>JAJJWW010000968.1:0-434342 GCA_023531295.1 Papaver armeniacum | reverse complement strand
CCATGTTAGGGATAATTTTCTCGATGAAAATTATTTGTTACCCAATTACCTTGGTATGCGAATATAGTGAACTATCTTGTTACTAGTCGAATGCGTTAACATTAAACAAGATCGCTCTAGGTTTTTAGAATGAGGTTAAACACTTTTTTGGGATGATCCTTATTTGTTTAAGTATTGTCCACTTTATTATTAGAGATGTATACTCCTAGAGTGACCATTTTAAGATTATTTCCTTTTGTCATGATCATGCTTGTGGGGGACACTTTAGTGCTAATAAGACTACTCCTAAGATATTGCAAAAGATGGATTCTATTGGCCTCGTTGTTTAAAGACTCACACAAGCCATCGTTTACTTGTGAATCGTCGCTAAATTAGAACCATTTCGTAGAACATGATGCCCTTGAACCCTATTTTAGTTGTCGAGGTCTTTGATGTGTGGGGTATTGACTTTATGGGTCCGTTTCCAATTCTTTGCAACCTATACATCCTTGTCGTTGTAGACTATGTCTCTATGGGATTTAGGCGGTTGCGTGTAAAACCAATGACCATATGGTTGTGATTGAGTTCTTAAAAGATAACATACTTTACACGCTTTGGCACACCGCGAGCTATAATTAGTGATGGAGGGTCGCACTTTGTAATGGACTTTTAGGCTTTTGATGAAGAAATATGGTATTACACATAAGGTAGCTACCTCGCATCATCCACAAAGACTCAGTGGTCGCAGAGTTTTCTAATAGGGAGATAAAACGATATTAGAGAAAAGTTAATCCTAATCGGAAAGACTGGTCGTCTAGGCTTACCGATGCCTTATAGGCTTACCGCATCGCATTTAAGACCCCCATTGGAATGTCACCTTATCGACTTGTGTATGGCAAGGCATGTCACTTACATGTTGAGTTAGAACATAAAGCATATTGGGATGTTAAGCAAAAAAATTTTTCACTTGACAAGGTAGGAACCTAGGAACCTACTTCAATGAGTAGGAAGAGATTCAGAGATGCGTATGATAGTGCTAAGGAGTATAAGAACAAAAAGAAACTTTGCATGATAGAAATATTCTAAGAAAGTCATTTTCTCAAGGTAAAAGTTCTTCTATATGACACTCGTTTGCATCTATTCCCGGAAGTTGCGCTCTCGGTGGACCCGGTCCTTTTGTGATCCATAATTGTTTTTCCTTATAGAGATGTTGAGATCGAGACAATCGGATGGTAGTAGTTCTTCAAGGTTAACGGTCGAGAGATTGAAACCCTTTTAGAGCTCTTGCATGGTGTGATGTTGAGGAGGTCCTCTGAGGACCCTATTTACCCTTGATTGACCATCAAGGCGGTTATATGTTGTATATTATTTTCTTCCTTAATATCCGTAGAAGGTATGTTACGCTTTACCTGGGTACTATCTTTCCACTTCACTCTTTATTTTTCCTCGTGTTACTTTATTTTTGGTATTGCTCTTTTCATTAGAAACATTGAGGACAATGTTAGATTTAAGTTTGGGGTTGGGAAGAAACTTTTGTTAGCTTTTCAGTTACAATAAATAAACTCGAGAGCCTAGAAATTTATGCCTATTAAGGATGGCACTAACCAATTTGAGTGCATGAAAG
Organism: Papaver armeniacum; assembly: GCA_023531295.1. Lineage (NCBI taxonomy): Eukaryota > Viridiplantae > Streptophyta > Magnoliopsida > Ranunculales > Papaveraceae > Papaver > Papaver armeniacum. The sequence goes on along the minus strand of JAJJWW010000968.1, from coordinate 432,739 downwards.
CATCTTGGTTGTAGGAGTTGAGGAACCAATCTCGAGTGGATGGAAACATCTAAATAGAGTCTATTCATAAAAGAACAAGAGCTCGGGTGTTAGAAATAACATGGTAGTTTCTCCATATCTTGTTAAGTCCTTTTCACCTTCGTTGTTATTTTCTTTTCTTTTAAGTATGTTTCTCTAAGTGATTTAGCGGGGCACACGAATCGAAAGGTTGCAATTGCTAGAGTGATTGAGTTACCCAAAAAAATTAAAACAAAAAAAAAGAAGAAAAAGACCAGGACCATCGCACCAACCTAATAAATTCACTAAAGTCGACCACCGGTCCCCTTGTATATGCCGGTTGTGTTGACATATACTTAGGATTATCGACTGTTGATCCCCTTGTATATACCAACCGTGTTGATATTAGTATTGAACCGATATCTCACCATTAGGATAGGTTCATCCTGGCAAAGGGGCCTTCTACAGATATGGGAAACACCGTTCACCTTAGTCAACATTTGAAACCATCTACGTTTTCTCTATTTCTATCTTCTTAATCTATTCATGTGATCCGTTGATTCCGGATATTGATGTCCATAGTGCGACTATCTAGAGCTCCGTCACTTATATATGAATTTTAGTATGTGAGTGCAAACTTGTGCACATCAATTGGAATTTCGCATCGTACTTCCTCCCGTAGTCAATGAGTATGCCAACCAAGAGATTCTTTAGTGCCTTTCAAGGTTCTCGGGAGATAGCTAGGGTGGTGGAGTAAAAGGTTTTGTGGGTACACCTCTGATAAATCCTCCTGAGACTATAACTCGGCCACTAGGGCCACCTAAGCGTTCAAAGGCTTGTTTCACACGCTAAGTGCAATCGCGATGCCTGCGACAGTGAGTTAGGATTTTATTTTTAGATTAGGATTAATTGAGGACTAGCAAATAATAAGTTTGGGGTATTTGATAAACATATTTTTTTTGTCCGAATTGTCTCAATGTCCATTATTGTTAGAACTCAATTTTTGTACTAATATTGTGTTTTTGTGTATTTTTAGTTTTTTTTTGGAAATAAACATTTTTGGAAAAATCGGCTCAAAAAATTACTCGGAGCACCCCCCGGAGAACATTTGCTAAACGGACTCCTACTTTGGATAAGGGGCACCTCAATTGATAAGGGGAACCCACTTGATATTCGCACCCAAGTAGCTGGATAAGGGACACCTTCATCCTCTTCGTTTGAATTTTCAGTTTTAGCAGGAAAAGCTCACATGCTATGGCAGAATTAGGGTTCGCTTTTTGGACTGGATTTAAGGAGACTCAACGGCTGAATTTGATTGGGTTTGTTCCTCTTGGCTAAACAGGGTTGGCGTGGCCCTTTTGTTCAACTAATTTTGGATTGATAATCCGAGAGAAGAAAACAGAGCAACACGTTCACGAGAGAGGTATTTCACGCGATTGCATGAGTTTGAACGAGTTCTGGGCATGTTTGATGACTCGAGCAACATTTTGGAGCGTGGCAAGGTAGATAAATATGAGAGGCTGCAAACAAGACGCGTGCATGAGAAGAAAAAGGAAAGAATATTTTCTCGTGTCTGACAGAGTAATTGAGAATTATTCTGGAGTTATTACAGTGATTTTGAGTCCCTATCGAGTATATATAGAGTGCTGAGGAGTTTTAGGCGGGCTACAAGGGTTGGAGAGACAACAGAGCAAAGAAACGAGTTCGAGAGATCCGAATGCCACCGCTATCAAGAAAGCTCAAGAACATAATACCTGTACAGGCAAATAAAAACCGTCATCTATTCTTAGACTTGCAACAGTTTTGCAAAAGAATGAATGAAGGATAGCGTATTTCTCCTTTATCGCTTCTTTGTAACACCCATTTGCAACAATTATAATCAAGTATAAATACCCGCTTTAATCATTTCTCACCTTTTCATCATTTGTTAACCATTTTTGAGCATAAATAAATTTTGAGAGGGTTTTCACCATGATGAGCTAAAAATACCCAAAGACCAAGGCAATTGAGGAAACTATTCACTCATGCTTGATTGGTACTTTCTTTTTATAATTTCTTTAATTATTTATTTTATTTAATTCACTAGATCAACATAAAGAGATAAAATTGGTTTTTTTAATTCGATGTTATGCTTAGAATCAATTATTTGATAATTCATGCTTAGGGATTACAATTTAATAGTTGGACACCTTATAGATTAATAGTGAATTAATGAGAAAAAGAACTTAATAATATTTCGTAAATATCATTGTAAACCAATCAACTAGAAGGGAATAGTGGATTCCTGAGTCTTGGTCTATTTTTAAATCTTCACATCACTTTTTATTTTGAGTTTGCTATATTTTTAGTTTTAAAATTAAGTCTCAAATCTGCTTTCCAAGTCGTAAACGAATCATCTTACTATAACAATATTAAAATCACATCTTAATCCTAAAGAATAAATCTTGTAGGTTGTTTACGATTTTAGACTTCAAAATTTTCTAGGTCGCTTAACGTATTTCTTGTGATATTTCTATTATACAAGATAAACAATATAATACGAAAAAGAAATAATACAAGACACCAAATTATGTTATTGAGGAAAGATTCAATATGCACAAAAACGCCTTAGATGTAGTCCAAAACTTGAACACCAAACTATTGTATTAAGCCGCCATGTACACTAGCCTACTATCGACTTCGACCGAATATAATTAAGAACGAATCTACTACGATAAATTAAGCTTGTTCCCATCATAAATTCTAAGACTAATAATACTTTTTATTTCTATCTATCTTGTTTCCGATCTATAGTTCGAGAACTACAACAATCAATAAGAACAAGATTCTAAAAACAAAGATCTATCAAAAGATACTATGACCGGACTTCACGAATTCTTTATCAAAAGACTTTCAAAGGTGTAACCTAATACAGCTTTCTACAGAGAAACCTAGGTTTTTAGAGGATGACTTCTAGCCGTTAACTAGGACACCGAGGTGCAGATTGAGATTCGAGGTGCAGAGAGACATTTATTATAGTAAGATGAACAGTGGATTGGTAGCTTACAAACAAAGCTAGGTTCGAAAATTGTTCCATGATTACGAATTACTTTTGTAGCTAACAAGGTTAACTTCTCCATGGAAATTGTTCATGGGCATGTGAGAAGTTTGCCTGAACCACAAAGAGAAAATGTGCGACCGGATGTTAGTAGAAATACGATACGCTATGCACTGTGGTTTTCCCAAAGAACAATGGTTGTTGTTCCGAACCGATAAGCATAAATTGGAGTATAATATTTCACAAGACTAAATTTCGCCTCCTAAACCGCTCCAAAACAGCTTGTGAATAAATCGCTGCCTCGTAACTCATGATATTTTTGAACTAATAAGTTCGAACTATCCAAATCATTTTGTGTACTCAATCTAAAAAAAAGTCAACTAGAAACTAAAATCAACCAAATCGGTTTGTGTATTATTGAATTAAAAAAGTATCCAGAGAAGTCTCAAAATCACTGGTTCGTGAACCTGACAAAAATTAGTTTGTGTAATGGAATTAATTGAGAATATTCATCAAGTTTTTATTATTTGCAAGTTCAAGTTCGATATTGAGCAAATGTACTTTGTTAACATAAAACTTGATGCATCCTTATGAACTCAATACGTAATGTGGTTGTTTGAACAATAAATTACTCTCAACCTATAATATGCGATAAGTTCTATATTGCTCGAGTTCTTCTTTACAATGTTCATCATAACCTAAAGTCATACGAAATGTCTCAATAGATAGAATGAGAGATAATATGAGTAAATATGATAGTTAGTCTTCGCATAATTTTTTGATGAAGTTTCCATTGTCGCCGTTGTTCTTCAGTATTCAATCTTCAGTATTCAAACTTGTGTTATCACAGGTCAACATCTAGAAAAATACTCACTTGCACAGCAAAGAAAAACCAGGAAGAGGCAATCTAAACTGTTGCCTCTTTTTACTTCACACAAAAAGCTTCTATGATCCCTTATTCTTCAGGGAATCAATTGATGTTTTAGGGTTTTAAACAACGAGTAACACCCATACTAAGAGGAACTTCAAAGAAACTAACTAATGATTCTTAAAATCATTCTGGGTTTTACTTTTATAAAATTAAATTTTTTTCTTTGAAAACGAAAAAACAAGATCAAGCATACCTTCTTTCAAGTCAAATAAAAAAAAAACTACCTTTTTGTAAACTTACCTCTGTGCAACCATTAAAAAGAATAGACAACGATTCTTAGACTCGCGTATCTATCCAAAAAAACGTTGTTTTCCTAGTCCACACCAAGAACAACACGCACTTCTTCAAAAAAAAAAAAAAACTAATGACTTTTAAATCATTTTAAGACTTCCTTTTTACCAAAACTAACTTTGTAAGTCTATGTCAATGTAGAATATTCCTCTTGTTCCTAAATTAAAAAACCCATTTTGAGATTAAAGAAATATGGGATTTGCAAAGAAAGATGTAATTTTACTGATTTTAAAATTAGAGCATCGACATGCTCAATAACAATGGCAGCAAATCCAATATCAGATCTTAGTTTCTATCCGACTACACAAGAAACATCACATCCTCTGGATTGATTAATACAACATAAAGAACAAAAGAGAAAATTGGCGACTACTTAAAACAGCACATCCACCCTATAGGACCAAATTAAAGCTAGTCAAGCATGATAGATTTCTAAATTAAGTACCATGATTAATAAATAATTGATACCTAGTAAAAAGGAAATCAACTGATCATATGGATGAGATCGGAGAAGGAATTATACAAACTGAACAGATAAAAAGGCCAAAAGAAACTAAAACCCTGAACTCTTCACATTGAAACACTCAAGTTGTTGTTATGCCAAAACAAGCGTACTGACCAACAATCTTAAGGAGGAATCAAAATATTTCAGAAAATAAAAGAGCAACATATCCATAGAAAGTCTTGCGTTTGAAAGAATGACACCCACTTTCTCCGTTGAATCTGAAAAACAAGACAATGTAATAACAAACAAGGCAAGGAAATCAAAATTACTATAGAAACTATCTAAAACACATCTCCATCGATTTCTCATACTCGATCCGTCCCTCTTAGTTCATGACTCCACTATTACCCAAAGATTTGCAAATATCTTACTATATAAGGAGAAGATAAGATGAGAAAAAAAAAATTGAGAGAAAGAAAAAGAAAAAGAAAACACTATTCCAGAGCCAACTTTGGTGGGTAGGTTAAGGGATAAGATCATAAGAGGTTTCTCGAGATGAAAGTCCCTTGTTACAGTGTTTAGACCAAAGCTTATCATTGAAACAAAATAAGCAATATCCGAAAATATCAAAGCATCATAAATGCTCATTTCCATACTTACTAGTTATCTTGATATTCTTATATTATAACATGTGTTACTCCTTCTGTTTCTGAAAGACCGTCCTCTATTCCTTTTTCTTCAGTTTCAAAATTGTGTCCAGCTTCTGTTTATAGTCATAATTTTTCAATGAACTCTCTAATATACCCTTGAATTCTTTATAATCATAAATCCATTTTTAACGTGACCCAATCTAATATACCCTTGAATTCTCTAGTATAATTGAGGAAACAAATATATCATTCATTCCTTTTAAGAAAATATACATTTAACTCTAAAAAGTAAATTCCTTATAAAGTTTATACTTCATAAATTCGATATCTTTTAAATTTTTCTTTTATATTTCGTATTTATAATTCTCACAACAATTTTGGATAGCCTTTTATTACAACATTTTTATTAAAATAAAACAAAAGTAACTAAGGGTAGTCAAGTAAAATAATATGGTCTCCTTAATATTTTGAGAAAGTCAAATCGGACTGTCTTTGTGAAACGGAGGGAGTACATATTTTCAATAAGTATATAGATATTGTTTCCACATAACGTAATCAAGAATATATATCACATTGACACTTGAGATATCCTATTGGATTTACAAGCGTAAATAAGTAGATACAAAGTGAAAAAACGGGGGTCTAACAACCACACCCAATATTTCGTTTAGCAATCTATATGGATAAACTCCAATATAATTCCAAGAGAATCAACTAGACATTCAGACTCAATTAATGGAAATATATCCAAGAGTTGTATCTCTGCTTTCTCAATTCAACGCAATCAAACAGATAGGAATCATGCGGAGCCCTAATGTTATGAGAAACAACTTGTCAATCAATTTCAATCAACAACCAAAGGTTGATTTACCAATTGATTTGTTAACGCACAACCCGTGATATTTTAATTATATAACAAAATATAATACTAAAAGAAATAAATACGTACATCGAAGTTTTGTTAACGAGGAAACCGCAAATGCGTAAAAACCTCGGGACCTAGTCCAGATTGAACACCACACTTTATTAACCCGCTACGTATACTCAGCCTACTACCAATTAACTTCGATGGAATGTAGTTGAGCCCTAACCAATCTCACACCGATCAAGGTACGCCAGCTGCCTCACGCCTTTGAATCCCAGCAGACTCTACGCACTTGATTCCCTTTAGTCGATATCACCCACAACTAAGAGTTACACACCCAAAGTCGAAGACATGATAAATAAATCTGCCTCACACGTAAAAGTCTATTGAAATAGATAAATCTGTCTCCCATGTAAATACCTACGAAGTTTTGTTCACTTTTTGATAAATCAAGGTGCACATGAACCAATTAATATACCGGACTTATATTCCCGAAGAACAACCTAGTAATATCAATTACCTCATAATAATCTTAATCGTATGGAAACGAAACAAGATATCGTGGAATCACAAACGATGAGACGAAGATGTTTGTGACTTCTTTTTATGTTACCTATAAGAGATAAATCTCGAGCAAATCTTAGAGAAGATAGTATGTTGATGGTGGTTTTTAGATTAGGTTTAAAATCATAAAACCTTGCATCCGATGTGACGTCACTGAAGGAAACAGAGCCACGTGTGCTAAGCTCTCCACTGGCATACTTATTGAGCCGCTCAATACACTTACATGAAATTTATCCAGACTAGCGAATGTAGCAACCATCCCAGATGTTCTGTAAATTTCGGCGCCTCGCGTATATTCACTTAATATAAGTTCCTCTGAATGCCTTCTATGCTATGTTCTCCGGCTGAACCCTTAATGTTCATATGGCATGACGATTTGTGTTCACTCGCAGCAGAGTTGCACGAATCACCAAGTATCAAGGATAAGGTCTTTGCATAAGGTATTCGAATCAGAAAAGCATGTTTCTCTCTGGCAATGAACTTAAAAGAACTCTGTGTCAACACATAGAACTCAATCAATCGTCCTAACTAACTTATATAAGTTAGGGTTTTGCGCCTCACGCAATGTACCAGACCTTGCTTGTCAAAATTAAGCCTAAGTAATTAATCTGCCATGGATTAGCAAAGTAACCTCGCCTGAATAAGAAAACAGGAGCCACAACAAAGAAGAGAGGCGTGGATATGCCTTAGGCCAGCTAGCGCCATTAGCCACGCCCGAACCTATTTCTCTCGACCAATCAAGTCGCTTAAACTCGCCACACGCAAACAAGTTGGGGCTGGGCCCATGCTTGCCGGCCCCACTTCTAATCGACCAATCGAACGCGCCAAAGCCGCCACACTCTCACCTAAGTGTGGTCGGGCCTTTGTTTGCCGACCCCCTTTGTGGCCAATCAAGTTGCTCTAAACTTGCCACCATACGTTAAAGGCCAAACACACCCTGGCGCGCCATCTTGCTAAAATGACAAGCAAAACGTGCCCTACCACAACAACATATTGGTCGGCATGCCAACATGCCATTCTACCGCGGTAGCATGCCAACATGCAACTCTACCGCGGCAACTTCGCAACATGCCAACTTCACAACATGCTACCTCGCAAACATGCCACTTCGTGGCAACCCGCCATAAATAGCCACCCACGAAATTCCTACTCCTATGGTCGTTTCCACACTATGGCCTTGCCATAGTTCCTTTGACATAGCCATGGCGCCATTTTCTCAAAAGTATCACCTTGCCGCAGCCGCATGCCACGTGCACTAATTAGGGTTTCGACATGCCAAACCCTAATTTGGGCAAATTGCTACCAAAGCCAAATAACGTTTCCCTGAGAAATGAGATTGGCGTGGCAACAGGCCAATGTTTCCAAGCCACATGTGGGTCCGACTCACTAATGCTAAAACCAAGTCTTGGCCACGCCAAGCCCTAATTATTCCACGACGCTTCAACCAAGCCTTGGCCACGCCAAGCCCTAATTCTTCCACGACACCTTGGCCACGCCAAGCCCTAATTCTTCCACGACATCTTCCATGGCACCTTGGCCACGCCAAGCCCTAATTCTTCCACGGCGCCAAACCCTAACTTTTTCCCATGGAGCCAAACCCTAACTTTGGCCATAGCCAATTTTTATCACCGACCATACCGCAACATTACGGCTACGCCATATCCCTATGCCATGGCTACACCACACCGGGCATGCCATTAGCATGTGGCTCGACGCCACTTCGCTATACAACAAGATGTGGCCATAATCAATGGACATCCTTCTTGATGAGATGCAATCTCAGCCATCCAAGTTCGCTACCTAATTGATGGACTTGTGGAAAATCTTAGGCGACCAACCGCCTAAACCCAACGAACATGGCTACGCCAGCGCCACTTGCACCATCGTGCCACCGGCATGCACAAGTCATGCCATAATGCCACCGCGCCATTGTCGAGCGCCAACACAAGGTAGCCACAATCAACGGCTACCCTTATTCATAAGATGCGATCTCGTCATCAAAGTTCGCCACCAAACCTAAGCTTGCGACAAGTTTTATTTGACTAGCCAAAACAAGCCTAGCATCACATGCTATTTACTCATGCAAGCCTCTCGATTTTAACTTGCCACACGTAGCAAAGTGCTACATGTTTTCCACCAAAACACTCGAGACATCAAAATATGTCATAAACTGGGGGGATGCTCATCAGGGTATTGGTCTCAAGGTTTATAACGTGCGGCGTGCAATGCGCCTACATAAGAAAGTGTCATGAAGTGGGATAATTAGTGGTGGTGAAAAGTAAAGTTGTAAACAATTCATTTCCTTCATCATGGAAGCGTAATGATCGGCGGTTACACGAATTCACTTCCTCATCATGGAAGCATAACGTCTAACAGCTTACATGTTACTCTTTTCTTCCACCACTCAATCGTTTCCACTTCCTACGAGACCAAGAGTACGTTTCACTATGACTTGTATAAATAGGTCTCACCTATTTCCACCAAAAACGAGTTTTTTGGTCGAGAACAATACAACATCCAAAATCATCTCGATAGCTTTTCATCTAGCTAGCAAGTTCAACTTTATGATACAAGTCACAAAACGCCCACACTTCCAATCAACTATTCTGGTCTCAACACTTTCTTCGCTTCCTCCCTAAGACCAACCCTTCTCATTCACTTTGTGACCAAGCAAGCTTGAATGACCATTTCTTGGTTTAGGCCAGATTGTACAGATTGATCTCTTGAATCAAAAGTACTCCTGTGCAAAGACATTGTTTAGGGTTTAGATTCTTTCTCACCTACACACACCCAAAATTACCAAAACCAGCAGAAACGGTTTTCACCCTCAAACAATTGGCGACCACAGTGGGAGATTAATCTCTCAGTTACGAATTCAACTCTCGTTCCCATCATACTACCAACGAATGCCATACTTTGAAGCACATCGTCCAAGAAAAGAGGGGTTTCAGAGAATTGTGTCCTGGGACTAGAGATTCTCCATCTTACTACTGGATCGACATAAAGATGTTCCACAGATAATAAAGAACGACCGGGGACTTCTCGTGGCAAGAAGGGCGTTACGTAAAGACTCCTGATTTACTACCCGAAGACTCGCTTCTTGTGAAAGACCCTAAAGCGAGTAAGTTTGCCAGATGATGTTTACACGACTTATTGTTTGGATTTTTCACATTTATCATGGAAGTCGATGACCCAATCATCCCAAGATTTCATATCTCTTCCTTTCTCATTCAACGCTCACGGTCCCAATGATTTTGTTACTTACATTCGTAATTCGATTTTGACATATCAATTGATCAAAAAGCCATTACTCCAAAAATAATCCAAAAAAAATCTTATAAAAAGCAATCATCTATCAATCCCAAAACCAGAAAACCATACCATAAACTAGGCGTTTATTTTGCCTTTCAAAAAAAAAAAAAAAACCTAAGAAAAGAAGTTCATAAAATAAAAGTATTCAAGGAAAGTTGCCTAATAACGACTCGCTCTTCTTGGAGAAAATGTCCATCATACTTTGAAGAGCGCTTGATTCGCTTCACCCGGGAAAACTTCTCGACTTCTACCTCCTGTTGATTAGTTAAATCCGCGGAAGGACCATCAACCACTTTAGCCTGCAGCCTTTGGATCTCGGAAAATCCCTCACAGAACCAGGAAGTATTAAACTCAAAGTTTACACACATATCCCGGTGGAACTCCCAGTTTGAGATTACATCTCCAGAAACGGTGTGACCAAATACCTTGCACATATCACGAATTGAAGATAATATTTCTTCACCCGCTTAACCAACGCGAACCGACTAGTGATCTTCTTGACTGTTGCGATGTGTCCATATCTCTCCCATATTCTCGGTATACAACTCCTCATGCTTAGCCTAAGACATCAAGCCTCCAATCAACACGTGATCTTCATGAGGAATCAAGAATGGAGGGTCGAAAGTGGCGCATGCAATCGATTCCGCGACCAAAGAAGGATTCTTTGGCTACAATCGCGCCCGCAGCCGTGGGGGCGTTTTCCATCATCTGAAGCACAGCAGAGTCATCTTCACGATTTATCGCCCCCATCTCCGGTTGCTAACAGTGCACGGTTTCCATGACTGGAGATACTGTTACACCTTCATTGCCGTGGATCTCCATCTCAGAGTTATTTTCAAGCAGCCTCTTCCCCTCAGTAAATATCACCAATTAATCATTTATCCTAGATAAATGAATAATCCAAGAGAAAAGTGTGGAAAACTCACCGACTCATTTGTGGGTCCACCGGAAGAAGACTCGATGTTATATTCGAAGTGCTCCTCTCATCACCGGATCTCGAGCTTTCTTCCTTTCGGATTCTTCTTCAAGAGATTCTGGCCTACGCTTCCTTTCTCAAGAGGCGCTTTTTGGCCGTGGCAAGTCCTGGCAAAGATATTCGAAAGTTACCAAGCCCCGAGTCAAAGACAAAAAAGAGAGGAGTCGGTTGCGAAATGGAAAACTTATTCATCCAAGTCGTGAGGAAATCATACACACTCGCGTGTTGAAAGAACTGAAAGTCACAAGAGTCGTCGAATCCGATTGGAAGCCACCTCACGATTTTTAGACCTTTGCTCCTTTTTCTCGAGACTGCTCGCATCCAAGCTAGAGGATTTTCGCTTGCCCGAAGGGAAGCTCTTTCAACAATTTATGCTTCGCTAGAACCGCAGAGGAAGGTTTACCACGCGGATTTGTCACAACATCCCGCATGAACCGATGAATGGCGAGGAACTCAACTTGCCCGTAAGATATTATACTTGGGAGTCGTCCACAGTTTTCGTTCCGGGAGCAAGAAGGGAAGACTTTTATCCGGAGCAAAGACGCTGTAATCAAGAATAGCGGTAACGATTCATATGGAGTCACGCCGGGCGACGAATGGGATTCCCTAGTCAAAGACCATATGTCGAGCAGCCCTGTCAATGTTGTAAGAGACTACTCCACAAGATCCTCTCGAAAAAAGATGGCACGTACTCATATATGCAAAAGCAAGAACATAGTTTCTCCAATGCTCATATTCCCGTCGGGCGGAATGCAATATCACTTTCGGCGCGGAAGCAAAAGTGTCTCGGTTGAACTATGGAGGCATGGGCCAGGGCCCAAGGAAGAAAGCTAACTGCATGCGAGTTGTCAATAAAATCAATGAGCTTTGCGCCAGGTCTTGGACGCCTCTCCAACCAACAGAGTATCCTAGAACTTCCATATGCATCAGGAAACAAGGTTCTCGGGTTAGGAGTGTAATTTTTGAAATGCTCCCACAACCACGCTTGAAGAAAGGCGACGTGGATATACGAGTCCATTTTCATATACCCATTAGAGACGTACATGTCTGCTATTAAGTGATCCAGATGAGTGTACAAATAGCCAAGAAACAAACCGCCGATGGGAAGAGCAATGCCTTTCGCTAGTTTGATAGCAAATTTGACGAGCTTCTGTCTTATCTCCTTCTTACTGAGCCATCATCGAAAATGTCTCTCGGATAGCCACATAATTAAAAATGAAGAAACGTGGAGTGTATCATCCAAAGACTTGATCCGACTCCGCTCATCGGTGGAACCACTCGAGACACCCACCGGCTTATAAAAAGCACCTTTCCTCTTCTTTCGAACATATTCCACTCGCTTTTCGACCAAAGCGGCGTTCATTTTTTCTTCTTCCTCAGACAAGACAACGTCAAGTTTCCCAATTATTGGAAGACTCAACAAAATGGCTACGCTTTCCAAAGAAATAGTCATCTCACCCCACCTACATATAGCCATGTGAGTTCCCGGCACCATCCGAGATGAAAGTAATCAAGCCTACAACATCTTTTTCTCGATTTGAAGTGTCGCACGCCATGACATCATGCATGATTTGCGCCTCGCTTAAGTTGGACTTTACGTGGTCGCGTCTCATCATAAATTTCATCCACTTATCATAAGAGCGCAATGGACTATGACAGATTTTGAAATCTATGGGAGAAGCTCGGATACTCTTTCTTTTGAAGGCAAAACCTCATTATGCGCCCGGAGTGACCGACTGAACTTCTCCATCATTCTCTGAATCAGTCAGAAGAGTTGCCACGAATTTGGGATGGGTCCTTGTAATCATAGCAGACTTCGTAAAGAACTCATCATCTGTGTTCGGTTTGGAGTTGTTGACACTTCTCAACGCCAAGCATTTAACTACTTTCGGTGACATCTTAACAAAATTCCTTATTCTTTTGAAGTAACTACAACGAAGAAAAGAAAAAATTACTACTTTAAAGAAAAGCATACATGAAGATTTTATCAAACATTACCACAATCAAGAGTCAACAACACATTTTCTACGGAAATTTCTTCTTTGGACACATGTCATGGCACTCATGACTAAAGGGAATGGGAACTGATCTCTACTCAACGAGATACACGTGACATCGCGGAATGTACACCCTTGGCCGAAACTAGACAATACCGTGGGGGAACATGTGAATCCGCGGAAAGTATGACCTCGGCCAAGTCATGCATGGCCACGGAAATTGTGCACATGGCCACGAGAGGAAAAGGAAACCCTAAAAGCTAGGTTTTCACGAGAGAAGAACTAATGGCGTCCATCCATCCATGCGCGCCTACTTTGTATAATAATTGGCCTCTTTACTATCAATGTGACGGTTAATATTACTACGATACTGCTAGCAGAGAAGAATCATTCATACAAAAGTATTTCTACGGGTTTACGGAGGATATGTCTATGGCTAGGGTTTACACCAAAAAAAAAAAAAAAAAGGGAAACGGAGGAGAAACGTTGAGAACATACCCGAGTACGCTCGCCAACTCCTCTGCTTTGCTGCTAACGCGAAGACGTGAAAACAAAGCCAATATTACAACAACAAAAAAAAGATGTGCGACCCCTTTTATATACATATTACTTTGGAGTTTGGGTGGAAGAAGGTTTCCTTTTATAAGCACAGCACTTTTGGAATTAGAGTGGAGGAAGGTTTCTCGTTTAAGCTATGCACTAAAAAGGCAACCGGCCCGCGAAGGAAACGCTCCATGGCGCCACCAGTCCACGTCCAAGACAATGCCAAACAGTTCGCTCCCAAACAACCATCTTTACCGCTCCATGCCAACGCCAACAGTCCGCGTTCAAGCCCCAAGAGTCCGCTTCTAGCCAGCGCCATCTCCGCGTTGCAGCCGAGCCCTAACCGCCCATCCTCCCCGCGTCCCAAGCCAACGCTCCATTGGCCTTTCCAAGCAAGCTAACGCTCCATTGGCCTTTCCAAGCGAGCCACGCCATTGGCCCTTCCAAGATAGTCATGCCATTGGCCCTTCCAAGCTAGCCTCGGCATCGGCCCTTCCAAGCTATCCACGCCATCCACCTTTCTGTAGCCGTTCAAAGCAGCGCCATCTTGGCCGTTCAAAGCAGCGCCATCTCCACCAGTCAAGGAAGCACCATCTTGGCCGTTCAAGACAGAGCCATCTCCATGCATTCTCAGAACCTAGCCGCCTAGCAACATTCACTGCCTGCGGAACAAGTCAGCAGATTTTACCTCCGATTAGTAGCCAAAGTCGCAGTCTTTGAGGCCAGCACCCCATGGCCAAACCAAATTTATGCGAAGCCGCCGATGCAAGGATCGCAAATTCTTCGTGCCTCCTGACAAAGGTTAGCCAAATCATCCTGACAATCTCTTAATTACTTGTTGTTTCGATTTTATCCTCGTTTGTCACTATCTCATGCTTACCCCACAACAATGCCACTGTTCCGATCTAAGCATGAGACTTAATGTTGATGGTGGTTTTTAGATTAGGATTAAAATCATAAAACCTTGCATCTGATGTGACGTCACTGTGCAAGGAAACAGAGCCACGTGTGCTAAGCTCTCCACTGGCATACTTATTGAGCCGCTCAATACACTTACATGAAATTTATCCAGACTGGAAAATGTAGCAACCATCCTGTGTGTTACTGTGAATTTCGGCGCCTCGCGTATATTCACTTAATATAAGTTCCTCCGAATGCCTTTTATGCTATGTTCTCCTACCAACCCTTAATGTTGATATGGCATGACGATTTATGTTCACTCGCAAGCAGAGTTGCACGAATCTCCAAGTATCAAGGATAAGGTCTTTGCATAAGGTATTCAATCGAAAAGCATGATGCTCTCTCGGCAATGAACTTAAAAGAACTCGTGTCAACACATAGAACTCAATCAATCGTCCCGACTAACTTACAAATGTTAGGTTTCGCGCCTCGCACAATGTACCGGACCTTGCTTGTCAAAATTAAGCATAAGTAATTAATCCGCCATGGATTATCGGGTGTGTAACCTCGCCCGAATAAGAAAACAGAGATCCGCAAAGAAGAGAGAGGCGTGGCTATGCCTTTGGCCAGCTAGCCCCATTAGCCACGCCCGACCCTATTTCTCTCGACCAATCAAATCGCTTTAAACTCGCCACACGCACACAAGTTGTGACCGGGCCCATGCTTTCCGGCCCGCTTCTAATCGACCAATTAGAATGCTCCAAAGCCGCCACACTCTCACCCCGAAGTGTGGTCGCTCATTGTGTTTGTCCTACCCCCTTTGTGTCCAATCAAGTTGCTCTAAACTTGCCACCATATGTTAAAGGCCAAACACACCCTGCCGCGCCACCTTGCTAAACTGACAAGCCAAACGCGCCTACCGAACAACATATTGGTCGGCATGCCAACATTCCACTTTACCGCGGAAGCTTCACAACATGCCAACTTCACAACATGCTACCTCGCAAACATGCCCCTTCGTGACAACCTGCCACCCACGACAATTCCTACTCCTATGTCCGTTTCCACACTATGGCCTTGCCATAGTTCCTTTGGCATATCCATGGCGTCGTTTGCACAAAAGTAGCGCCATGCCACAGCCGCATGCCACGTGCACTAATTAGGGTTTCGACATGCCAAACCCTAAATCGGGCAAATTGCTACCAAAGCCAAATAGCACTTCCCAGAGCAATGGGATTGGCGTGGCAATAGGTCCAATATTGCCACGCCATATGTGGGTTCGACTCCACGGCGCCAAAACCAAGCCTTGGCCACGCCAAGCCCTAATTCTTCCATGGCGCCATAACCAAGCCTTGGCCACGCCAAGCCCTAATTCTTCCACGGAGAATTCTTCCACGGCACCTTGGCCACGCCAAGCCCTAATTTTTCCACGGCACCTTGGCCACGCAAAACCCTAATTCTTCCATGGCGCCTTGGCCACGGCACCTTGGCCACGCCAAGCCCTAATTCTTCCACGGCTAATTCTTCCACGACGAATTCTTCCATGCCGCCAAACCCTAACTTTGGCCACGAAGCCAATTTTTAGCTTTGGCCATACCATAACATCACTGACATACCGCTATGCCACGGCTACGCCATTGGTGGCATGCCATTAGCATGTGGATGACGCCACTTCGCTATGTGGCCATAATCAATGGCCATCATTCTTCATGAGATGCAATCTCAGCCATCGAAGTTCGCTACCGAACTGATGGACTTGTGGCAACTCTTAGGCGACCAACCGCTTAAACCCAACGACCATGGCTACGCCAGGCGCCACTTGCACCATCGTGCCACTGGCATGCACAAGTCATGCCGCAATGCCACTGCGCCATTGTCAGGCGTCAACACAAGGTAGCCACAATCAACGGTTACCATTATTCATAAGATGCGATCTCGGCCATTGAAGTTCGCCACCAAACCTAGTAAGCTCGAGACAAGTTTTAGGCGAATAGCCAAAATGAGCCTAGCATCACATGCTATTTACCTGCGGCAAGCCTCTCGATTTTAACTTGCCACACATAGCAAAGTGATATGTGATTGCAGGAAATCCTAAAATACATCCCTCACAAGAATTCATAATATTCAACACACCTTTAAGATCAACAATCACACTTTTTATTAATTGAGTTAAAGAATTTTACAAAGGGGAAATGAAATCAAGAATATAACTATCGCTCTAGACTTTCTCTCTCCTCAAAACTTTCCCTCCTCTCCAAAAAGATCTCTCATTTCTCTTAGGCCTACTCGACCCTTCATATAGGACATTACATATTGGATGACAACTAAGTCAGTGTCCTTTATTTTCTGGATCTGGCTTATACATTCTCGCAAGTATTCAAATGTTAAATCTCGCTAGGTCCTCACACCTTTCTCGTGTTCAAGCCGTCGTCATCTCGTTGCGTCATTTTTATTACCAACTGTGATATCTTGGAGTGTGTTATTCAAAGATTTCGCAAAGATATTAATATTGCGATATTCTCGATCCTACATCTTGCCTCTTCTCATGTCTTCTCTCGAAGGAGAGAATGTCATGAGAACTAGTACTTTCAAAATGCCGCAAAATTGTTCATTTTTCCATATTCTCTTGTATTGACATGATTCTATACTTTTACGCAAATTTATTACACGTATCTCTTCTTCCACCCATTTCTTGACACGTCTTTTTCAACCGTTATTTCTCAACCGTTCACGTCTACTCGTCGCATTAAATGTGTTTATATTCTCGAGAACTCATCTCTCTCTATATATTCTTCTCACTCTTCTCTTTTTCTTTTTTACTTTCCTTCTTATATTTTCTGCAATTTTTCTTCAATATTTCTCCGTAACTTCCGTTTCACTGCTTTGTAAATCTTCTTCTTTCTACTTCTTTTGATCTTCGCTTTTTTCTTCATTCCCTTATCAAAATTCCTCCAGTTGGTCGTAAATATGAAACATCTCTCGGAAAGAGTTCGAAAGATTTCGAAGAGGAGGGTTTCACATTAACCACCATTCCCAATCAAGAATCTAAATCCATTCTCTCTCGCTAAATTATTTTCTCGATCATCATTGTGATGATAAGGAAATCATAATTTAGCTTGGTCAGATTCTCGCCGGCCTTCCCATTCCTCTCTAAGATCCTGATCTTCCCTTATTTTATGAAATTCTTGCTCATGCGAAATTTTCGCGAGCTATCTATCAATTAAGTGGGGATTGTATTCGCTTAATGCTTGAATTCACCAACCGCGGTGCTGGTAAAGGATCTCTTTATCCAAAAGAAGTTAGGGATCCTGAATATGAGGATTTAGAAATACTCGCTGAAAAATACACCGTGGAGAGCTTCTTTGAAAATTATGAAGTAATAAACATGAAAAAATGATAAAACTCGCTTGGGTGCTCGCTTGAAGAGAAAAGAAAATGTTCCCAGCGATAGAGTACTTATGCAGGACATTGATTGGAATTCTGGCAAGAATAATATTCCTCGTCACTCTAAAGACGACAGATGGTGCGTCTTTCCACTAGTTTTGAGAGGACCTTATATTTCGAGTTCAAATGTGCTTCCGCGAATCTCGCCACTTATCAACCTTGGGTATTTAATTGGCCCGAAAGCAAAAGAGGTATGTCTTCAAATATTGTTCACTTCATAATCTTTCATTTATTGTTATTTTCTGTTCTCTAACTCTTGCGAAAATTTTAGATTAAAAAGCCGAGATCGAGCTATAAAAGAACCGGGAAGGCTAGCACTTTATCTCGCTCTCGCGCTCCATCACGAGATGTATTAAGAAATATCTTTATATTTTTAACAATATTGTTGCATATGTTTCTTATCTTTATGTGTGTGCGAAGGTTGGTATTAGAACTGTTGAAGAAGAAGAAAGCTCTAAAGTTGCGAAGACCAAAGGTAAAGGCAAAGGTTCTCTTCGCAAGGAGAAATTTGTGCTCCACCTTCAAAGAAACGAAAAAGTTCATTCTCCTTCTCCTTCAAATCTTCAACCTCTGAAATTTCTGACGATGACGATAATAATGATAGTTCTTTCGCAAGGGTAGATTTTCCATCTGAATCTTCAATGACACAATTGTCTAGCATCTTCTCTGACTCTATGCAAGGAATTGGGGATGATCATCTTACTAGCACATGTAGAGCTCTTGCAAATATCTGTGATGCCCCTCTACTGGATGGTGATGATTCTCTTCATGGAGTCTCCAGACGGTGACTCCTAGCTTTCGAATTCACTTGGTATCTTGGTATGCCTTCATTTCTCTATCTTTTCATAGTTATGGTTTAAAATTATATCTTGACAATTTCTTCAATTTCTTTCGCAGACTGGGAAGGCTTCTTTCGATGTTGCCTCGATTTGGAGAAAAGACGTAAGATCCTTGAAAAGAAGAATCTTCAATTTCGCCAAAGAATCAAGGACTAGAGGTCGAAGTCAGGATCTTCGCGAGAAGAACAAACAATTAGAAATTGATTCTTCTTCTCGGAAGAACAAAATATATAGTCTTTTATGAGAATAAGGGAGCGAATTTGATTCTCTCTTACGCTAAGAACAGCATTTTTGCGGTTAGATTCATATCGTTCAATTTGAACCTCAAGAAGAGTCTTTTGGAATTTCGCTAACACTTGAGCACCTTGTCTAGCGATGCGATCTTTATCATCTATGAGATCGCTGATCTTGGTTCTTAAACATTAATTTCCTCTTTAGAATTAAGATAGAAACGCTTAAATTGGTTGGCTAAACCCAAGCTGGATCTATGGTCAATTTCTAAGAGGCGAAGTTTAGATCTCGAGTTCATTTATGGGAAGAGAGTTTATCTTGTCATTTGAAAAACTATTTAAGGAATTATTAAGGTGTTCAAGGAGGGTATTATTATCCATATAATTGGGGAATGTGTGAAGAAGAATGGCTTCATCGGAAAGATTATAAACGTCTGCGAAAATGATAAGTTAGATGAGGGGGATGATGATAAAATAAAATAAAAGAAAAATGAAAATGAAAATTTTCATACCATAAAGTTTCTTGTTGCGAAATATTCGCCGCTTCTTATCTTCAACATACATTGGCTTCAGGCAGCGTTTCTTCTTCTCTCTCCGTTCTATTGCATCTACCATCCATTTTTCACTTTTTTGTTTTTCTTTAATGTTGTGTTTCCAATTCTTCTTCTTCGCAAGATTCTATATCAATTTCATAACACTTCTTTCCTTCAATCCAATCTCCTTTTATTATTCCGATACCACCGGGATGAGGGAACTTGATACATTGATGGAAAGTCGATGCTACACCTAGAATCCCATGTAACCAAGGTCTTCCAATCAATGCGTTGTATGGTGATTCCACATCGACTACACGTAATGCAATTTCGAGAGGATAATACTTTCTGGAATTCGCATGCCGACTTCTCCTTTAGGTTTATTGCGCACCATTAAAACCATAGATCTTGTAAGTTGAAGGTATTAGATCTTCATCTTTTCCACCCATAGTTTTATAATCATGATAAAAAAGAATATCCACAGAACTTCCAGTATCGATTAAAATTCTGTTGATTGCCCATGTATTCTCAGCTTCATCATCACTAGGTTTTGGGTTAATCTCTAACCTTACCACTAATGGGTTATCGTGGCATCTTGCCACCCTCGTGTACTTTTCCGGGGTGAAAGAAATAATCGCTTTTGCCATTCTTTCAGTGGCGATGCTTTCGCAATGTTCATTATTTCTTTATCATCGCATCTCTTGCGAAGACCCTGCTAAGAGTGTTATCATGAAAGTCTTCAATCGTTTTGTACGAATGTACAATAGAGTGACAAAACAAATTCTTTGCCTTTGCTCCGACTTCTATTACAAATGTTTCTCCTCCTTTTGTTGTATTTACCTCTGCGAATTTCTCGCGGTGGTGGTAATGGTTGAGACCGAGTCCGGTTTTTTAGAAAATGATTTAGTTTCCTGATCTATCATTCTGAGGATGATTCTTTTATATTTCTACAATCATTTGTTGAATGTCCATGAAAATGGTGATAACAAAAAAATTCATGACTTCTTGCCGCTGAGGTGGTTCACTCCCCATGTTCCATGGCGTGGGTATGTTTTTCATCAAGATTATAGCTTCCCATATTTTCTACACACTAGCATTTAGTGGTGGCATTTTGATTTCTTCCCATATTATCTTATGACTTCCCCGTCCTCTCGTGATGGTTTTGCCTCCGACCTCCATAAGTTTCTTATGGCTGATCAAGTCTTTGAATTTTGTTATTTCCACCACGGTTATAGAAGTTTCTTTCTCTCTCGAATTCTTCTTGATCATAACTTCCCATAGCTACTAGCTTCACCTGACTATCTTCCATTATCCTCCCTTGTTGTCCTTGCAAGTGCTCGCCACCGTATTTATCAACTTAGGTAACAAACTTGCATTCATTTGCTTTTGAACTTGTGTTCGCAACAGGGTATGATTCCATCTCATTTTGTTTTTCCTCAAGAGCAATATACTCCTCCTGTAATTCTTACAAGTCAGTCATTGTGATTTAGGGTTCGATTGCTGATTGAATTGCTTGAGTTATTATTGAAGATTAATTTGTTTTGTCGAATATGTTTGATGTTTGTGTATTTAGCCTTTGCATTTGCATTGTTTCCTTGGATTTTGAAAGTGTATTTCGAGGCCTGGTCCTTGTAATTTAGTAGTAGATTCCGATTTACAAGATTGTTTTAAGTTATTTATTTCGATTTCGTAATGGATGTAAGGTGTAGTCCTTTGGTGCTAGAGCATTATGTAACTTACTAATTTTTTATGCTAGTGAATTTGAAGCATTGGAACCTTTCCAAACATGGCTATGAGTTTGTTACTGATTATATTGGTTTCCGTCAATTCTTTTAGGTATTCCCGTATTTATTGTTGGTGTTTTATCTTTTGTAGTGTTGTGAGCGGACACCTATAATGAAAAGTATGTGGAAGATGGGCATAGTTGTTAATGGAGATGTGGTTGCTCAAGGGTCTCAATTTTCTTTTAAAGATGTCAATTGTCGAGGTTTGGGTTGGGAAAGTTGATCTCGGATGCGGTAAGATTGGATTTTGCATTTCTTAAAACTCCGCTCGAGATAATTATTAATCTACCTTCATTTGGCTAATTAACTACCTTCAAAGTGGCCGCTCATGCTTTTGCCGCTATTGAAGGGAAGTTCCCAACTAATAGCAAAGAATTCGCTAAAGCATATTTTACACAGTTTTC
Organism: Papaver armeniacum; assembly: GCA_023531295.1. Classification (NCBI taxonomy): domain Eukaryota; kingdom Viridiplantae; phylum Streptophyta; class Magnoliopsida; order Ranunculales; family Papaveraceae; genus Papaver; species Papaver armeniacum. The sequence goes on along the minus strand of JAJJWW010000968.1, from coordinate 410,997 downwards.
ATGGGAACTAAAAATAGTCTGGGCTTGAGGCCAAACCCAATGACTTATTCTTTTCTTTAAGTTCATAAATGTGCCATGTAGATTTGTATCAAGATCATCGTATTTTCGGCTTAATTGGATTTACAAAGCATCCCCCGCCACTTACTTAATATGTCACCTTATGTTATATGGGATATTACAGTTGTTTTATGTTCTTCTGCAGTTTAGACTCCACAAGGTCGCGTTCTAGTTACAAGCAGCCAAAATCGGTTCTTGTCACCTTGATGTTTCTATGGATAGTGTTATACAAAATGAATCGAATTCCCGACAAACCGTTCAAAGATCTATCGGTACTAGTTAATTGAGGGTAGAGCTGAATTCCTGGCAAACAGAGTCTATCATCATCTAATTCATTGTTAATGACCTATTATTTTTGGTATGCTAGTACTACTTTTCAAATTTAATTAGTATTATTTTTTTTTCTTATTTTTTCTATGTTTTGGTATGCTCCGGATACACGAGAAAGATAAATTTATGGGTACGGAGTTGCATCAAAATGTTAATGAAATTGTAGAGCTTGTCAAATATAACCACTTGGTAAGTATTGTGTTGTATACGTTGCTACTATTGTTGCTATTGAAATGCATTAACTCATAAGTTGGTTGAACTAGACACTTTATTAATTGTCTTAACTAAAAAGCATTCTGTATTGTGGAAGTTTAGTTGAAATTATGCAATGAGAATGAGCACAAACTTGCGGGATCTATTTTGTGCGAGGTTTGGTTTTATTTTTATGGGGAAAATATCATTAGATGCATGCCTGTCTTCCAAGCAATGTAACTTTAAACCCTCTCTTACATAGTGAAACATGAATGCGAATGATATGGTTTTTTACAAATTTCTTTTCATATGAGTCTCATTCAGACTTCTTCTACATTGTAGAAGTGGAACCACATGTAACAATGATGATATTAGAATGGAACGATCTAAACTCTACATAGGTAAAGCAAAGTCGGAATAGTCAAGAGTAAAATTGGCCAAAGAAATCACTTCTCCTTGTATGAACAATTAAAACCATGTTGGTCACTTCTCTTTACGTTTTCAGAATTGGAGCCGAATACTTTGTCATTCAGAGTGAATTCATGTAATTTTTGTTATCTAGGTATCTAATGAGTGTTGATGGTGGATTTTCATTTAAGGCTAAAATTGTAAAAGCCAAAATTATGTGCTAACATCTTGCAAAAGATAAAGCCATTAATGAGTGATGAATACTTCTTTACTTTACTAATTCACCTAGAATGGACCATGTGGCAACAATCCCGATGTTCGTGAATTAAATACACAAAATTCATCCAGGTTGGAGCATGTAGCAACAATCCCATATACCCTGTGAATTTACTGACATTATTAATTAATGCATGACCAAATTCTTGTATTTCTTGTACACATTACCTAGGTGCGGATGACGACCGAGTGTTGTTCTAAGCAGAGCAACACGAATCTCCAAGCATTAATAATAAAACATGTACGAAATACCCATACAAAGCAACTCTCGGGTGTGTTATACTAGCCCGATTGAGCATATTTGAACCCGAATCGACCATATCGGTCTTAGAAACGATCACGACCATCCAACTTCACCAAAGATGATTGGATGGCTTAGATTAAATCCATGACCTCAAGCGAGGATTGAACATTCACCACCGACCCAACGCGGCCCCGCATGGCCTGGTCTCCCAAAAGGGTGGCATAGCTTGCCAAACCGTCCAAGCCAAAGCAAGATGGGACGAAAAACCTAATTAGGGTTTGCGGCACATTACATGTATCGCAAAATAGTCTCAACCATCCATCTTCGCAGTATAGATGGAGGGTGTAGATGTAGATTCAAAGGGCCCAGAGCATGTCAAAGACAAACACCGTGGGCCCGCCTACATACTTGATCGATCGGTTAGGACCAACTATGGTCTGGTTGTCTTGATTCGTGCGCCCCAAACTCGGTATGACACACGGTACGCAAAAACTTAATTAGGGTTGTGTCGCGATCACGAGCGTCCATTTTTTCCCGCACGAACGAAGGTCCAGAATAGACTAAGCAGTCCCAAGTATCAACACGATCACCGTAGGCCCACCTATCTCCACACCTGACGGCCAAGACCAAACTTGGTTGTACACCTTGATTCGCGCGCCCAAGCTAGGCGTGGTCACACTTCCCAGCCACAACCGATCTCGACCGCTCAAGTTCACCTGGACAAATTGAGTGGCTTAGATCACGTTTCTATGGGACGATGAAGTATGTGTATATACACCATCCCACCGTATGCACGTCGGGTCGATCGGCCAAGACCGACTGCTTGGTCGTCTTGGAACGCTCGCCCAAAATTGGCATGATGCGCGGCTTTTGCGGCACTAGATATCTGTTGCAAATCGATCTCAACCGCTCCTCTTTGCTTGGCCAAATTGAGTGGCCTAGATCGCACCTTCATGGGACATTGACGTACGGACGTGTACACCGGCATGCCGTCTACATGCATGCCCGGTCGATCCTTTTCAAAACATCTCCCATGCTTGGATTCGACCAAGCTGATGAGTGATGCTTGCGCACCTCTTCAAAAACCCTAATTCCATCAACGGCCGCGCAGATGAGTGTCTCAAAGATCATCTTGTTCGTCCAACTTCACCGCTTGGTTATACAACCCCGGTCAGAGTTAATTGGTCAGTGAGGTGTCATGGTGATCACCACACGTCACATCACCACATTATGATGCAAAGACTCGCATAGAATACACACGATACTTCACAAGTATCGACTTCCTAAATAACTTAGTTATTTAATCTAGCATTACATGCTACTTTCAGTGGGTCCCACGATCCACACACTCGAGACATCAATCATGTCACAAACTGGGGGATACATATGGGGTATTTGTCCTGCGGTTTACAAAGTGTAAGCGTGCAAAGCGCCATCACAAGAACGTGTTAGGAAGTCATGGACGGTTAGAGATGACAGGAGAAGTGGGCAAGAATGGTCGTGTAACACTAACACACAACTCCACTACTCCATCACTCCACTTCCCACGAGAGACGTGAATAAGGCTCAAATGACTTGTATAAATAGGTTCTCCTCCCTATTTTCAAAAAAAAAAACAAGACAACAGAGGCAAGTGTTGATACCATCGTATTCAAACACTGTAACCGATAGCTTACATCCCGCAAGCCGCCTCGGCTTTCTAATACAAGTCATACATAGCCAACACCTTCACAATCTCAACACCTTCTTCGCTTCCCTCCCAAAGATCAACCCCATCTCCTTCACTTTGTGACCAAACAAGTCCTGAAACTAACATTTCTTGGTTTAGGACGGATTTGCACAGATTGATTTCTCGACCCTACAAGCACTCCGTGTAGTGAATTTGTTTAAGGTTTAGACTCATTTCTCATCCACACACCTCAAATTACCAAAACCGACAGAAATAGTTTTCACCCATAAAAATTGGCGACCACAGAGGGAGGTTAATCTCTCGGTTGTAAAGTCAATTTCTTCAAAATCCGATTCAATTTTATCAATTTCGAAAAGGGTAGATCTTAGGACCAATTCAATCATCAATCCATTTCAAGATGGTAGAACTCAGTGTCCGGATCAAAGAATCAATTCTCCGATGGAGCTAGTGTGGATAACACTCCCTGTCGATGTACCGCCGCTGAAGATACCGTGGTCATTACATCTTATGGAGCCGCTACTTCTACCACTGGTGCCAGTTGTAGAAAGAGATGTTCCAGTAAGTGTAACACCTCCCATCACTGAGCCAGAGCAGCCGCAAATCCCGCATCTCATCAAGTGTAACACCTCCGTAGTCACCGAGCAACAACTTCCACTCCTTCATCGGGACGAGAGGAGGACCATCCCCCATTACCATTGCAGACTTGATGGATAAGCAGGAAGTTCTTGCTAAGACTCAAACGGATATGGCCGCAACTCGTAAAGAGGTACTCAATTTTCTTAAGACATTAACTGATCGATTGCCATAAGAGTCGCGATGAGCCCCGGAGAAAAAAAAGGAACGCATTCAACGCACCGAGAAGGTACTTCAAATGGCGCGGACCTCCATGGACCCGATCAAAGAAGCGACATCGATATGAGCGGTCCCGTCATGGAGACTCCTACACTGGGACCGATCCTCACAACGATCCTCCTCAAGTCAATAGTTTCACTATGAACCGCAGGCGGTGGATCGGGAAGCGGTTTCTCTAGTGGAAAGTTTATGCAAACTTTCACACCTCTCAAAGAATCAGGCGGAGAGACGTTTTGCCGCAATCAACCAGAGGAAGGTCACGACCGTGCCCTACATGTCACCGCACGCATCAAGGATTCTGAGTTCAAGACGGGCCTTATCTACACAGAGCGTCTTCGAATGTGATTACTCTCAAGACTCTCAGACATCCAAGGTTCTCCCGAGTGCAAGGTAGTACTAAGCCTACCACAATGACGGACTTCGAGGGAAACCAAACCAAAGACATACTCGGAGAAGCTTCATGGAAAGAATCGCATGTTCATTGCTTCTCACTCCCCACGTGGGCATCAATTCAGGAAGAAGACCGGCTTGCATCATTGAGGGCTAAAACCCACGATGCATCTTTGCTGACGAAGCATTCTTCTCTATCCTGTGAAGCCACGAACCACGTTCACACGAAGAGGGAACGAAATTTTGTGGCGAGTCGTGACTTAAAGGGAAAACGGTATACCGACACTCGCCATTATCAATTAGCGGGGAGATCACACCCGCTCTCCACCCAATGGAATGCTACAACAAAGAACGAACCACAAGAACAAGTGCTAGATGCTCGACAACAAACAAGATGGCACCAACTCCACAACCGATGAGATTGAAATCATTGAGGAATCTCCTAGGCCTATCTCCATCATCTCAACCTTGTGTACGGATAAACGCACGAAGCTCGTGGAACTTCTCAAAGAGTACCAGACATATTCGCTTGGAGATATGAAGAAATGCCTGATTTAGATGAAAATTGGTCACCCATCATTTACATGTCATACCCGTATCCAAGTCGGTTAAACAAAGTAGTTCGGACATGAGGAAAATGGATAGATCGAGGTGTTGCATGGACTTCGAGACTTGAACTGTGCTGCTCCAAAAACGATCCTCCTCTACCTAACATCGACATGTTAGTAGATGCAACCAGCGGACACGGCATGTTCTCCTCCATGGATGGATGTAGCGGCTACAACCAGATAAGGATGTACGAGCATGATGCAAGGGCATATATCTCACCAACAAAGCGATATAACCTTCACCTTAATGGTTCCTCAAGCGGCAAGAGGAAAACCACCGAGATACAACATCATGCACGTCCGTCAACTCCAACTCCAAAGTACCACATGCACGACTCCCACAATGATGAAACAATGTCCAAGATATTCCATATCCGGCTCGACAACAACCACTACGAACAAACCATGTAAACCACGCTTGGGGATCGAGGCTCGCATGAAGTTCCTTCACCGTCACCAAGGAATTCTTCAACATGAGAGATATGGTCACCAAGAAGCATGGAATTCGCAAGGGTAAATCGAATCAAGAGTAAAACACTTCAACGCTCCCTCTAGTAGAAGCCGCTTCAATGGTCTATTCAAGAGCCGCCTCAACGCTCTCTCTCCGGACCCACGTTCGCTTGTAATCCTTCTTAAACACTCTCTCCGTGATCCACCTCAACGCCGCACTTAAACCACTTTAACATCCTCTCGAGTCGTTTCAACACTCAAGCCGCATCAATAATCTCGCGCTCCGGTCAAGTTATCTTTGATGTAATCATTGCTCAACATACGCCTCATCCATCCTTCATGAGGTCTCACGAGCATGAAAACCTTGAAGTCGATAGGAGAAGGGTTATCTTGTGGAACGATATTTTCATATAGTTAAAAGGGCGCGTGAACAACTCATCATCAATGTTCTAAGATATCTTTGAAGTCAACATCTCCGACTTGGCACCAGCATTATCCCCTTAAGACATATCAACAGGAGTTCTTTTCTTCATTCTACAATAAAATACATGAGTCAAGATTTGTTTAAAAACGCGTGAGATGTGTAGTCACACACACAGAACACACATTCACGTTGGAGTACACAAGGCTGGTATTGGGTCCAAACACCAGATTGATCAATTTTCAAGTCCTGTTGATCAAGTCACAAGTCCCAGATTGCTCAAGTCTCAAGTCCGGTGTTGGTCAAGTCACAAGTCCGGATTGATCAAGTCACAAGTCCTAGATGTGCTCAAGTTTTAAGTCCGGTATTGATCAAAGTCACAAGACCGGTATTCGAATAAAACAAAGACGCAGCAGGCCGGTTTTCAATCGAAACACAGGTCGAAGTTCAGCGCCAAAGCACGCGGCGGGTCCCACTTGATCCCAGCCCCAAATTGGTCGGGCAGGCATACATAAATCCCCTATCAAAGATCTCTCTGTAAGAAGGCGTTTCGCCTCCAACACTTCAACGCTCTCCTGCTCCGCTCCGAAGCTGCTTCAACGCTTTCTACAGGACCCACATTTACATTTGAGCACACAAGGTTCATTTTTTTAAAAAACAAGCTTGCTCACATCGGGTCCCACGTTCGAGCAAAGAAAACAGCAAGGCCGGTGTTTGGTCAAAGCATCAAGTCCGGTTTAGTCAAGCTTACTGGCTCGGTGTTTGGTCAAGTAAAGCAAGATGACACTCGAGAAAGTACATCAACTGCGACGGTCAAAGTAGGCACAGACATGGCCGACGTTTGAAACATGTACACGGTGGTCCGCTTGATCGAAGCATGCACATCCGCCCATGTTCGAATCAAGCATGCTTACATCGGGTCCCACGTTCGATCAAGCAGACGCAATGACCCACGATTAACCAAAACAGCACATCAAGCCCACGTTCGATCAAGCAGTGCAGAGTCCCACGAACGAAACAGCATAATACCATCGAAGGTGCAAGACCGACATCATGCTAGGGGAACACTCGCTCGACGCCTCTTGGAACGTGACATGCTCCAAGGACAGATGACCCGTCTCTCTCCGGTAACATCTAACTTTGTCTCATAAGATTTGTCTTTAATCACACCATCTCATGCCTACCCCACAATGGTGTAACCATTACGTGCTAGGAAAGGGGACTTAATGTTGATGGTGGATTTTCATTTAAGGCTAAAATTGTAAAAGCCAAAATTATGCGCTAACATCTTGCAAAAGATAAAGCCATTAATGAGTGATGAATACTTCTTCACTTTACTAATTCACCTAGAATGGAGCATGTGGCAACAATCCCAAAGATTCTCGTGAATTAAATACACAAAATTCATCCAGGTTGGAGCATGTAGCAACAATCCCATATACCCTGTGAATTTACAAAGATTATTAATTAATGCATGACTAGCCTTGTATTTCCTCGTACTTATTAATGCATAGTGCGATGACGACTGAGTGTTGTTCTCAGCAGAGCAACACGAATCTCCAAGCATTAATAATAAAACATGTACGAAATACCCATATAGGCTACAACTCTCGGTGTGTTATACTAGCCCGATTGAGCATATTTGAACCTGAACTAACCATATCAGTCTCAGAAACGATCACGACCATCCAACTTCACCAAAGATGATCGATGGCTTAGATTAAATCCGTGACCCCAAGCGGGTATCGAACATTCACCACCGACCCAACGTGGACCCCGCATGGCCTGCCTCCCCAAAAGGGTGGCATAGCTTGCCAAACCGTCCAAGCCAAAGCGAGATGGACGAAAAACCTAAATTAGGGTTTGCGGCACATTACATGTATCGCAAAATAGTCTCAACCATCCATCTTCGCAGGCATAGATGGAGGGTGTATATGTAGATTCAAAGGGCCCGTGAGCATGTCAAAGACAAACACCGTGGGCCCGCCTACATACTTGATCGGTCTGGCCAGACCAACTATGGTTGGTCGTCTTGATTCGTGCGCCCCAAACTCCTGGTGATGACACACTACCAAGAAAACTTAATTAGGGATGTGTCGCGATCACGAGCATCCATTTTCTCCGCACGAATGAAGGGTCCAGAATGACTAAGCGGATGTAGGATCGTAATATCGCGATATCAACACTTCGCGAGATCAATAAATAATGACATTGCGAGGGCGTCGCAGAAGAATAACATTAATGAAGCAATGAATGACGACAGCCAAAACATGAGAAAAGTGTGAAGATCTAGCGAAGTTTGGGAGAGTTGCGAGATTGTATACTTGTACACTTGCGATATTTCGCAAGTCGCTTCGAAAATAAAGGACAGCTTAGTATGGTCATCCATAGTATACTACCCTATATAAAGAGTCGAATAAGTCTGTCATTGTGAGGAGGATTCTTTTTAGAGTGTTAGACAAGTCATTAGGAGAGAGAAAGTTGGTGGTGATTGTAATTTCTTTAACTCTAATCTGTTTTATCTTGTGAATCTTCAAGGAAATAATCAATAAAATTATTGTTATTCATCTTAAAAATGTCTTAGTTGTGTGGAATATTGTGAGGGGTGTAGTGTAGATTTCACGCAACTACATATCGCGCTAGAAAGGGATGTTGGAGTAAGGATTGACATCGTGATTTGAAAGAATTTGGAGTAGTAGAGAAGAAATTTGATATAATTTTCAAATAAGTTTACCAAAATTAAGAAATGCCTAGAAGGAGAAATGCATCCGAACAACCAACAACTGTTAGGAGAAGTAGGAGACTTGACTGAGAAGAGAGAAATGAAATGGGAGAATCCTCAAGAAGGAACGTAAGGAATGGTGAAGAAAATCAAATTCAATCACCAATTCAACCAAGAGAGTAGATAGAATTATGGATTATGATAGGGTAAGTGTGCATACTTGAGATCGATTCGTGGACGAAGGGGAAGAAGAACAACAATTGGTAAACAATGGACAAGAGGGAGAGACCGAGAAGGGAATGGAGAAATAATTCATGGAAATGAAGAGATCGCAAAGATTAGAGGCGTTGAGGCAAACAATATATGAAGAGAGACGATTAGAGGCAGAGGAACGTGCAAACTTGACAAGTCAGAATCATGAGCTTAGGATGGAAAACATGAGATTACAAAACAGAAGGTTGAGAAGCACTACAATGTCAACCTCAAGATCACTAGAGAGAGGAAAGAAGGAGAATTTTACCTGCTGTAAAATGCCATGAAGAAAACCAAGCATAAGCGCAAAATCCAGCAGGGAACATTGCGAGAGAGGAGAAATGATGGAAGATCGTTATATTCCACGTCCCGAGACTCTTCAAAATGGGCAGAATGGTGGAAACCAAGGAAATAGGCAACGTCGGAGTGAATCAACCAATGTATGAAGAAAATCAAGAAGAAGGAAGAAGAATATTACATGGGAGAGAAGCACGGAGGAAGCAAAAAGAAATTGAAGATGAAATTGAAAGGCATTATGCCGAACAAGCACGTCTAGCTCGCGAGAGATAAAGATTGAGAACAGAAATGGAAGAACAAGAGTTAAGAGGCAATTCGCTTAATAATCACGATAATCGAGAAAGAAGGCGAGAACAAAATCGCAACAATGATAATATTAATGAAGAGTACGAAAGAGCACAAAGGAGAACTGATAGGCACCAAAGAAGAGAAATCGATAGATATAAAGGTGTGCGAATTTGCGAAAAAAATGAAGGAGAAGATCGCAGAGAAATGCGAGAAGAGAATGATGAACAAGAAAGTCAAAGTAGACATGAATGCAGGTGAAGAGAAGCGGAACTAAAAGACCAAAGTGGGATTCAAATTCCGATGTAAATGAACAAATTTTGAGAGAATTGGCAGAAATGAGAGGATTGATGAACAATAAAAGGAGGAGGAAAGAGACAGTTGGATGAAGCAATAGAAGAAGTCAAAACTCCATTTACACGAGAGATACAATTAAGAGGAATACCACAAGTGCAATTTACCTAATTAACCAAGATTTTCGATGGAACAACTTGTGCGATACAAAGATATCAAATCTTATATGAGATGTATGCTACAATGGGAGAATCATGATGCCATATTGTGCAAATATTTTGCATCAAGTCTGATAGGAGAAGCTTTGAAATGGTTTGAAGGGCTACCGAAAAATACAATAACATCTTTCAATCACTTGCATGCTATATTTTTAGGGGCATATATATAAGTAATAATTCCTCGCGACCAGGTATTGAAGATGTATTTGGGTTAAAACAAAGGGTTGGTGAAAGTTTAAAGCATCTAACTGTGAGATGGAAGACAATGTGTAGCGAAATGGCTGGCCGAGTAGAGGAGAGATATCTCATCTTATCATTCATTAATGCTATGTTTGCGACAAATCTGTTATATATTCAAATTTTTAGAGTCAAAAATACAATCACAATGACTGAGTTGCGAGAACTTCAGGAGGAGTATATTGATCTAGAGGAAAAGCAAAATGAGATGGAATCATACCGTTGCGAGTACAAGTTCGGGAGCTGCGAATGCAAGTTTGTTACCCAAATTGATAAACACCGTAGCGAGTAACTCGCAAGGTCAACAAGGAGTAAGGATACCAAATGATGGTCAAGAAAATTGGTAGCTATGGGTAGTCGCGATCAGGAAGAATTTGAAAGAGAAAGAAATTTCTACAACCGTGGCGGAAATAATAAAATTCAAAGGCTTGATCAATCACAAGAAACCTATGGAGGACAGAGGCATAATCCACAAGAGACTTATGGAGGTCACAGTGCAATTATCATAGAGGACAAATGAGGTCATAGAGTTGTATGGGAAGAAATCAAGATGCCACCACTAAACGCTAGCGTGGAGAAGATATGGGAAGCTATAATCCCGACGGAAAACATACCCGCACCATGGAACATGGGGAATGAACCACCTCCGGGTGACAAGTCATGAATTCTGCTCCTATCACCATTTTCATGGACACTTAACGAATGATTGTAGGAATATAAAAAGAATTATCCTCGAGAATGATAGATCAAGGAAGCTAAACCAATTCTTAAAATGTGAAGAGAAGACTCAACCATTACCAACACCTCCGTAAAATCACGAGTAAATACGACAAAAGGGAAAGAGACATTTGTAGTAGAAGTTGGAACGAAGGCCAAAACTTGTTCTCCGCAACTCTATCGTACATTCGTACAGACAATTGAAGATTTTCATGATAGTGTTCTCAGAGAGTTTTCGCAAGAGATGTTGACAATGGAGAAGTAATGAATATCGCGAAGTCATCGTCACTCGAAAGAATGGCAAATGCGATTATTTATTTTGCCGCAGAAAAGTACACGAAGGTGGCGAGTTGCATGATACCATTAGTGGTGAGATTAGAAATTAATCCAAAACTCGTTGATGATGAAAGCGATGGTGCAGAAAATTCATGGGCAATAAATAGAATCTTAGTTGATACCTAAGCTCAGAACATCCTTTTTACCACACCTACAAGACTATGGGGGCAAAGATGAAGATTTGGTACCTTCAACATATAAGATATATGGTTTTAATGGTACTGCTAATAAACCTAAAGGAGAAGATCGCATGCGAATACCATTGAATGGATTATCAACTCAAATCTTATTTTACATAGTCGATGTGGAATCCCCTTATAATGCATTAATTGGGTGACCCCCGGTTACATGAGATCTTGGGTGTAGCATCAACTTACCACCAGTGCATCAAATTTCCTCATCCCAAAGGGTGTTGGAGTTATAAAAGGAGATCGAGGCCGAGGGACAAAAATGCTATGAAGTTGAAGTGAGTCTTGCGAGGAAAGGGCTGCCGCAAAAGAAGAATTGGAAGAGAAATATCAAAGAAGACCAAAGAAGAGAAAGACTGATGGTGGACACAATAGAAGTGAGAAATGAAGATATCTTGCGAAATCAATGCTTGAAGACAATTGGAAATTGCGATGGTCTCGCAAAAGGGAAAGAAATATCGGGAAATTTGAATGAAGAAACAGAGAACAGCAGGAGTAAGAAGTGCAAGAACTAAGTAATTGATTTTAGAGTTATTCAAAAAAAAAAAAAAAAAAAATGATGGTGATGACAAAAACATGTCAAAAATACAAAGAATGTGACGATCGAAGAAGGAGTACGCGAGAATCTCTCCATTCATGAATGTAACGAAAGTTTAGTTAAATAATTACAAAATGTAGATCACAAAGCAAATAAAGCAAGATTATATGAAAATTTCACAAAGAAGACGAAATAAATAATCAAAAATCAATGAATGATTACAAGAATTGACAGAAATGAATGAGTGAGTGAATGGGACGAACCTTTATGGCGTACACCCTAGTTTGCGAATGATATTTCGTAAGATGCAAATGCAAGACCTAAAGTGCGTCATATAAGGGGGTATCTCTTGACATGGCTCAGGGAAAAGGTTACACCGCCCGGAACCCGAGTCATGAAAATTTGGGGCCCATGAAAGCCTATCCTGGGTGAGATACCTTGGATTTCCAACTATATATATAAGGTTATACTCTGGTTGGACGACCGAGGGTCTCTTCCAAGGAGTCAGTGTATGACCAAGGCGCCGAGGTACACGGTTGAGCCAAGAGTGCCTGGGGGCATTTGAAGTGTCTCGGCCATTCTTGGGAAGTCTTGGCACATGCCGCACTCCTACCCGAAGAAAACTCCACTTAGGGTGCAGCCTCGTAACCATAAACCCTATAGGTATAAGGGATAAGAGGCCTGCGAAAACAATCTGTTGTTGTTAAGACCTGATGGGAGGATCTAGTCTTGTATGGCCGATGTACGCCTCCTCAAGGGGCAACCAGGAGATGATAAGGGCGGCACCTCCATTAGGGAGCCGATAAGTGTCAAAAGACGCAAATGTCATGAGGCTCTATTTTTGCAAGAAAATTTAGGCTTGTAATATTTGTGCGATGATCCCAAGAGGCAATAATACTAACGCGAGGGTAAGACGAGATCAATGGGTCTTTACATGCAAGTGTAAAGACGTCCCGCGATTTCGCCGCAAGACGGCAATGTCATGGGACTTCAAGTTCGCGAGAATTTTTAGACCTGTCATATTGTCGCAACAAAAGCATCCCGCAGAGGCAATAATACTAAAGAAATGATAAGACAAGATCAATGGGTTGTTACATGAAAGTGTAACGACGTCCCGCGATTTTGTCGCAAGACGGCAATGTCATGGGGCTTTATGTTCGCAAGAATATTTAGGCCCGTCATATTGACGCAATATGAGGGGTGGCAAAATAAGACCTTTAACTAGGAAGGCAAAATAAGACCACACAAAAACAATGATAAGACAAGATCAATGGGTCATTACATGAAAATGTAAAGACGTCCCGCGATCTTGTCGCAATGATGAATTTCAACATAAATGAAGATAAGATAACACAAGAAATTGAGTAAGCAAATAAGCTTATAATACGACTATATTTCTTCATTTATTTATGGAGAATTAGCAACAGCAGCGAAAATTAAGAAGTATCATTACTTAAATATTATCGACTTAATTTCGCTCATGTGAAAATAAATAACAGAGGCAAGTATGGGATGATTAGAGTAAAAACTTGTTATTTATTTTCATATGATAGATTTACAAGTAAGAGATTACAAAAATGGAAGGTTAGAAGGATAAATGTACAAGTATCACAAGAAGAGAAAAAGGAAAATGGAACAATCTTTCAACTTATTCTTCTTCTTCATCGATTCTTTATCGATTCCTCTTCTTCGCTTGCATCACTATCGAGAGACATCCGAGGAAGGAATATTTTCAGAATTTCATCGAGAAGACAAGGATATGAAGAAAGAGGAATGTTGTGGCTATTGCAAACCTGCTTCAATAGTTTGATTGCGAAAACGGATCAAAGATCATTATTGAAATTCGCCACAAAGAGTTTGTAGTTGCTTCTTCAACTTAGAATATTTGTCATTGCGAAGAGAGAAGTCTTTGCAAGTTATGCTTTCTCGTATTCAAGTTCCTTGATTCTAGTTTGAAACCTCTTCTCGTATTTCGCGAACAAATGACAATGAGTTAGCAACTTAATAATAGCTTCATAAAAAGAGGCTAAAAAATAATGAAGAACAAGAAACAACCTTCTCTCTGTAGTAAATCATATCTTTAACCAAGGCATTATGCTCAAGATGAAGACTCGACGCTAACACCTAAGTTATTTCGGCATTATCTAGAACCTTCGCATCCTGCGAATTCATCATCATTATTTATGACAAGAAGTGAACGAATTTGATTTTCTCACTCGTTAAGTATGGCATTTTGGCGAAGAGATTCATCTCGTTCAATTTGGACTTCAAGAAGAGTTTTTGGAATTTCGCTAATGCTTGTGCACCTTGATTAGCAATGCGATCCTTATCATCTATAAGGCTGCTAATTTTCTTCCTTAGAATATTATTATTCTCCGGGAGCTAAGATATAAACGTTTAAATCGGTTGGCTAAACCTAAACTAGATCTATGTTCAATTTCTAAAAGATGAAATTTGGTTCAAGTTCATTTAATGAGAGAGAATTAATCTTGTTTGAAGAACTACTTAAAGATTCATTGAGATGAGCGAAAGAGCATCATCATCCATAGGTTCAGGGAATGAATGGAGAAGGATGGCTTTGTCAGAAAGATTATAAATGTCTGCGAAAATGATAAGTCAGACAAAGAAAAATAAATGACAAAGTAGAAATGAAGAAAAGAGAAGGGCGTTATACCATAAAGTTGCTGATTAGCACTTTGAAGAGTAGATATTTTGTCCTTCTGGGAAGAAGACTCAACTTCCAACTCGTTGAATTTTTTCATCCTTATTGCGAGATGTCGCAACTTCAATTTCTAGTTCTTTGTTCTTCTCCTTAAGTCAAGATTTTTCTTTTCAAGATTGTTGCGTCTTTTCTCGAGGTCCGAGGCAACAACAAAGGAAGTTCTCCTGGACTATAAAGGAAAGTAAAGACATTGTTAAGATAAGGTTTATAATCGAAATCACAAAGAAATAAAGAAATGTGAACATACCAAGGCACTAAGTGCATTTAAGAAACTGGGAGTCATTGTCCGAGAAACTCCCACGAAAAGAATCATTATCCACTAGTGGGGGCATCGCAAATATTTAAGAGAGCTTCGCAAGTAGCGAGATAAACGATCATCTCCCAATCCTTGCATAGAATCGAGAAGACACTAGACAATTGCGCCATAAATATTCGACCGAATGATTCTTCTTTGCAAAAGAAGTATCAACCTCATTTTCATCTTCATTAGAATTCTCATTGTTTTGGGAATTAGAATGAGAAGAGGGATGGATTTTCCGTTTTTAAGATGGAGCTAAGATTTATCCTTGCGAAGAGTGATTTTATTCTTGCCTTTAGCCTTCTCTGCAACCTTCAGAATGTCAATTTATTCAACGCCAACCTTCGCACACGAATGAAGATAAGAAACAGAGGCAACAATATTGTTAAAAATAATAAGGGAAAATATTTCCTACTTCATCCGTGATTGAACGAAGTATCGCGAGTATTCTCTTTTGGATTTCTTTGTAGCTCTTTCTTAATTTGATGATCTGAAAAAAATCGCAAGATTAGATATAAAAGGGAGTGAAGATTGTAAAATAAGTAAAAATTAGAAGTATACCTCTTTTGCCTTTTCGGGTCAATCAAATACCCAAGGCTGATAATTTGGGAGATTCGCAGGAGTGTATTGGAACCGAAATGTAAGGTCCGCTCAAAAATAGTGGAAAGATGACTCACCTCTCATCTTTAGAGTATCGAGAACGTTGTTCTTGCCAGAATGCCACTAATATCTAGCATGAGTATCTTATCTTCTAAACGTTCTCTTTTCTTTTCAATCGGAGCACCCTAGCGAGACTTATCATTTTTCATGTTTATTACTTCATAATTTTCAAAGAAGTTTTCTACGGTGTATTTCATGGCGACTATCTCTAAACTTGCGGTTAGGATCTTTAACGTTATCGGGATATAGAGATCCCTTACCAAATACCGTGATTGGCGGAATTCAAGCATTAGACGGATGCAATCACCACTTAATTGGTAAATAGCTCGCGAGAATTTCTCATGAGCCGAATTTCATAGAACAAGGTCAGTTCGGGATCGTACAAAGGAATGGGAAGACCTGCGAGGATTTGACCTAGCGAGATTATGATTTTCTGATCATCACACTGATGATTAGTAAACAACTTTGCAGAAAGAATAGATGAAGATTCTTGATTGGGAATAGTAGATAAGGTGAAACCCTTATCTTGTAATTTCTTTTGAGTTTCATCAAAAAGGTTTTCATATTTACGACCGTAAGGAGCCATTCTTAGAATATGGGAATGATTAGAGAATTGAAGATCAAGAGAAAGAAGAAAAGGAAGATTTACTGATGAGAAAGCGCAAATTGCGGAGGTAGAGAGTTGAAGAAAAGTTGCAGAGGGAGATAAAAGAGAATAAGATAAGGGTGAGAAAACTATATATAGAGAGAAGAATTCTTAAGAAAATAAATGCATTTAATGCGAGATGGGACGTGAATGGTCAAGAATAAACGGTTGAAAGAGACGTGTCAAGAAAAGAGTGGAAGAAGAAACATCCGTAATAAATTCCGTGTAAAAGTACGGATCTAAACAGATAAAGATGAATAATTGCGGCATTTCAAAATATTGGTTCTCATGACATTCTCTCCTTCGCAGAGAAGACATGAGAAGAGGCAAGATGTAGGATCGAATATCGCGACATCAATACTTCAGCGAGATCAATAAATAATGACATTGCAGGGCGTCGCAGAAGAATAACATTATTGACGCAATGAATGACGCATACCAAAACATGAGAAAAGTGTGAAGATCTAGCGAAGTTTAGGAGAGTTGCGAGATTGTATACTTAGTCATGTCATCCATAGTATACTACCCTATATAAAGAGTCGAATAGGTCCATTTGTGAGGAGGATTCTTTTTAGAGTGTTAGACAAGTCATTAGGAGAGAGAAAGTTGGTGGTGATTGTAATTTCTTTAACTCTTTTCTGCTTTATCTTGTGAATCTTCAAGGAAATAATCAATAAAATCATTGTTATTCATCTTAAAAATGTCTTAGTTGTGTGGAATATTGTGAGGGGTGTAGTGTAGGATTTCCTGCAACTACAGCAAGTCTGGCAAGTGTCAACACGATCACTGTAGGCCCACCTATCTCCACACCCGATCGGCCAAGACCAAACTTGGTCAGTACACCTTGATTCGCGCGCCCAAGCTAGGCGTGGTCACACTTCCCGACCACAAACCGATCTCGACCGCTCAAGTTTACCGGTCCAAATTGAGTGGCTTAGATCACGTTTCTATGGGACGATGAAGTACAGAGTATATACACCATCCCAACGTATGCACGCGGGATGATCGGCCAAGACCGACCAAGCTTGGTCGTCTTGGAACGCGCGCCCAAAATTGGCATGATGCGCGGCTTTTTGCGGCACCAGATTTACATTTGCAAATCGATCTCAACCACTCCTCTTGCTTGCCGGTCAAATTGAGTGTCCTAGATCGCACCTTCATGGGATAGTGAGGTACGGACGTGTACACCAAAGATGCCGTCTACACGCATGCCCTACTCGGCCCTTTTCAAAACATCTCCCATGCTTGGATTCGACCAAGTCAAGAATGATGCTTGCGCATCTCTTCAAAAACCCTAATTCCATCAACGGTCGAAGAAGAGTGTCTCAAAGATCATCTCGTTCGTCCAACTTCACCTTCTTGGTTATACAACCCGGGTCAGAGTTATTTGGTCAGTGAGGTGTCATGGTGATCACCACCCGTCACTTTACCACATCATGATGCGTACTGCATAGAATATACACGATACTTCACAAGTATCGACTTCCTAAATAACTTAGTTATTTAATCTAGCATTACATGCTACTTTCAGGTCCCATGATCCACACACTCGAGACATCAATCATGTCACAAACTGGGGGATACATACCTGTTTATGGGTGAAAACTACTCTGTTGAATTTGGTAATTTGGGGTGTGTGGATGAGGAATGAATCTAAACCCTAAACAAATGCACTGCACGGTGAGTGCTTGTAGATTCTAAGTCAATCTGAGCAAGTCCTACCTAAACCAAGAAATGGCCGCCCAGACTTGTTTCGGTCACAAAGTGAAGGAGATGGGGTTGATCTTAGGGAGGGAAGCGAAGAAGGTGTTGAGATTGTGAAGGTGTTGGCTATGAATGACTTGTAACGAAAGATGAGCAGCAAAGCTTACGATTGATGCAAGCGGTGCTCGGGTGTTGGAATACGTTTTTGTATTAACACTTGTTTTCTGTCTCGTCTCAACTTGTGTTTGAAATAGGCCGGAGAACCTATTTATACAAGTCATTGAGCCTTATTCACGTCTCTCGTGGGAAGTGAAGGAAGTGGAGTGATGGAGTAGTGGAGTTGTGCGTCGGTGCCACACGACCAGTCTTGCCCACTTCTCATGTTCATCTCTAACCGTCCATGACTTCATAACACGTTCTTGTGATGGTGCGTTGCACGCCGTACGTCAGAAACTGCCGGACCAATACCCCAAGATGTATCCCCAGCTTGTGACATGATTGATGTTCTGAACATGTGGATCGTGGATCCATGATAGGTAGCTGTAATGCTTTGAATGAATAACTGCGTTATTCAGGAAGTTGATACTTGTGAAGTATCATGTGTATTTTATGCAGGTACTGCATCCTGGTGTGGTAAAGTGATGGGTAATGACGCCTCACTGACCAACTAACTCCCCGACTGATTTGTATAACCAAGTCAGGTGAAGTTAGACGGATGAGATGATCTTTGAGACACTCATCTTCGACCGTTAATGAAATTAGGGTTTTGAAGAGGTGCGTAGGCATCACTCTTCGGCCTTGGTCGAAACCAAGCATGGGATACAACTTTGGCCAGGCCGACCATACATGCGTGTAGACGACATGGTGGTGTAGGCGCCTATACCCCATTACCTCACAAAAGTATGATCTGGGTCACTCAATTCATCCGGTGAAGTTGAGTGGTCGAGATCGATTTGCGACAGGAAACCAATGCCGCAAGAGCCATACGTCACGCCCTCTTCAGGCACACGTTCCAAGACGACCAATCTTGGTCGGTCTTGGCCCGATTGGCCTGGTGTGAAGGTGGTAGGTCTGGTGTTCACGCCTATACTGGATATGCCGTAAAAAAGTGATCTCGAGCCATCCAAATCGTCCCGGCCGAAGTTGAGCGGTCGAGATCGGTTTGTGGTTTGGGAGGTGTGATCACGCTAGTTTGGGCGTGCGTTTTGGATTAACCAGGCATGATATGCCTTGGCCGACGGGGGTGAGGGAATAGATGGGTCCACGGTGGTCATCTTTGGGTATGACTGGACCCGCTTAATCTAATATTGGACCCTCCATTCGTGCGAGAAGATGGACGCTTGTGATGCTCAAAACCCTAATTCTGGATTTCAAAGTCGTGCGTCACCTTGTTTGGGCGCACGAATTTGTTACGACCAAGCATGGTTGGTCATGAAGTGTGTAGCGGGCCCTCGGTGATTGTGTTGACATGCTGGGGCCCTTTGAGTTTACATCTACACCCTCCATCTATACTGCCAAGATGGATGGTTGAGATCTGCATTTTTGCGACACATGTAATATGCCGCACCCTAATTTAGGGTTTTCCGTCCATCGCTTGGTATGAACGTTTTTTGGCAAGTTGCGCCAATGGCCGACCATGCGGGGTCGGCGGTGGGTATTCCATACCGCTTGGGGTGATGGAATTAATCCCCGGTCATCCAATCATGCTTGTGGAGTTGGATGATCTGCGATCATATCCGGACCGACACGGTCGGTCACGGATGCTCAATCCAGGCTAGTATAACACACCGAGAGGGGCTCAATCGGGCTAGTATAACACACCAAGAGTCGACCTGTAAGGGTATTTCGTACATGGTTTCATTATAATGCTTGGAGGTTCGTGTTGCTCAGTAAGAGTAACACTCGATCATCATGCCGCACCGATAATGAGTACATGAAATACAAGGCGATTGCGCATTAATTAATAATGCTAGAAATTCACGGGGTATATGGGATTGTTGCTACATGCTCCAACCGGATGAATTTCGTGTATTCATAGAATGGGATTGTTGCCGCATGCTCCATTCTAGGTGAATTAAGTGATGGAGTATCCAACACTTATTAATGGCTTTATCTTTTACAATATGTCGGCGCATTATTTTCTGCGTTTTTACAATTTTAACCTTAAATGAAAATCCACCATCAACATTAAGTCCCCCGCCTAGCACATAATGGTTACACTATTGTGGGGTAGGCATGAGATGGTGACATACATATGTGAGGAAGACAGGGATAGAAGAAGTTTACCTTAAGAGTATTGACCGATCGCTAGTCGCCCACGCCGTTGTGCTTGTATGGAATCCTTTGGTGGGACCGGTTTCCTTCTTTGGGTATTTGAATCAAAAAAGGAATCCAAGAGAGGTATCCTTGTTCTATTGGGATTCTTCTTATTTTTGTCTATAAAAGAGGCCAAACCCCCTTTTCTTTTCTCACGAATTCTCTTTTTTTTTTTTTTTTGAGCAGCTCCCGTCCGTGACCACCGCCGCTCCTGCTGACGCTCGTTGCCGTTGCCGGAGTTGCTACCGTGCGCCGCCGTCCATCCGTCCGAGGTAGGTTTTTTTTTTTGTTTTAAAGGTAAAACCCTAGTTTGTTAGGTAAACACCTTTTGTAAGACATGTATATGCTTAGTTTTTTCCACCAAGGTTGATACATCAATATTTTCTAGAATTGCTTAGTAAGACAACCCGTGAATCCATGATCATGTTTCTTTGGCTCCTTTCCACCATTGCATGCCAAAACCTAGCTTTTAGGTTGTATCTTGAATAGAAAATCTTGACTTGAATCTCGTAGACACGATTCCCACATATGCTTGACTGAAAGTCGACCTTATACTTGGTCTTGTGCCCGTGCTTGAAACTTGTACGCAGACTTGAAACCAATACTGACGAAACTTGTACTGGGACTTGAAACCAATACTGATCGAAACTTGTCTAGGATTTGAAACCAATACCCGAGATTGAAACTTGTACTGGACTTGAAACCAATCTGGGATTTGAAACTTGTACCTGACTTGAAACCAATGCCAGATCGAAATTTGAGTAATACTGGTATTTGGGCCTAATCCCAGCTCTTGTGAATTTCAACGTGTCTTGTCGTGCGTGACTACACGCTTCATGCGCTTTTCATACAAGTTATAACTCCTGTCTTTTATTTCATTGTGGAATGAAGAAAAGAATTCCTGTTGAGATGTCTTCCGGAGATAATGCTGGTGCCAAGCCAGGAAGTGTTGGTGGCTTCAAAGATATGCCGAACATCGATGATGAGTTGTTCACCTCGCCTTTTCCAAACATTAGAAGACATCCTTCTCATAAGATAGTCCTGCTTTCCGATTCAGAAAATATGGATGCTGATCCATTTTCTTCTTCAAAGACTTGTGATGAGATTTTGTCTCCTGAGAAACGAATATCCGCCTTCCCTATTGACTTCAAGATTTGCCATACTCCACTGGGTTCTTATGAAGGATGGATGAGACGAATGTTGAGTAATAAGGACATTAAAGATAATTTGATCAAAGCGGAAATCCTCAATGCGGTCATGGCATCCGGCTTGAAATTAAGAAAGACGTGCTGGGTTTGATTACCTTCATTTCTCGGTGGCGCATTTCTACTCATACACCATATCTAGATGGGGAGAGATGACTATTACTCTGGAGAGTGTAGTCAGTATTAATGAACCTGCCTGTTGTCGGGAAGTCTTTCTTACGATCTCTCCGATACGGAGCAACGTAACTATGATGATATACTTCAAAGGTGGCGGGATTCGACCGGTCTGGATAAGGAGGAGAAAAAGATACGAGATGCTTTTACACTGGTGGGTGTCGGAGTGGTCTCCTGGGGCCAGGCCCGATCAAGAGTTGGAAAATGAGCTCGGCGTGATTGCGTTCTGTCTTTATGGCTATCCGAGATATATTCGACTTGGTTGGAAAGAAGACCATTAGAGGTGATCTTGTTAAGATCGCTATAAAGCTGGCAAAAGGTAAAGTTCTTCCCACAGGTGCCTTGTTCCTTGGATCGCTGTACTCTCATCTGGATGCCTTAGCAATGGACATGCATGTTTCTAACGGGTACAAGAAGGTGGAATCGCACGTTCACTTCGCTTTTCTTCAGGCATTCTTATGGGAACACTTCAAAAGCTATGCTCCTACTCCTGCAAATTTGCTCACCAACTTGTATGGTGGCTCGAGAATACTCCGCTGGAATAGGAGGCGTCCCAGAACAGGCGCAAAACTTGTGGACATATTTGACAATGTGTCTTCTGTTGATTTCCGTCCATGGGGGCCGGTCCACCCTTCCATTGTTCAGCCAAAGACTTTTGCTACTGCTTCTGATGGTCCTGATGCTGTGTTGCGCACCGATGTTAAGACTATGAGATTTGGGGAAATTGTTTACCTGCACAGCTGCATCCCAGGATATGTCCCATCTTTATTCAATGAAGAATTTACTGTGACTCCGTATAATATTGACAGGGCGGCTCGTCAAATGGGATTTGATCAGGGTGTCCCATTTATCCGTCCACCGGGGGTTCCAAAGAATTCCTCCCAAATATTCTTAATGCTGACGTGTTTTTAGA
This sequence comes from Papaver armeniacum, assembly GCA_023531295.1. Lineage (NCBI taxonomy): Eukaryota > Viridiplantae > Streptophyta > Magnoliopsida > Ranunculales > Papaveraceae > Papaver > Papaver armeniacum. Next base: position 388,357 of record JAJJWW010000968.1, on the reverse strand, counting down.
ACGGGTGAGCCTTCCATTTTGGCCTATTGGGAGAAACCCAGTGGTAACCGATAAGTACAAGGAATTTTGGAGGAGGCAACCGTTGATCTTCCAGATTTCTCGGAGATTGTTGTGACAGTTCCCGTGGTGAACCATCTTCTGACGTTTTGAAAAAGCATTTCCGGTTGAAGCCACTTCCAGCCAAACGGACCAGAGCTGAGGATTGCAGGTCCCCAAGCAAGAGAGAGATCCAAGAGGCGCATGTGGTTCGGTGATCCTCAATTCCTCCAATATGCGAGTATTTAAATCTCTTCCCGTTGGTTCCTTTATTTCTCCAGTGAATCTTTCTAAGAGTAATTCTTGCTTGGAATCAAAGGATTCCGAAAGAGAATGTCTTCACAAGGTTGGCGCGCATTCGTAATGAGAAGGCCGGTAATGTTGGTCTTCATGCCGAGAAGTCTGCGGTGCTGATCTTCATCTTTGAGAAGTCTCGATCTTCATGAGACGTCTGGAGAAACCGCTCTTTTCCGACCATGACAGAGATGATCCAAGTACTTGATCTTCATGCTGAGAAGTCTGGAGAAACCGCTCCTTTTTCCGAACATGACAGAGATGATGCAAGTACGACCTTCATGCTTTGAGAAGTCCGGAGAAACCGCTCCTTTTTCCGACCATGACAGAGAGATGATGCAAGCTCGGTTGGACAAGCCGCCTCCCCGAGTGATCTTGTTGACGGGGTCGTGATGGAAATTAGCACCCAGAGTGAAGTAGATGTCGTAAGGAATATAAGAGAGGCAACATCCGCCATAGTTGAAGTTGCTCCCCTTGAAGAACGTTCTGAGCAGGTTTCGACCAATAAAGCTGTCGTGGTGACTCCTTCCCGAAAGGTCTCCTCAGAATCGACAAGGTTCCTGTGGATCGGTGAAGTATTGGTAGCACAACCTGAGTTTTTTTGATCCTCTATTCATTGTTCCTTATCCAGGTCATGTGTTGGTTGGAGGGTTCAGTGTGCGGTTCGGTTCAAGGAGTTGTACACGGAAATATGGGAGAAACACGGTCACATTGCTACCACTACGAAGCTCAAAAGTCGTCTTGCATAGGTCAACCGCGTTCAGGGAGGCTTTATTTTCTATCCATGGGATGAGCATCGCGACCGGTCGAACAGTTTACGAGGAGATGATTGAAGACCTGGAAGTGCCATCGAGATGTGTTTGTGCAGTACGCTTTCAATGCTCCTTGGTTCCTCAAAAGGTTCTCCGAGATTCAGGAGCTCTAGAAATTACAAGGTGAAGCCCCTTCTGCAGAATGTGTCACTCGCCAGGAAGAAGAGGTTGAAAAGTTGTCTGAGGAGTTGAAGCTGAAGCAAGCTGTACTTCAAAGGATGAAAGTCGCTCTTGCCTGAGGAAGGACGAGTTGCTTCAAGGACTTTCCTTGAAGGATTCGTGCCATATACTTGTCTTTTCTTTTTCTTTTTTGAGTGATAGTAAGGATAACTTGACTTCTGGTTTTGAATTAATAGGTAATTGAATTAGTTTATTCTGAGATAGTTTTGTGAATAACTTTCCTGAAAGAGGTTATTTTAAATAGAATTTGCATCTTGGTTATGAATGATTGCACATGTCATATGAAATTGCAAATGTCGTGTAAAAGGAGGGTATGAAGGGAAGCAAACATGCGTTTGATAACTGAGTCTCTTTTTCCATGTGGGGATGCTAAGTCCCCAGTGAATTCCAAAACTATCTTTCTTGTAAAATTGCTGAATAGAACTTACTTGTCTTTAAAGCCTCATTTGTATCAAACCGAAGTAGCCTCTCCAAGGAAGTCGTCCGCATTAATTTTTAGAGAATGAGAGCTATCCCTCCGAACCAAGTTTCTCCCGAACAATGCGCTTCAAAGCGTCGCACTCACCGGGTAGGGTGGTGAAGGAACCGGTGGAAATGACAAGACCTCGGGTCCATTATTTCTTGATCGGTTGGTGGACGCCATACAGGAGGTAGTTCCACCTCTCTATTTCGTACCCACATCTCCAGTAACTCCAAAATCTTTTCCATCGGGAACGGAAAGCGTAGGTACTTCGAGTCCATCTTTTCCTGCGTTAGTGGGCGTTGTGATGTCTCTACGTGGCTTTGATGTGGAGCACGTTCTGGAGATGAAGTTGGAAGATTTGCGGGTGCCATCATATCCGCGGATCGCTTGCCTGGGTAAAGGGATGTGGAAGGTGTCGCAATATCACTGCTGAGTGATCGAATTGAACGCTCCCATCCTTCGTATTCACGTATTTCCTGATCGATCTCTCCTTCCTCAAGCATTTCTTCGCTTGGATGAAAGGCCGATGCGGATTGGACAGTCTTAGGAGGCTTCAACAAGAGTTTTGAGATATAAATCTTCTAACAGGGCTCCATAGGCTGCAGGCTCCCTTTCTTTATCTGGTAGGCGTTGTAGTACTCCGTACAAGTCCTTTCCTCTGTGGAGTTGCCTCGGTTCTTCATTGTTGACTGGACCATGTTGTTCATCTTTCCTAAGTCTCCTGCGGTTACGCGCTCTTTTTGCCTCTCCACCGGTAAAGGTGTGACTCCTGACTAAGGATTCAACATTTCTTGCACTGCTTGAGTAGATGCCTGCCGATCCTTCTTGTAATTGTGCTGCTATATCATTCAAAAGGCGAAATTTTTCGCTCTGTCTTCTGGTGATACCAACTTGATTTGCCAAGACATCCTCCAGCATTCTAGCTACACTTCCCATGGTATCTGAACCGCCTGTGGTTTCCTGATGAGGATGCATCGTGAGCCGAAACCGAAAGAATTGAGAATTCAATTTTGTGCAACCGATAGATCAACCTCCCACCGTGGTCGCCAATTGTTTATGGGTGAAAACTAATCCTGTTGAATTTGGTAATTTGGGGTGTGTGGATGAGGAATGAATCTAAACCCTAAACAAATGCACTGTGCGGTGAGTGCTTGTAGATTCGGAAGTCAATCAGGCAAGTCCTAGCTAAACCGAGAAATGGCTGTTCCAGACTTGTTTGATCCACAAAGTGAAGGAGATGGGGTTGATCTTAGGGAGGAAGCGAAGAAGGTGTTGAGATTGTGAAGGTGTTGGCTATGAATGACTTGTAACGAAAGATGAGCAAAGCTTACGATTGATGCAAGCAGGCTCTGGTGTTGGAATACGTTTTTGTATTAACACTTGTTTTCTGTCTCGTCTCGACCTGTGTTTGAAATAGGGTGGAGAACCTATTTATACAAGTCATTGAGCCTTATTCACGTCTCTTGTGGGAAGTGGAGGAAGTGGAGTGATGGAGTAGTGGAGTTGTGCGTCGGTGCCACACGACCAGTCTTGCCCACTTCTCATGTTCATCTCTAACCGTCCATGACTTCCTAACACGTTCTTGTGATGGCGCGTTGCACGCTGTAAACCGCCAGACCAATACCCCAGTATGTATCCCCCAGTTTGTGACATGATTGATGTCTGAACGTGTGGATCGTGGATCCATGATAGGTAGCTGTAATGCTCAATTGAATAATTGCGTTATTCGGAAGTTGATACTTGTGAAGTATCATGTGTATTTTATGCGTCTTGCATCCTGGGTGTGGTAAAGTGATGGGTAATGACGCCTCACCGACCAACTAACTCCCGACCGTGGTTGTATAACCAAGTCGGTGAAGTTGGACGGATGAGATGATCTTTGAGACACTCATCTCGCGACGTTAATGAAATTAGGGTTTTGAAGAGGTGCGTAGGCATCACTCTTGACCTTGGTCGAAACCAAGCATGGGATACAACTTTGGCCAGGCCGACCATACATGCGTGTAGACGGCATGGTGGTGTGGCGCCATACCCCATTACCTCACGAAAGTATGATCCGAGTCACTCAATTCATCCTGAAGTTGAGTGGTCGAGATCGATTTGCGACAGAAACCAATGCCACAAGAGCCGTACATCACGCCCTCTTCAGCACACGTTCCAAGACGACCAATCTTGGTCGGTCTTGGCCGATTGGCCTGGTGTGAAGGTGGTAGGCTGGTGTTTACGCCTGTACCTGATATCCCATAAAAACGTGATCTGAGCCATCCAAATCGTCCGGCGAAGTTGAGCGGTCGAGATCGGTTGTGGTTTGGGAGGTGTGATCACGCTAGTTTGGGCGTGCGTTTTGGATTAACCGGGCATGATATGCCTTGGCCGATCGGGTAAGGGAATAGATAGGTCCACGATGGTCATGCAGGTATGACCGGACTCGCTTAATCTAATCTTGGACCCTCCATTCGTGATCTGAGAAGATGGACGCTTGTGATGCTCAAAACCCTAATGCGGATTTCAAAGCCGTCGTCACCCCTTGTTTGGGCGCACGAATTTGTTACGACCAAGCATGGTTGGTCTTGACCGGTTGGTCAAGTGTGTAGCGGGCCCTCGGTGATTGTGTTGACATGCTCGGGCCCTTTGAGTTTACATCTACACCCTCCATCTATACCTGCGAAGATGGATGGTTGAGATCGCTTTGCGACACATGTAATATGCCGCAGACCTAATTTAGGGTTTTCCGTCCATACCGCTTGGTATGAACGTTTTTTGGCAAGCTAGGCCAATGGCCGACCATGCGGGGTGTCGGTGGGTATTCCATACCTGCTTGGGGTGATGGAATTGATCCGGGTCATCCAATCATGCTTGTGGAGTTGGATGATCATGATCATATTCCTGACCGATACGGTCGGTCTGGATGCTCAATCGGGCTAGTATAACACACCGAGAGGCCTCAATCGGGCTAGTATAACACACCGAGAGTCAGCCTATACGGGTATTTCGTACATGGTTTCATTATAATGCTTGGAGGTTCGTGTTGCTTTGTAAGAGTAACACTCAGTCGTCATGCCGCTCTGATAATGAGTACAGGAAATACAAGGCTGATTGTGCATTAATTAATAATGCTAGAAATTCACAGGGTATATGGGATTGGTTCTACATGCTCCAACCTGGATGAATTTCGTGTATTCATAGAATAGGATTGTTGCACGCATGCTCCATTCTAGGTGAATTAAGTGAGGAGTATCCAACACTTATTAATGGCTTTATCTTGCAACGCGCGCCATCACAAGAACGTGTTAGGAAGTCATGGACGGTTAGAGATGACAGGAGAAGTGGGCAAGACTGGTCGTGTAACACTAACACACAACTCCACTACTCCATCACTCCCTTTCCTCCACTTCCCACGATAGACGTGAATAAGGCTCAAATGACTTGTATAAATAGGTTCTCCTCCCTATTTTCAAAAAAAAAAAAACAAGACAAGTCCAGACAATAGTGGCAAGTGTTGATACCATCGTATTCAAACACCGGAACTGATAGCTTACATCCTGCAAGCCAGTTCAGCTTTCGGATACAAGTCATACATAGCCAACACCTTCACAATCAACACCTTCTTCGCTTCCTCCCTAAGATCAACCCAATCTCCTTCACTTTGTGACCGAAACAAGTCCTGGAATGGCCATTTCTTGGTTTAGGACGGATTTGCATGATTGATTTCTCGAATCTACAAGCACTCCGTATAGTGCATTTGTTTAACGCTTTAGACTCATTTCTCATCCACACACCTCAAATTACTAAAACCGGCGAAATAGTTTTCACCCATAAACAATGAGGAAATACTTTTCGATGCGAAAAAGGAAGTTAGTTGAAATGACTTCCGCTATGAGGATCCAAGTGGTGGATCAAGGAAGAGCTTAAAGGCTCTTATGACGATATCGATAATGGGAAATCCTTTGTTTTTTTCTTCTTCTTGTATTTGTTTTGTAACTTATGTTAGTAACAGAAAAATTATCAAAGAAACAATTTGGAACTTGAGTGATTGTTGTTTGTTGAAGTAGTATACCTTGAATTGGGTTTTTAATATATCGTGTATTCAAATTCTCGTTCTTTGTTATGAATCTTATGATATTTGATTCTGGTATTCAAATGAATTTGTGATGCTCCTCTTATTGATGATGATGTTGTTTTTATGGACATGTTGATGTAGAGAGATAAAGTGGATGGTGCTAACTTCGAACAAGATTACAAGTGGTATGTAAGTTAGCAATTCGATGTCACCATCATGATTGATAAAATAACACTCAAGAGATCAAAATAGTGCTTCTATTGGTGGGAGGTTGGGTAGCTCACCATTCTACCATGAGTTTACATCTGTGACACACACTCTAAAAGCACAAATTTAGACAGTACAAAGAAGTGAAGGTCGGTGCCTCTCATGATGTAACATGGGTAGTCTCCACTATATGGGACCACAACTCTAATATCGAATTCAATTTGCACCTTATTTGCCACCGGCATGGTTAAATCCAACTTTAACTCTCATACAAGTAAGAAACCCGATCATGTTCTCTCATCAACTCTAAGTTCGGAGTCACTCGTATAATAAGAATCTCAAAAACTAACCACAAGTTGGAGTTCTTTATTCACTATTTTACACAAAAGTTGAAATTTTCATGAAAATTTTACAATGCAAATGCTTAACCACTCCCCCACACTTAAACTTTACATTGTCCTCAATGTAAATTGAGTCATCCAAAGTAAGTCAAGGTGGGAAATCCTACATGATAATGTGAAAAGAAATCAGAAAAAGAATAAATGCAAGACAAGAAAAATCTAAAACAAGACAAGAAAATAAAACTAAGACAAGAAATACTCATCCTATGGGTTGCCTCCCATGAAGCGCTTGGTTTAAAGTCGTCGGCCAGACTATCTCCTTGCTTTCTACGCCTTATCCGGCTTCCAACACATTATGGAAATATGATTGAATGTTATTTGGGTGTCTCCTCACCTCAAAGATGTTAAAGTGAACAACCTCTTCATCAAACTCCATAGTCAAGGTACCATTGTGGACATCAATCTTCGTTATAGTGGTACTCATAAATGGTCTACCCAACAGCAAAGGTGTAGACGACTTATAAATTCGCATCACTCATGTCTAGAACATAGAAATCCACTAGAAATATTAGTCCTTTTACCTGCACCAAAACATCCTCAACAATCCCTTTCGGGTAAACATTAGATCTATCGGTAAGTTGAATAACTATGTCGGTTTCCTTAAGGGGACCAAGATTTAAAGCATCATAAATTGAAGTAGGCATGACATTAATGGAAGCTCCTAAATCTAGTATAGCTTTGTAAACCTTGTTTTACCAATAGTGCATGGAATAATGAAACTACCGGGATCCTTGAACTTAGGTGGGAGTTTCTTTCAAGATATGCTTAGAAGCATTCTCCCCACACTCATTACCTCGTTATCGGTTAGCTTGTGCTTGTTAGTGCACAATTCCTTTTACACACTTTGCATAGCGAGGAGTTTGCCTAATTACTTCAATGAGTGGAATATTCACTTGGACCTTCTTAAAAACATCCCAAATATCTCTATCTTGTTCCACCTTCCTATTAGATTTAGTGAACCTTCCAGAAAAGGTAAAGGAGGAACATAATTAGAAACAATAGGTTTAGACTTAGAATTAGTTACCTCGGGAGTTTGGGGAAAATCAACGTTTTTCCTCCAAAACCTTCTTTTGGTGTTTCTTCTTTACCCAGAATCAAGAACCGGTTTGCACAAATTGTGTACCACTTACCAACGTAATAGCATTGACACCCTTTCTTGGGTTAAGAGGTTGGGAAGGGAGTTTCTCACCATGTTGTGCATGCAAAAGATTAATCTCCTCGGTCATGTAACTCATTTGAGTCTGCAACTCCTTTATTGTACGCTTGGTCTCTTGTTGACTTTGTTGAAACATAGTAGAAATGCCTTGCATCATGGTGCTAAGCTTTTCATCGAAATCGGAACCTTGACCTTGATTTGATTGTTGTTGTTGCGGTTCACCAACTTGTGCTTGCAACTCTTTAATTACATTATCCGTTTTCTACTGATTCAAGTCCACTAGTTGTTGATTTTGCTGTACCACGGAAACTAGAGTCTCAACCAAAGTAGACATATTTGCCAATTCTGGGCTTTGCGCTTGTTGTGGTTGTTGCATTTGTTGTTGGAACTCACTCGTATGCTTGTAAACAGAACTTGCACTTGCAATTTTCTCCTTACCGTAACCAAAGTTTGGGTTGTTTTTCCATCCTTGATCGCAATAGTTGGAGTAAGTATCAAACCACTGATTTGAGAAAATAGCATTGACTTGCTCTACATTCTCATAAGTTGGACGTGATGGTTTTACAACCACCGCTGCAATTTGTTGCATCATTGCCATCATATTGCTCATTTGTTGCCGTAACTAAAAATTCTCGTCAACTTGATTAACTCCCTTGATAGGTGTCTCCGACCTACCACTTGAAAATTGTTGAGAATTTGCTGCCATACTCTCAATCAACTCTCTAGCTTGTGTCATTGTCTTGTTCATAAGTGCACCACCACTTGCAGCGTCAAGAAGATTCCTATCACTTGCTTGGAGACCTTCATAGAAATAAAGGATAATCATTGTGTCACTGAATTGGTGATGAGGGAAGCTTGCCACCAATCTCTTGTACCGTTCCCAACATTCATACAATGATTCCCCCATATTTTGCGTCATCCCACAAATCTCCTTGCGAATTTGAGTAGCCTTTGACGCAGAAAATATCTCTCTAAGAAGAGTTTCTTCAATCAATTCCATGTTGTGACACTACCAGGTAGTACATAATATAACCAATCTTTAGCTACGTCGAGTAAAGAGAAAGGAAAAGCACGCAACATTCCTTCATTTGCATCAGCCCCTTCAGGTATCATGTTTGTCAACAACCATTGAAACTCCATAAGATGCTTGTTCGGGTCTTCCCATGCAAATCCATGGAACTTTGGTATCTGGCTGATTAACCCTGGCTTAATATCAAGTGTGGAAGTTGTCTCAATGCACCATTGTTGCTGATCCAACTTCCGAGAAGCTAGCTCATTGAGTGTGCGATTTGCATCACCCATTGCTTCTCCCGCTTTGTACTTGAAGAAGGTACCTGAAACACAATTCTCAAAACGAAATTAAAAACAACGTAAAAATAAGAAACCAAAACTATATAACAAGCCGATGCCTCCCGGTATGGCGCCAAAATTTGATCGTGTCATATGCGTCAAAAATAATTTCACTTTCTCACTCTACTAAATATAAATGAAGTACGTGGTAAGAAAGAGTTCGTTCCCACAGAGAATCTTTTGTTGTTATAAAATTTCAGTTTCTTGGTAATCAAGGGGAATTTTTGTTTTAGCAAAGCAATAAAATTAATTGAAAGCAATAAAATATTTTGAATAATCAATAAGGAGAAGATATTGGTCACGGGATAGTATCATTCACAAACATGTATTTTCATCATGACTAGAATTGGTATTTTAATCTCTCATTTACTAAAGGTCATAGGATACCTTGATCGCAAGTTATCCCGCTAATTCACTGATTTCATCACAACCACATTAAAAGATGTATATGTGAATTCTTCCTAGAAAGAAACCTAAAGTGTAAAAGCACAATTAAGTTTAACTCCCTAAAAGCACTAAGTTCTATGGAATAAGACTAACCAAGAAAATCAAACGTGTAAAAGCACTAATTCGATTTAACCAAGGTTATGATTCATTTGTGACTAGTAGGATATATCACTACAAGAACTAACCACAATTATGCTACTTAGAATCAGGGATAAACAACTTTTTCGTATTGAAAACCCTAATATAGCTTTAGAAATGAATGCAAATCGAATTGATTCCGGACTCAACCAAACAAACAATCAAATCATATGACAATATAAACCATGAATCATAAACAATAAAGTTGAGACAAAACTAATGCATTAAATCAAATATCATGTTGCGAAATCAACTTAATCCCATAACCAATATTATGTGTTTAGCTACTCATAGCGTTTGAGTTCATCATAATCATAATCAATAATAAAATGAAGAAGATGAAAAACAAATGAAAGCAAACCCTAGTCGCCGCTCTCCAAAGCTCCAAGTAAAAGTATATGTCCTCACAAGTAGAAACTTTCTCCTTTTGTAGCTTCTCTTCTTTCCAAAACTAGGTCTTCAAAGCCCAAAGTCCAAGTGGTCCAACAAGACCATAAGTGAGAAAAACCCAAGTAGAAAATATGTCCCATAACTAGTCGCTCGGAAAACTCGGTAAAAATGGTCGTAACTTGACGGAATACGGCGGAAAAGTATTTCAGGTGATTTGGCAAAGTCAAACCAGTCACCGGTCAAACAAAGTCAACTCGGGTCAAATCGGAAAGTCGGACCGAGTTGAAGGATGAAATGAGTCGAGTCGGTGTCAAGTCGGATGCACAAGCTAGTAACTAGTCGACTAAAAGTGGCACTGAGTGGCCTTGGCTTGAGCTGTTGCTTGCACAAGCCCTAACCCTTTGTTGCGCTGCATCAAGTTCCATCATCTGTATTTCTTCTCGAGTAGTTCGAGTCCACAAGCTCTCGCCAACTTCCACCGCCTCATACCAAGTACGATCCACCGTATACCGTGACTACCACCTACATCATTTCAGCTCATCTTGATTGCAACAACAACGCAACCCAGACCTTCCAATCCCATCACCTGCAACACATTCATTCCATAGTCTCATCACCTCAAACGCATCCCATTTGAGCTTCACTTCAGCAGCAATATTCATGGGAAGCAACTACCACTGCATTCTACAGAATCACCAGTTTTGTAGCTCCACCTCAAGGACTCAAACATCTCCACAGGTACAAGCTCAATTTCTCCTCAAAACAGACACCAGGACTAAGAACATTTTATCCATGAGTTCAGTCGCAACTTCAATTGTAACAACAACTTCCCATTCTCTCCCCGTAATAAGCTCATTTAGACACAATTCAAAGATCATACATTCAATTCTCTACAACTCTACCTGCGTAACCGCACCCGTAATGAGTACATGTCCTAACATACATCTATATATATCATCCATCAATTCCTTCATTCCTCGTTTGCTCAAGATCCATCACTTGGTGCAGACATAACACCAACCAAGCGGATTCATATCCGTCACCACCTTGCAATTCATTGCGCACCACCATAAGTCCTTGCTACTTCAACATCCATCTCGAGCTGCTACATAGAACCCATGATAGCAATTTGAGTTACGCAAAGCTTCTTAGCTCCTAAAATCGCAACCCATCAATCTCAAAGCAACACCCAACATCACCGCAAAATTACACATTCACCTAGCAAAATGTATTTCAAGAGCACCATTATCCAATGCTTTAGCTTATATCATAGCAGCAAATAAACTTCTTCAACCTCTCGCATCTCAATCAATCTTCTACCCCATTCCAACGGTTTCAAGTCTTCAACTACAACCCCATCTCAAGCTGCACCTTCGTGACATAGCTAAGTTGCCACCATTCTCCTGACTCAAAATCGAATCCACGTAAAACCCATTTCCGATTCTTGCCCTAATTCTTCAAATATTTGAACTTGAAATACTCCGATTCCTTCTCGCCCAATCTCTTCCACTCATTCCATTCTCGCTTTCAGTTCATCCGTTCTTCTCTCGATCCCGAACCATAACATCCACACAAACCCTTACAAACTTCATTTTCTCAAGCATCAAAGATCATAATTTTCGATTTGAGTTCAAATCTGAGATAACCCATCTTCGATTCATCACTAATTCTTCAAAATCAAGCCATTAATAGACTCATCGATCTCAATCTTCTTCATCATTGAATAGCCTCTGCTGCTTGAATAGTTTCTCACCAGTGAGATAATCGAACCTGCACTGCATCCTTCCTCCCGTTAATTCCTCTCCATGAAAACCACTGAGCCGCCGCACTTTCCGAATTTCGTGTTTGTGTAGAGGTGGAATTGATATTGACATCCCATGGGTTAGGATATGGGTTGCCCAAAGACTATTTGGCATGTCGGTTTCACACAACCGATAATTCATCCTTCACCCTTCTCCCGGAACATTAGCCTGCTCAAATATCGCCCGAGAATTGATCTTTTTTTACGTTTTCGCTCAAAATGGACGTTTTCTTTTTTTCTCTCGAATGACTCCAAAGTACCTAAATAACTCAAAAGCACACATAAGATACATAATTTACATGAAAACTCGCAAAGAAAGCATAAACAATATATATAAATTTAGGTGTTTTACAACACCTATCAATCCCCCTGATTCCCGTTGTCACCGGATACGGAAGCGCTCAACTACCAGTTTCTATCCAACATACCCACCAAGAATAAGCTCTCAAGGTGTAGATTAACTGAATGCTTTACACTCCGTGAATCAGGTTGATCCTAGCATCGACGCATAGGCTCGGCCCGCTTGCTAGTGTTATCTTTATACACAATTGCTTATCAGATCCCTCTGTCGGCTCTTGCGATTTACAAGCTGGTGTAAAGAGTCATGTGATAATTACACGAATCGGAATTAGGTTCAACCTGGAATTAGCAAATTACGAACCGGATTATACAAATAAGAGAAACATGCGTAATAGCACAGTGCCAATTTTCTTCAAATATTGTCACCTAAGTTTACTAAAACCCATGAAAAATATATTAAATAAGTGAAATATGCACTTATCAAATTCCCCCACACTTGCTTTTTGCTAGTCCTCGAGCAAACTATCTAAAATACAATAACTCCATTTCGTTGAGGAAAGGGCTGCACTTATCATGTGAAACAGGCCTTTAAACCCCTAGGTGTCCCTAGTGGACGAGTTATAGTCTCATGGGGGCTTACGAGAGGTATACCCACAAAACCTACTCCAACTTCAAAGCAATACAAACGTCCCAAGCATCCAAAGAGCTATGAGGACATAGAGTTTCACATGCTAGTAATAATAAGTTAGGAAATACCAAAGACCATATTCTCATTCTTAAATGTTGAGTGAGAAATAACCACACCATAATGAGAGAACGCGTGTTTGAGAGCGATCAATAAGCATTTCTCCCTCGATTTCTCAGCTTCACTTAAACGGATTTTATGATAATTGTACTCAATAAGACGGCTTTTTTATGGGTCTCACATGTGTGCAGGTAGGAATGAAGAGAGAAATCTTACACAAGTTGAATGGTGGGAAGGAAATCTTCCGAAATATTTCTGGAGACCCCACAAAATCGTGGGTAATAAAAGACTTTTTCTGATGATCTCTAAGAAAGGAAATCAACCACTATAGCAAGGATGGGAATATTTACCACCTTTATATCCGATCGGTAGTAATGATAGCAACCACTTTACAAAGATCCAATAGAAACGTCTTCGATCGGTCTCTGCCTTCTTCATCTTCGCCTTTGGTCTTCAAATGTTGATGATAAACTCTTGAACTTCGTAAAACTCTGACAATTTGTAACTTTTTTTTCCTCAATTTCCTTGTTGCTTGAAACTTCCTTATAGATTTTCTTCCCCATGGCCTAATTGAACAACCTAAATGCACATATCTTTTCTTTTTCTTTTTCTTTTCTTTTTTTTTTTTTTTATTATTATCATATTATTATTTTTGTATTTTGTATTTTTTTCTTTTTTTTTTTAAAAAGATTGCAACTAAAACAATAAATATGACATAAAATTAACATGGCCATGAGATAAGTTCTTTACCACTAATCTTCACAACTTGTATGGTCTTCGTATCATAAACTTCAATAACTCTCATCTTTTGATTTTCTTCGCTCTTGTACTTAGTCTTCCACTTTGATATAGAATTTCGTCCTTGTATTTTTAGTCTTCAACATGTATTTAAAAATCGCAAAAATCGGCTCTCGTTGTATGTTGCTTTACTTGGATATGAAATTTGCTCTTCTTTGTATTGTTGCTTGTAAACCTTAAACGTCTTCAACTTTCCTTGTAGATTTTGATGTCGCTCCACTTGTTGATGATGATGGTGTGTTTCTATGAAATAGAACCTTTCCTCTCTTCTTTTCTCTGTATTTTTCTCTCCCAAAAAGTTATTATTCTCTTCTCAGAAATCCGGCCTTATATAGGTTTCAAAGTGCGACAAATTCCCACTTGATAAGGATGCATTGTCGGTTCTGAGTTTTGTGTTTAGTAAGTTAAGTGACTTTGATATGGTGTGACGCTGGAGTAACAACAAGAACCGAGCAGATTTATGATTTGCTATAACAATAGTAGGACCCATGTGTCACCTTAGCAAGTGAGTATACATCCATCTTGATAAACGAAGTTTGTGCCAGCTCATTGTACCACATTCCACTTTCTTCATCACGCATAAATCTTCATTTGTGCTCTGAAATATTCCCGGTTTATCAACTCCACATTGACGGCAACAACCCAATACTTTAGCTGTTTCGGCCAAGTCTCTAAACGAGACAATCTTCTCAAAGACTGATCGACTCTCCATCACTTCACTTATGTGTACCATGCTCGAGATCCATCTCATTGTTCCATCACACCGGTGCCATCGAACCTCCTTCATACTATCATCACCGATAATAATCAAACTCCAACATCACCTTTGTAACTCGAGCTTCAATGGTAGCAAGATTCCATGAACTTCTTCGATTCCTCATTTACCAATCACCGTCCCATCATCACCGCCAACAATGGAAGCAATCCAACTTCATTATAGATCATCATACGGACCACACTCTCCTCCATCTCTAATACAAACTAATACTCGAGTTCTTCTTCTAAGTTCTATCTTGAACTCGTTCCCCGTAAACCATGGCATAACAGAGATAGAACATCTTTCCATCTGTTCTCCATCATGGTCATCACTATCACCGCCATTAATGGCAGCAGTCCCTAAACTCAAACTCTTCCTCTCTGCCGCTACATCAAGTTCTAAGTCTTCTTCATGTCGTCACCAATCATGATCATCATCATAACATTAGTGGCACTAACCCTTACCGAGATATAGCTCAACCTTTAATCACCATTAACTACCTTAGGTACCGTAACATGAGATTTGGCTTCTAAAACTCATCGTTCTCGTTGATGGGAAAGAAGATGATGGTGGCAGTTCTAATCCGAATGGCATGGGTGCCCTTAACACTATTTGAATTTGAACTTCCTCAAGAATGACATGACTTCCTTTTAGCAGCTCTTTAAACAAGCAACTCTTATCGTAACGATCGCCTTAACGCATGTTGGGGTTCCATAGCACATGTCCCGGAAAGCACCATTTTGCCCTTTTAGTTTTTCAAGTTCTTCTTTTGCATACTTTCTTCATACTAACTCTCGTAATGACTTCGCTTTTCGCCATTGACTTCATCTTCCTGTCCTCTAAAGAATGATGACTAGAAATCCTCCATTTGAACGAGTTCCACCGGTCTTTGGCCCTTCTTCACTTGTGACTTCACCTTTGTAGCTATTTTCACTTCTTTTAGATGATTCACCTAATGAAAGACAAATATGAGAAAACAAGCATAATACACAATAATTTGCAAGAATTAACACCAAATATATGTGAAATATGCACTTATCAAATTCCCACACTTGCCTTTTGCTAGTCCTCAAGCAAACTATCTCACATGGTGGATTTTCATTTAAGGGCTTGAAATTGTAAAAGCCAAAATTATGCGCTAACATCCCTGCAAAAGATAAAGCCATTAATAAGTGATGAATACTTCTTCACTTTTTGCTAATTCTTTCTAGAATAGTATAGCAACAATCCCAAAGATTCGTGAATTAAATACACAAAATTCATCCAAAGTTGGAGCATGTAGCAACAATCCCATATATCCTCTGAATTTATAAAGATTATTAATTAATGCATGACCGCCCCTCGTATTTCTGTACGATTCCGGGTGCGGCATGATGATCGAAAGTGTTGTTCTGCAGCAGTATAAACACGAATCTCCAAGCATTAATAATAAAAATGTACGAAATACCATACAAAGCTACAACCTTGTGTGTTATACTAGCCCGATCAGCATGTTTGAACCCGAACCCACCATATCAGTCTAAACGATCACGACCATCCAACCTCACCAAAGATGATTGGATGGCTTAGATTAAATCCATGACCCCAAGCGGGTATTGGAATATTCACCACCTTAATGACCACCAATGGCCCGGTTTATGCCCTGGTCGGTTGAATACATACCATGCCTCCTAACAACCACCGAGCACCACCCTAAAGTAGGATGGTTGACTAGTGTGGAGCAGCCTGGAAAGCTTTTTACAAGACAAGACCGCAATCCGGTAAGATATCAAAATTCTTTACGGCCAGTCCAACTTCACTTGGGCATAATCGGACGGCGCGAGATTACCTCATGACCGGTCGGGACAAGCTTGTCCTTTACACCGGCGGCCCCCTTTCAACCTCGCATAAACACCATCTCATGAACTAACCACTGAGGAGTGAACGTTCACCCATAACCTCGTTGGCGTGATGCTTTATGGTCGTTGGGGTCTTAAACTCGATCACGACCATCCAACTTCGTTTGCGTATTTGGATGGCCTAGATCAAGCCCATGATCACCACGTTCCCAATATGGGTCCCGCATGGTCGATCCCAAAAGGGGGAGCTTATCCTACCAAATCGTTAGGTTGAAGTTGTGTACGCACGACCAATCCAAAACCATAATTAGGGTTTGCATACATATTACATGTGTCGTTAATCGATCACGAGCGTCCGTTTCCACCATCTTGATGAAGGGTCCAGAATAGATTAAGCAGTCCGGAGTATCAACATGATCAATGTGGGCCCATCTATCTCCATGTCCGAATCGACCAAGACAAACTCCCCGGGCTAGATGTTTTGGTTCGTGCGCCGCTCTGGTGGCATGCCACGCCCCTTTAGGAATCCTTCATGCAAGATGGGATTTCTTTGCAAATCGATCTCAACCGCTCTTCTTTACCGGTAACTTGAGTGGCCTAGATCGCATCTTCGTGATAGTGAAGTATAAACATGGACACCAAAGATGTCGTCTACACACATGCATGATCGGTCCTCTATAAAACACTTCCATGCTTGGATTCGACCAAGCCGAAAGAAGGAACTTGCATACCTCTTAAACCCCAATCCGACGGTCGCAGATGAGGGCTTGAATTCATCTCGTCCGTATCCAACTTTACTAGGCTGACTCGACAGCCTAAGACATGAGTTAGGCTATCAATGAGGCGTCACCACAATCACCGTCCACCACTTTCCACATGGAGTGATCGGTCAAGTCCGGCTTACTCCGTGATAGCCTCCAAACGATCACTCGAAGATGGCTGGACATGATGCTATTTTAAGACGCTTAAATTCGTGACTTACTCCTGAACCTTAAAACAACGATGCTTCATACATGCCGAATATACTGATGTAAAGACTCACAGAGAATATACACGATACTTCACAAGTATCGACTTCCTAAATAATTTAGTTATTTAGTCTAGCATTACATGCTACTTTCGTGGGTCCCACGATCCACACACTCGAGACATCAATCATGTCACAAATCGGGGATACATACTCGGGTATTGGTCTCTGTGGTTTATAGCATGCATGCGTGCAACGCGCCATCACAAGAACGTGTCGAAGTCATGACGGTTAGAGATGACAGGAGAAGTGGGCAAGACGGTCGTGTAACATCAACACACAACTCCACTACTCCATCACTCCACTTCCTTCACTTCCCACGAGAGACGGAATAAGGCCTCAAAATGACTTGTATAAATAGGTTTTCCTCCCTATTTCCAAAAAGAGCAAGTCCAGGACAACATAGGCAAGTGTTGATACCATCGTATTCAAACAACTGAACTGGAGAAGCTTACATCCCGCAGCGTTCGGCTTTCGATACAAGTCATACATAGCCAACACCTTCACAATATCAACACCTTCTTCGCTTCCTCCCTAAGATCAACCCATCTCCTTCACTTTGTGACCGAAACAAGTCCTGGAACGGCCATTTTTTGGTTTAGGCCGGATTTGCACAGATTGATTTCTCGACCTACAAGCACTCCCGTGTAGTGCATTTGTTTAAGGTTTAGACTCATTTCTCATCCACACACCTCAAATTACCAAAACCGGTAAAATAGTTTTCACCCATAAACAATTGGCGACCACAAGGGAGGTTAATCTCTATTGTAAAGTCAATTTCTTCAAATCCGATCCAATTTTATCAATTTTAAAAGGGTAGATCTTAGAATCAATTCAATCAAGATTTCATTTCAAGATGGTAGAACTCGGTCCTGATCAACAATCAATCCCATGGAGCTAGTACGATAACACTCCTGTGTCGATACCGTCGCTGGAGCTACAGGTCAATACATCTCGTGGGAGCCGTTACTCCTATCACCAACGCTAGCGGAGCAGGAGACATTCCAAAGGTGTAACGCCCCCATCACTAGATCCAGAGTAAACGCAAAATCCCGGCATATCCTCAAGTGTAACGCTCCGCTGGTCACCAGCAACAACTTTCACTCCTTCATCGTGACGAGGATCCTGAGGCACAAGAGGAGGGCCACCGTCTTCATTACCATTGCAGATTTGATGGAGAAGCAGAAATTATTGCTAAGACTCAAACGGATATGGCCGCAACTCGAAAGAGGTACTCACTTTCCTTAAAACTTTAATCAACGATTGCCACAAGATTCCACTAACCCTTAGAGACAGCAAGAGATGCCTTCAATACACCCGAGCAGGCGTTTCCACTCGGACCCACATGAGTGAAGAAGCTCGTGTTGCGCCCGAACGCCCAAGAGAGAGGGACCAGCCATCCAACTTCATCACACGTGAGGACCTGAACGACTTCACCAAAACCGAGGCAAAGGAAATCACTGATGCACACCAACATCAACCGTACCCCAAAGATATACAACGAATCCCTCTTCCAAGAGGATACACCTCTCCCGCCTCTCTACGATGGTACTGGGTAACGCCGTGGAACACGTTTCTCGATTTTTGGAATCCTTGGAAGAGCATGAGTACAATCATGTTCTCCGCCCGAAAGAGTTCTCGAAATCACTTACGGAAGGGCGTACACTGGTACAACAACATCACACCCGACAAAGATATCCAATTGGGGCGAGATGGTCGGTGCTTTCACAGAAATATTTCTTCGTGTCCGAGCAGATCACCTTTTCAGAGATCTAGGGAGAGTCTCTCAAATGGAACAACGAGCATCCGAACGACTTCAAGTAAGAGGTTCGTAACTCAAGCGCTAGATTGTCATGATCCGAACATCACCGAACGTCACCGTGGAGCTTTGCATCAACGGATGATACCCATATATCGCGCTTTACTAGAGAATCTGGCTTTCAGACGTTCTCCGAACTCCATGAAGCTGCCAAACGGTCACCACAACCGCCTCGGGCGTTGCTAGAGAGAACCAGGGTCGTCAAACGAAGATCCACGTGAGAGTCGAGGGCCAGCATACGCCTCACAAACAAACAATACAACAAAGGGTCCTTCCGTGAGCGTGGTAGGCGAAGGAGGAAAAAGGAAAGCTTCAACAACAACAACAACCCAAGCGTGCGGCTCAAGCGCACATGACTTCTTCTCAAAAGGGAACGGGCAAGACTCCCGCACAAGACACCGAAGATACAGTTTCCCATTCCCATGAATGAAGTAGTGGAACTCTTGGAGGCATGGATTCAAGACGATGCCATCAAACCGCCTCCTATCGACGTCCACCAACCGAAAAGATATGGCGGATCCTGGCAAATACCACTACCATAGGTTCGTTCACCATCCAACCAAAGACCGCAATAGATGAAACAAATCTTTAGGGAAAAGATAGAGACGGAGAACTCCAGCTTGGAAATGAAGGTGTTCGTAGAGATCCTCTTCCCCGTCAGAACCGCATGATTTCGGGGATTCCGTTCGCAAGAATGTACAATCTATGATGGAACATTTATGCGAGATCTTGTACTTCTCCAAAGCACAACGTCGACATATTTGCAGCCCTCAACCGCGTTGTCTCGTGCAAGGCGCTTGTATTCGAAGAGGAAGCGGTCTCGAACCTCGGTCCTGGCTTAAGATGCAAGCAAGGGAAATTGGGGACTCTTAACCGTTGCCGTTTAAAGGACATCGAGTTCGATAACACATTGATCGATACGGCCTCCGAATTCAACATCATCACTCTCCGACCTTAAAAGCAAGAAAGATTTCAAAACAGAGGCTACTCGCAACCCAATTGTGATTAAGACTCCACGTAAGGAGAAATCGTGAGATGCATATGGATACATCGATCTTGAAGTAAAATCGTGCGATGCCTCGACACAAGCAAAGTTCTACATAGTCAGAGAGCATCCGAATTACGACATGATCCTAGGACGCTTTTGGGTACACGACAACAAGACAACACTGGGAATTTGCCCTTTACCTGGTTACGACACCTAAAGGATCTCTAACAAGCCGTATGGACCCGAAGGATGTTAGTTGCCGCACTCCGTATCTTGCCAATGCGACACAATTTCCTGGAGAAAGCCCATCAAAGATACATTAAGAGGTTCCGAGCTCAAGTAAGTCTCATCACGCAACCCTTCTTGCAACCAATCACTCCTCACTCGATAAGTCCCTGGGACTGGCTCCAACCAACAAACCAACCCCATCTAAGAGATGTGAATGGGAAGCCGGCCCCTTCAAACGTTTATCAAGAGCTAGAGGTCGTCTTGGTCAAAGACGATAAGGCCAAGGTCCAGGTATCCGCATGCCCAAACCCATTTGGAATTGGAGCTCTGGTGACGAAGACGACTGCATTCAAGGTTGGGAACATGACGGTGAAATTGACCACTCCACCTGACTCACCCACCGAAAGAGAAGATGAACTGTACTGCAGTAGCGAGATGAAATCCTAGGCGGATACTCAAGCTCATCAACGCTGATAAACTAGAAGGCATAACAATTCACTCACAATGGATCAAACCCTACCGAACTTAAGATGTTGTGCTACCACTTTCCAGCGTCCTCCACACTTTAAAATGTTGTGCTATTTCCTCCAAAGGTGTTTCTTTTACAATTTCATGTCATATTTGTAATTCCTCCAAGAAATGATTGCAATACTTGCATTCATAGTTAGAGTTTCAATTTTCAATTTTCAATTTAATTGAAGCATTATTTCCATCTGAGAACCTCTCTACCCCTAAAAACACAAAGTCCTGAGTCAACCTAAATCAACCCACTAGAGCAAGGAAGGAAACCCTAAGCAAACATCTCATGGGAGAAGGAAATAAAATGTGTGCACAAAAGGAAAATGATTTGAGCCATCTGCCCCAGCAAGACCAAGGAAGATCTCACGTCAAGAGCACACACGATGCAATCTTAACAAGAGGTCATGACATAAACCTTTATTCAAGGTAAGCAAACAAAGAAAAGATCTTGAACTCAGCCGCCACCGAGTACAAGAAAGAGGTTCAAAAATTATGGGAATACACTTGAAAAGAGAAAAAGAAGCAAAGAGGTTTAGCCGTCAAGAATAATAACCGCGCCGCACCACCGGCTGGGTCCCGCTTCAACGCCATCACCTCTACCGCTTCTCCTTGAGCCTCGGCTTTCCGCTTTAGATGTTTCCGCAAAGAACGTTCTCCGTCCTAACATCATCGGCAGAACAGCTTCCAAGTCTTCCTCAAAGCCCACAACAACATTAGGGTTTGCGCCGATTGCTTTCGAACACTCGTGTCCGTCCGTGTCGAATCAAGATTATCACACCGTCCCGGATTGGATAATCACGCCTATCTTCATCCGGAGGCCGTTTATGCTCCACTCTCCGCCTCTTTAACCGCGGGGCGCAAATCTTTCTCGCCTTGCGCTTCTGATCGCAACGCTTCCTCATGTCTCCACCGTTCTTCCATGTCGATCGCAAATGGTGAAAGGGCACATATGCGTCCCCCAGTGATACGCAGGTGCAAAATGGACATCCCCCGTATAGCACGACCAACTTCACGAAGTGGGAGATCAATTTTAGCCATTACATCCTCGTGCGCATTAGTCTCAGGTTTGTCAACTTCGAAACTCTCTTCTGGAGAAGTTACAGAATGATCATCGCCGCTGCTTCCATGATAGGCTGCAAACAAAAAATAAGTTATGGGCACACAAAAATATGTGTATCATCATCAGTCAATCAGAAGATCAGATGAGTACGGAGCAATACCTGAGATACAAAAGGAACGACTATGTGATAAGAAGAATCCTTAGAATTTTTCTTTATAATCTAGCAAGTCAACAGAATCCCAGGAGAAAATGAGTCTCTACTTGCCACCTATAAAGGCTACCGATTCAAGATAGCGATCAATGATGGTTATCGGATATATCTGAGGAAAGCTTCCATGTAACAAAGGGGAGTACACCTAGTCCAAGGGATAGGCCAAGCTCATCCCGAGATAGTGCGGAGGAAACCAAAGCGACTCGCCGATCAAGTCATGCTCCCTCCACCATCCTAATCAGACCGACCAGTTTGGGACAACACCCGACGATGTCGGCCTATGCGGTAAATGTATATTCACCTTAGCTTGGTCATTTCGTATACAAACTTGTCACCATCTTATGCCTACCCCACAATAGCATAACCATTATGCGCTAGGCGAGACTTAATGTTGATGGTGGATTTTCATTTAAGGGATGAAATTGTAAAAGCCAAAATTATGCGCTAACATCTTGCAAAAGATAAAGCCATTAATAAGTGATGAATACTTCTTCACCTTACTAATTCACCTAGAATAGAGCATGTGGCAACAATCCCAAAGATTCTGTGAATTAAATACACGAAATTCATCCGTGTTGGAGCATGTAGCAACAATCCCATATACCCTGTGAATTTACAACATTATTAATTAATGCATGACCAGCCTCGTATTTCCTGTACTCATTATCGGTGCGGCATGACGACCGAGTGTTGTTCTCAGCAGAGAAACACGAATCTCCAAGCATTAATAATAAAACATGTACGAAATACCCATACAGGCTACAACTCTCGGTGTGTTATACTAGCCCGATTGAGCATGTTTGAACCTGAACTGACCATAACATGTTTGAGCATGTAAGGCAAGAATTCACGTGTCAGGGTGCTACGGTTCGTGAACCGGGTTTGCCAACCCTACTTTCCTCGAGAACTCAAATGGACTCTCGTTCGTGAACCGGGTTCGCCAACCATTAGCCTTTTACACTAACATGAAAAATGCAAATCACCATGGTTCGTGAATCTGACTTGGTGAACTTAGGGTTTACGAACCGGTTCGTAACTCTCCATGTATTCCACGAAACTCGATATCCGTGGTTTGCGAACCGGTTCGCCAACCTACTCCCGAGCCGAAATATCGAAGTTCTCGAATTTCTTTCTTTTGATGTTTGAAACATTCCCAAATGATAAAATCATTTGCATGCAAAATTTTCATGTGATCCACAAATTAATCATTGAACAATAAATTGTTTAGAACTAATATTGTTAGGGACCTTTGAACATCTATGCTTGAATCATATTTCGAGTTGTTTAGCATGACAAACTTGACTCGAATTTTTTTTCCTTTGCGATAATCTATCAGAAGTCATACGACATAGTCTCATACGATGAAATGGTAAGATAGTAAGTTAAATAAAATGGTTCAATCTTCATATACCCAATAATGAAGTTCTCTAAATGTCTTCGTCAATCTTCAATCTTCGGTGGTGATGTTTGATACTCAACTACCAAATTATAACCTAGTCCGAGACTTGACTTAGTATACTAGTGTTTATGGGTAAAAATCGTTTCCGCCGATTTTGGTAAATTCGGTAGGTGAGTGAGAAACTGGTTTAAACCCTAAACAAATGTGCTGCACGTGAGCACTTTCTAGATTCGAGAGATCAATGCACAAGTCCGGCCTAAACCAAGAAGTGGCCGTTCCAGGACTTGCTTGGTCACAAAGTGGAGGAGAAGGGTTGATTTGGGGGAGGGAAGCAAAGAAAGGTGTTGAGACCCGAATACCCAGGGAGAGTAGTGTCTCGACTTGTATCGTAATGTGAAAGCTTAGGAAGCTTGCAAGAGATGAAATCTTTTGGAGAGCTTGCAAAGTTGCCTTTTCTCGAGAGTGTTGTATTTTTCTCCCGACCGAGACTTGTTGTCCGGTGGAAATAGGTAAGACCTATTTATACAAGTCTGGGTGAAACATACCCCGGCCTCATGAAGGAAGAGAGTAAAGGGTGAAATAATGGGAGGAGGTGGTAACCGCAAGGTGTTTATGGGTGAAAACGTTTTCACCATTATTTCCTCATTTATTTGACCGCTTTATTCCTATTCACGCTTTCTTAATGTGAGCGTAGTGTACGCCGCATGCTTTGTGACCGCCAAACCAAAACCCTAAAAGCATCCCCGTTGTGTTGA
This sequence comes from Papaver armeniacum, assembly GCA_023531295.1. Lineage (NCBI taxonomy): Eukaryota > Viridiplantae > Streptophyta > Magnoliopsida > Ranunculales > Papaveraceae > Papaver > Papaver armeniacum. The sequence goes on along the minus strand of JAJJWW010000968.1, from coordinate 364,178 downwards.
TGTCTCGGCGTTGGTTGCACCTTGAGTGCAAGTGGCGCTGCTAGAGGCGGCGTGTGGCATGTGCCACTGCATGTGCGGAATGCCTTTATCATGCGGGTTGCACCTTGAGTGCAAGTGGCAATGCCGTAGCTGCTAGTAGCGTGTGTGGCATGTGCCAATGGCATGTGCGGAATGCTTTGGTGGTAGGTTGTACGTTGAGTGTAAGTGGCAATGCCAGAGCTGCTAGTGGCGTGTATGGTAAGTGCCAATGGCGTGTGCGGAATGCGTTGATGGTAGTCTGCACGGTTTGCAAGTTAGGCTACCAGCGTGCGTGTTTGGCATGTGTCAATGGCACGCGTGGCCATTAGGGCTATGTCCTGTAAGAAAAGCTACCAACCCGATCCATGTTGGCATGTGCCAATGGCATGCGTGGCCAACTTGGGTTGCGTCCCGGTAGGAAAAAGCTACCAATGAGCGTGTTGGCATGTGCCAATGGCATGCGTGGCCAATTTGGGTTGCGCCCTGGTAGGAAAAGCTACCAATGAGCGTGTTGGCATGTGCCAATGGCATGCGTGGCCAATTTGGGTCGCACCCTGGTAGGAAAAGCTACCAATGAGCGTGTTGGCATGTGCCAATGGCATGCGTGGCCAATTTGGGTCGCCACTGATAGGAAAAGCTACCAATGGCGTGTTGGCATGTGCCAATGGCATGCGTGGCCAATTTGGGTCACGCCTTGGTAGAAAAAGCTACCAAAGAAGCGTGTTGGCATGTGCCAATGGCGTGCGTGGCCAATTTGGGTCGCGCCCGGGTAGGAAAAGTTACCCGCGAGCGTGTTGGCATGTGCCAATGGCATGCGTGGCCAATTTGGGTCGCGCCCGGTAGGAAAAGTTACCAATGAGCGTGTTGGCATGTGCCAATGGCATGCGTGGCCAATTTGGGTCGCGCCTTGGTAAAAAGAGCTACCAACGAGCGTGTTGGCATGTGCCAATGGCATGCGTGGCCAATTTGGGTCGCGCCACTGTAGGAAAAGCTACCAACGAGCGTGTTGGCATGTGCCAATGGCATGCGTGGCCAATTTGGGTCGCGCCTTGGTAGAAAAAAGCTACCAAGCAAGCGTGTTGGCATGTGCCAATGGCGTGCGTGGCTAATTTAGGTCGCGCCTTGGTAGAAAAAGCTACCAGCCGAGCGTGTTGGCATGTGCCAATGGCATGCATGGCCAATTTGGGTCGCCCTGGTAGGAAAAGCTACTAGCGAGCGTGTTGGCATGTGCCAATGGCATGCGTGGCCAATTTGGGTCGCCTTAGTAGAAAAAGCTACCAGCGAGCGTGTTGGCATGTGCCAATGGCATGCGTGGCCAATTTGGGTCGCGCCACGGTAGGAAAAGCTACCAATAGCGTGTTGGCATGTGCCAATGGCATGCGTGGCCAATTTGGCCTAGGTTGCATGGTTTGCAAGCCTAGGTGCGGGCGCTACTTTGGCATGGCGCGATTAGGGCCAAGGTAAGGTGTTTGGCTTGGCGTGACGTGACCAAATGTAGCTAGGGCCAAGCGAGTGTGTTTGGCATGGCGCGGCTAGCTCGGGCAAGGTGTGGCTGGCATGATTTGCCATTGGCACGGAGGTGCAGCTAGCATGGTTGGCATGCTTCGGCTCGTTTTGGTATGGTCGGCATAATTTTCCATTGGCATAGAGTGCGGCTAGCTTGGGATAGGTGTGGTGGCATGATTTTCCATTGGCACGGAGGTGCGGCTAGCATGGTTGGCATGCTTTGGCGCGTTTGGTGTGACTAGCATAGCTAGGGCCAAGGCAGAGTGCGTTTGGCATGGCGCGGCTAGCTTGGGCTAGGTGTGGTCGGGCATGATTTGCCATTGGCACGGAGGTGCGGCTAGCATGGTTGGCATGCTTCTGCGCGTTTGGTATGGCTGGCATAATTTGCCATTGGCATAGAGGTGCGGCTAGCTTGGGCTAGGTGTGACTGGCATGATTTGCCATTAGCACGGAGGTGCGGCTAGCATGGTTGGCATGCTTTGGCGCGTTTGGTGTGACTAGCATAGCTAGGGCCAAGGCAGAGTGCGTTTGGCATGGCGCGGCTAGTTTGGGATAGGTGTGGTGGCATGATTTGCCATTGGCACGAGGTGCGGCTAGCATGGTTGGCATGCTTGGCTAGCGTTTGTATGGCGGGCATAATTTGCCATTGGCATAGAGGTGCGGCTAGCTTGGGCTAGGTGTGGCTGGCATGATTTGCCATTGGCACGGAGGTGCGGCTAGCATGGTTGGCATGCTTTGGCGCGTTTGGTGTGACTAGCATAGCTAGGGCCAAGGCAGAGTGCGTTTGGCATGGCGCGGCTAGCTTGGGCTAGGTGTGGTTGGCATGATTTGCCATTGGCACGGAGGGGAATTAGGGTTTTGTTCGTTGTAACCCTAATTTGAAAAAATACCCCCTATTAATTACTGACTATATGCATTAAATGTCCTAATAAATGTGTCACCGGTGACATTAGGTTATTTGGGCTTTTACGATTTTACCCTTTGTTTAAAAACCACCATCAACATTAAGTCCCCTACTTAGCTCTAACAGGAGCTTTGTTGCGAGGTAAGCATAGGATGGTGACAAATTATCAACAAAAAATCGTAAAGAGAATTGAGGAGGCTTGTCTGACCTTTTTTATAAATAGGATTTGGAATCCTTGCCTCTGGCAGTTTTGCGCAAATCGGGAGGCTGGTATAATTGGGAAGTTAGCGTTGTGAGAGACAGGAAGCTGGGCGACATTGAGAAGTTGTCGCGAGTTGGGAAACTGAGCGTGCTAGCTGGCGGGACCGGCGCAGAGTGGGAAGCTGATCGTGCTAGCTGGCGGGACCAAGAGCAAGATGGAGAAGCTGAGCGTGCTAGCTGGCGTGACTTTGGCGGTTGTTGGGAAGTTGGCACAATTGGTGGGACCGGTGCAACTTGGGCGACGTTGGGAAGTTGGGCGTGAGTTGGGAAACTGAGCGTGCTAGCTGGCGGGACCGACGCAAGGTGGGGAAGCTCGAGTGTGCTAGCCGCGCGCGACTTGGGCGGTCATTGGGAAGTTAGCGCAATTGGTAGGACCGGTGCAACTTGGGCGACGTTGGGAAGTTGGGCGTGAGTTGGGAAACTGAGCGTGCTAGCTGGTGGGACCGGCGCAAGGTGGGGATGGCGATTGTGCTAGCTGGCGAGACCGGTGTAAACAAGGAGGGAGTAGGTGTTTCTACAGATAGAAAAGTTTCCTTGTTTTGCCTTCCTTCACGCGCGCGGCTTCAATCAGGGATTATCCATGCTAAAATCTGGAAGCGTTATGTCCCTTATTGCTTCCTTTCCTTTTTTAAGGTTTCGTATTCATACCCAACGTAATTGCATCATCTCCCTCGTTTGAGAAAGGGTTCTTCTTGTTGAGTTTATCTCTTTGTCATGTCGCACGTAGACGAACCATCTTCTAACCAGCCCCGGAGTTCTCGGTGAAGGCGCGAGGTCTGACTCTGGCAGGAGCATCCCAACAAAGGTTATTTGGGTTAAGAAAATCATACCGGTATGTTTTTTTCTTCTTTGGTGAACCGACGTACGCTTTACCGCTTGTTTGATGAATGGAAAATTTTCCTTTTGTGCAGAGATATCCCGTTGGAGTATGCGTTACTGTTATCGACGAGGATGACCTAGTCGTTCCCCTCCCTTCGAATCCAACCTTGTTGACTCGCCGAGACTTGGAGAACGCTGATTTAGGGCTCTCTTGTCATGAATACCCCTATGAAGGTTCTTCGTTTGGGACTCGTATGAGGTGTCTCTCCTCCAATTACCGGAATGTTGGCGGTTTCCTGGTGCGGAAAGAATTCGTGGTCCTTTATACGAGGATATGGAAGACATACGGCCATATCGCTACCAAGAGCGTAGTGAAGTGCTGTTCGTCCGCCTTGGTTTCCGTAGTGAACTGTCTTTTGCCGATGATTGCTGAGATGGAGAATATGTCCATCCGTGCTGCTGCAGAGTCAGCCATTCAAAGGTGGGAGAACATGGTGACCACCTGTGAATCCTTGGAGTTTAATATCATCTGGTTGCGACATCGTCTCAATATTGTGAAAGTCGATAGAGCTGGTATTCTTGCTGGTGTGATTGGCGATTTTTAGCACCAGATCTCCTTCCTTAAAAACCCTGGATTTTACATGGCTGTTGTGCCCCGGAAATCCTGTTTCTAGTATGCTTGTGCATGGTCGAAAACTTCTGCGCCCAGGATGAAATAGGAGACGTTCCATTGCCGATGTGTCTTTGCTATCAAGTCTTCCGGACTTTGTTCCGAGTTAATCCTTCAAACCATCTTCTCAATCTTGGACTATCGCGCGGAATGGGATGCGGTGAAAAGTCCCCGGTCATACTTCGGTTTGATATGATGGCATGGATGAATACGTGAATGTAACCTTCTGGCGTGCTTTTGGAGTTTTCGGTGCACATGTACGGCTTCATGTTGAGAAATTCCCGCGGCTCGTAAAACCTCGATAGTGATGATGTTGAAATCATTAATAACTGGTTGAGGGGAGTGAAAGCATCTCACGCTGGTAGTCCCCATGCATAACCTACTTTCATTACATCGCCTTGAATCCCCCTCCACGGGATTTGATATAAGCCTATCGTACTCTTCTGGATGTGACACTGGGATGCTCAGAAATTACATGATGACATATTCTGGATAGTGCAGGCTCGGGATCCTCCACGGCCTCGTAAAGTGTTGAAGGCGTCTTCTAGACAGAGAGGTGATGATATTCTTGCGCTGCACCCTTGAAGAGTAGAGGACCTTGTTGTGGGTACGGCTTTTGGTGGACTGTGTCTTTGGAGCTTTGACAGTGAAGGGATCCCGTGTATATCTCCCGTCCTCAAGTATGGTTTACGTGTTTCCATCTTTGTAGTAATTGCTGCTGCGGTGAAGCTCTGGCTGGTATCAACGAATGAGGGACAACAATTCTTGGTAGGAGATTTAATCAGGAGAGACTACATTGTCGTGGTAACAAAGTAGGTTGGCTGACATTCTATGGGATTTCGTGGAAGTAAAAGGATTGGCTGGATGCGTAAGCGAGCAAACTGTCCATGATCACGAGTTTTGGCGAGATGGATTAAAAGGTGTCCATGACTACGAAGATTGGCTGGCTGTGACTATGTTCCTTGATATGGGGAGTGTGGCGGCACGACCCTTTGCAGGAAGGAGTGGCGTTGAAGCGAACGTTGAAGCGAAGCCGCTGCTGGAGAACGTTGATGCGTAGCTACTTCTGGAGAGAACGTTGATGCGGAGCTACTTCTGGAGAGAACATTGAAACGACGTCTTACAACTCTCAGAGCCTTGACGTTTACCATTTTGAAGTCGGAGGCCACGTCACATTCTGTCAAACTCGACATCCCTCAAGAGAACAGAGGTTAGGAGTCCCCAGTTCCATCTATCGATCGTGCTTTCTAGGAGAGGTTGGGGTTTGGGAACGGCTTCCCTGGATGGAAACGCCTTCTTTCCTGATGCAGTGCGGTTGAGGGGTGCAAATATGTCTTGACGCTACGCCTTGGAGAAACATAGAATCTCACATAATTGTTTCATCATAGACTCATGCGACTTTGTGGGTGAAGTTCCCATCGTGCGGGTCCTGACGGGAGAAGGGTCTCCGTGAACTCAGGGGAGTTTTTGATTTCCTTTGCTTTCGATTTTGGAGAAATCTTTCCTGATCTTTACGTGTGACGAAATTGGATTGCTTATCCCCTTCTACTGGGCGTTCAAGAGCAACGCGAGCCTCTTCATCCATAAACGCACGTCCTGCTGAAGTATTTTTTGTCTTTTCATCAAATCAACAGTGTTAAAAGGAGGTCGGCTTCTTCCGGATCTTCCAGTATCTTGCCCTGATGGTGGAGTAGCGTCTCTGGTGACGGTTGGAGCTTCCATGCTTGAAGAACCGTTGGGGTGGCGGAAGCGGCTGCGGTTACGGTGATCGTAAGTGTATCGTGCGAGAGATGACACGGTTTTGATCACGAAGTTACGGAGTCATGGAGCCGTTTCGAATGGCGAGGATGGTCTTTGGAAGGGCACAAGATGTTAGCGTGAAGGATGCAAACCGTTAGCATAGAGTGTGGTACTGCATGGCAGCATGCGCGTGCGGTATGTGTGCACGGCATGTGCGTCTGAGTAAGCGTGTCACAGTAAGCGCGTCCGGTAAGCGCGTCGGCAAGCACGTCCCAGCAAGCGCTTCGGCATGCGAGTCCTGTAGGCGCTCCGGCATGCGCGCGTCGGTAGGCGCCTTGGATTGTCTTAGAATGGGCGCTGGCTTGGTGTGGACGCTGGTTAGGCATGGACTCTGGCTTGGATTTCGGCATGGTGTGGACCGTTGGCTTGGCACGGTGCTTGCTTGGCGTGGCTCGGACTTGTTCTTGCGGGCCCAGTTGCCTCTTCCCATACGTAGCTCAAATAGGAAATCCTTTCCTTATTCAAATTCCAAAAAGTGTCATGCTCATGAAATGGGTTGGCTCCCTTTTTTTACCTCGTATCTTTGTTATCACGTCATGGTGTTAGCGGTAGCGCGGTAGTGATAAAGTGGGCGAGCATATTCTAGCTATGTACTCCAGCGTTTCTCTTTCAATTTATTTTATTGTTTTCTTGTGCTGATGCAAACCATAGCCATAGGTTTGCCTTTCATAAACTTTTGGAATAGGCACGTACGGGTAGGTGGCTTTTTTTTGAAAGGCAAACAAAGCGCCTAGTTTATGGTTTTTGTCTTCCTGGATTTCTTGGGTTGATAGATAAATGTTACCTTGACAGTTTGGGTTATTCTTTTTGGAATGAATTGTTTAGGAGTTGATTGTTTTAGTTATGATTGAAAGTGACGCAAACATCCCAGGAAAACCATGGAACCGTGTGTTGGTAGATGACATGGGGTGAAACATAACATGGCTATTGGTTTTATCATTCCCGTGAAAACTTGAAAGAGCGAACCATGTATCTTGTCTAGGTAGGACTTACTTGTTTTTTTAGGTCTCTTGATGAAAAGGAAACCTTCCGGGTGCACAATCGAGTTTTATGGGAAACACCGTCGTGGAAAGTCCCCAGTCGTTACTGAGCTGTCTGATAACCGAGCCATTGATCCTTGGGCGGATCGTCTATTTCTATCCTCTGGGAACACCGTCGTGGAAAGTCCCCAGTCATCCCTTGTCGCGTCATGACTGATAATCGAGTCGTCGGGTAGCCGAGTCGGAGTGGATCGCCTTCCTCTACCATCTTGACATCCGGGTCGAAGAATGAGATCACTGGTTGAAAATTGACATTGTAACCGAAAGATCGAACCTCCATTGTGGTCGCCAATTGTTTATGGGTAAAAATCGTTTCCGCCGATTTTGGTAAATTCGATAGGTGAGTGAGAAACTGGTTTAAACCCTAAACAAATGTGCTTTGCACGTGAGCACTTTCTAGATTCGAGAGATCAATCATGTACAAGTCCGGCCTAAACCAAGAAGTGGCCGTTCCAGGACTTGCTTTGGTCACAAAGTGGAGGAGAAGGGTTGATTTGGGGAGGGAAGCAAAGAAAGGTGTTGAGACCAGAATAATGCAGGAGAGTAGTGTCTCGACTTGTATCGAGAAAGTGAAAGCTTAGGAAGCTTGCAAGAGATGAAAGCTTTTTGGAGAGCTTGCAAAGTTGCCTTTTACCGAGAGTGTTGTATTTTTCTCTGACCGAGACTTGTTGTCTGGTGGAAATAGGTAAGACTTATTTATACAAGTCGGGGCTGAAACGTACCCTGGCCTCATGAAGGAAGGGAGTAAAGGGTGAAATAATGGGAGGAGGTGGTAACCGCAAGGTGTTTATGGGTGAAAACGTTTTCACCATTATTTTCTCATTTATTTGACCTCTTTATTCCTATTCACGCTTTCTTAATGTGAGCGTAGTGTACGCAGCATCTTTGTGACCGCCAAACCAAAACCCTAGAAAGCATCCCCGGTTTGTGTTGATGTCTCGGCGTTGGTTGCACCTTGAGTGCAAGTGGCGCTGCTAGAGGCGTGTGGCATGTGCCAGCGGCATGTGAGGAATGCCTTTGTGCGGGTTGCACCTTGAGTGCAAGTGGCAATGCCAGAGCTGCTAGTGGCGTGTCTGCATCATGTGCGGAATGCTTTGGTGGTAGGTTGTACGTTGAGTGTAAGTGGCAATGCCAGAGCTTCTAGTGGCGTGTATGGCAAGTGCCAATGGCGTGTGCGGAATGCCTTGATGGTAGGTTGCACGGTTTGCAAGTTAGGCTACCAGCGTGCGTGTTTGGCATGTGTCAATGGCACGCGTGGCCATTAGGGCTATGTCCTGGTAAGAAAAGCTACCAGCGATCCATGTTGGCATGTGCCAATGGCATGCGTGGCCAACTTGGGTTGCGTCCTGGTAGGAAAAGCTACCAACGAGCGTGTTGGCATGTGCCAATGGCATGCGTGGCCAATTTGGGTCGCGCCCTGGTAGGAAAAGCTACCAGCGAGCGTGTTGGCATGTGCCAATGGCATGCGTGGCCAATTTGGGTCGCGCCACCGTAGGAAAAGCTACCGGTGGCGTGTTGGCATGTGCCAATGGCATGCGTGGCCAATTTGGGTCGCGCCACAGTAGGAAAAGCTACCGGCGGCGTATTGGCATGTGCCAATGGCATGCGTGGCCAATTTGGGTCGCGCCTTGGTAGAAAAAGCTACCAACAAGCGTGTTGGCATGTGCCAATGGCGTGCGTGGCCAATTTGGGTCGCGCCACTGTAGGAAAAGTTACCCGGCGAGCGTGTTGGCATGTGCCAATGGCATGCGTGGCCAATTTGGGTCGCGCCTTGGTAGAAAAAGCTACCCGGCGAGCGTGTTGGCATGTGCCAATGGCATGCGTGGCCAATTTAGGTCGCGCCTTGGTATAAAGAGCTACCAGCGAGCATGTTGGCATGTGCCAATGGCATGCGTGGCCAATTTGGGTCGCGCCCTGGTAGGAAAAGCTACCAACAGCGTGTTGGCAGTGCCAATGGCATGCGTGGCCAATTTGGGTCGCGCCTTGGTAGAAAAAGCTACCCGACAAAGCGTGTTGGCATGTGCCAATGGCGTGCGTGGCCAATTTGGGTCGCGCCTTGGTAGAAAAAGCTACCAGCGAGCGTGTTGGCATGTGCCAATGGCATGCGTGGCCAATTTGGGTCGCGCCACAGTAGGAAAAGCTACCAAATGAGCGTGTTGGCATGTGCCGGTGGCATGCGTGGCCAATTTTGGTCGCGCCTTGGTAGAAAAAGCTACCAGCGAGCGTGTTGGCATGTGCCAATGGCATGCGTGGCCAATTTGGGTCGCGCCCAGTAGGAAAAGCTACCAGCGAGCATGTTGGCATCTGCCAATGGCATGCGTGGCCAATTTGGCCTAGGTTGCATGGTTTGCAAGCCTAGGTGCGGGCGCTACTTTGGCATGGCGCGGCTAGGGCCAAGGTAAGTGTGTTTGGCTTGGCGTGGCGTGACCAGCGTAGCTAGGGCCAAGGCAGAGTGTGTTTGGCATGGCGCGTCTAGCTCGAGCAAGGTGTGGCTGGCATGCTTCGGCGCGTTTGGTATGGCTGGCATAATTTGCCATTGGCATAGAGGTGCGGCTAGCTTGGGCTAGGTGTGGCTGGCATGATTTGCCATTGGCACGGAGGTGCGGCTAGCATGGTTGGCATGCTTTGGCGCGTTTGGTGTGACTAGCATAGCTAGGTCCAAGGCAGAGTGCGTTTGGCATGGCGCGGCTAGCTTGGGCTAGGTGTGGCTGGCATGATTTGCCATTGGCACGGAGGTGCGGCTAGCATGGTTGGCATGCTTCGGCGCGTTGATAAACACGAAAGTGCGACACATTTTCACCCATAAATACATTAGCTGGGACTCATTTTATCACTAATAAACTTGTTTGTAGGTGTTTTTGTGAAATAAGCTCTTATGGAGAAAGTTGCTCGAAAAGTGATTTTTGTACCCCGGAGGACACATGTTATTCGGACTCTCAGTTTTGGATAAGGGGCACCCAATTACTGAGGTGCACCCTAATTGCTATTCGCACTCCCGGATTGGATAAGGGGCAGTCATCTTCTTCATTTGAAATTCAAATTTTGGCGGGAAAATGGGTGCATAATTAGGGTTGAAGATTTGGAGGTGTTTGATTGAGACTAAATGGCTGAAATCAAATGGGTTTGTTCCTAGTACCTAAACAGGCCTGGTATGGGTAATTGTTTCGATCAAAATTGGCTAGATAATCAGCAAATCAAGGAAACAGTAAAGGAATTTTGGCGGGAAAATTTTGCAGCCAAGAACAAAACCAGGGTTCGAGTTTTGGAAATCTTCTGAAGAGATTCAATGGCCTAAATTGATTGGGCTGGACTTATTTCACTTAAACAGGACTGGTATGACAGTCTAACTCGTCTGAATTGGGCTGAATAACCGCATTGAAGAAAACAGGGGTGGTTATTGTCAGAAGACGTCGCCACGGGATTACACAAGTTTTGTACGTGTATTGCATATGTTGGAATGTTCTGAGCCGTAACAGAGTTGTGAAGGAGATAAATATGGAAGCTTTGACAGCTAAAAGACTCGTGGAAAAGATAAATAGGGAAAGATATTTCGATATTCCCTGTGAGAGTAAAAGAAGATTATTCTGAAGTTAATAAGGAGATTCGATGGTGCTACTGGGTATAAAAAGGAGGTTCGAGGTCTACCAAAGGATATCGAGTGACATGGGAGTCAACAGTAGGTTTAGGATCGAGAGAAATTAAGTTGCAGAGAAGACCCAGTTCTGCTGGTGAAGAAGGAGACGAAGAAAAAGTCTTTGAGAAGCGCCGTTTATCAACGATGTCGCGACAGTTCTTCGTAACACTTGTTCCGAGCTTCGCAATGAATTTGAATTAAGCTTACATTGTAACAGTATTTCTGTAACGTCTATACAGCGTTACGAAATTCTAGATTTAATTATTTTCTCTCTTTTCTACTTTTTGTACACACTTTTTGAGCAATAAAAAATTCTTTTGAGAGTGTATACATCATGAGTAGCTAAACCCCATCACTGGGTCGACGGAGGAAGCCTAACTTCATACATGAGTGATTTTATTTTATTTTCTATTTGACTTTTGCACTAATTAAAATAGAATTATGATTTGAAAAAATTAGTTATCATTTTATTAGATGGGTCATGCTTGCTTAGATGTTTGATGTCCCATGCTTACGATTTATAACTAATGTTTGGAGAATCTACCTTGGCAAAAATAAGAGTCCTTGTTGTTTTGAGCGATAATTGCTGAAGAATAATAATTGAACCTATTCATATGAATGCGGTGGAATCCTAGACCCAGTGACTCTCGCTTTTGTTTATTATTTTTGTTAAACCTTTAAATTTAATCTTCGCAAGTCTGAGAGAACGAATTTTAATTACTACTACAAAAACTAAGAAAAATCTTAAACCACGCGTTTGGTATGGCTGGCATAATTTGCCATTGGCATAGAGTGCGGCTAGCTTGGGCTAGGTGTGGCTGGTATGATTTTCCATTGGCACGGAGGTGCGGCTAGCATGGTTGGCATGCTTTGGCGCGTTTGGTATGACTAGCATAGCTAGGGCTAAGGCGAGATGCGTTTGGCATGGCGCGGGCTAGCTTGGGCTAGGTGTGACTGGCATGATTTTCCATTGGCACGGAGGTGCGGCTAGCATGGTTGGCATGCTTCGGCGTGTTTGGTATGGCGGGCATAATTTGCCATTGGCATAGAGGTGCGGCTAGCTTGGGCTAGGTGTGGCTGGCATGATTTGCCATTGGCACGGAGGTGCGGCTAGCATGGTTGGCATGCTTTGGCGCGTTTGGTGTGACTAGCATAGCTAGGGACAAGGCGAGTGCGTTTGCCATGGCGCGGCTAGCTTGGGCTAGGCGTGGCTGGCATGATTTGCCATTGGCACGGAGGGGAATTAGGGTTTTGTTCGTTGTAACCCTAATTTGAAAAAATACCCCCTATTAATTACTGACTATATGCATTAAATGTCCTAATAAATGTGTCACCGGTGACATTAGGTTATTCGGGGTTTTACGATTTTACCCTTTGTTTAAAAACCACCATCAACAACTAGAAATCAAGATATAATTTTGATCAACTAACATTGATAACAAGCTTGACATAACAAAACTTGTGGGTTCAACCGAGTATTGCTCTAACAGAAAGCTTATTCGGGTTTTCCTTCTTTAAGAAGATAATTGGAGGCAAAGTTTACTTAGAGGCCAAGTTTTTGACTACTATATAAGGAGGCTTTTATGGTGGTGGAAAAATATGGTTTTTCTTATGGTTTTTCAAGAGAGAGTTAGTGAATACATAATATAGTTCTCCAAGGTTTGGAGGGATTACATTCTACCTATAGGGATGCAGTTTTAGCAAGAAGAGAGAGACCATTCTATGATGTTGAAATATACACCGTTGGTATTGATAAAGTACATCGTTATGGTTTGAGCGGGAATAGTTCGTAAAAGAAGTATTTGAAGGTATGCAAGATATCTTTTCGTAAAGAGAAGATCGTCTTGTTTGTTGATGGTCTAAGATACACCGTTGATGTTGAAAGAGACATCGTTTACAAGGAGATCATCGTCATGGAGGGGGTCATCGTTTCGTGGGAGACCTAGTTAAGAAGGAGGGTCCTTGTTGGTATATACATTTTATTGAGAGAGTATGTCTAGTTGAGAGAGTATACATTGTTGGTGTTGGAAGAGACATCGTATAAAAGAAGATAACCTCGTTATGTAAGCTAAATATTATCTATGTTGGTTAAAGACAATATTCGATGATTTATGAAATATTTTGTTCAAGAGGGTTATGGTCGGTTGTCAGCCAAGCAAAATTATTTTCAAGTTCTCTACTTCACTAATATGGATTAGAGTATAGTAATAAGAATAATTCGTTCCTCAGGGAGATATGGGTTGTCAAATTACTTTGATTACTTATGAAATCATGGGGTTTTTGATTATGATTATAACTAAGTTATACTAAACGTAGTAAATTAATACGAATTATCAAAGGTAATGAGCATTGTTATAGGTTCCATCTTTCATTATCCAACATGTTATAAACTTAATCATATTCAACATTTATTCTCTCTCAATATTAATAACCCTAATTAAAGCATCATATCGCAGGCTTACTCCGGAAAAACTCTCTTACAAAATAACTTGACGCAAGAGCCACTCGACTTTAACCCAATGATAGCAATCATATTTATGAGTTGAGGTTCTTCTAAGCAATCCGGTGCAAGAGTCACACGGATTTAACTTAGGTCACGCTTCTACACATAGTTGCATGGCAACAACTCGTCGTTAACAATTATATGTGTTACTTGTAACAAGGATCTTCCGACAATTTCGAATATCAAACCCTAGTTTAGATATACATATCAATACATGCTCATCTAATTCGCGACTTAACAAACAAGCAATCAATCATACAAAGCGTTACTAAGCGTAAAGCATAAACGATATAAAGAGATTATGAACGAACAAATATGAATACTTCAATTAATAAACATGTCTTCCAACTTCGGGCTACGTGTCTAACCAATAAGAAATGTTTAATTACTCATGGATTTTTCAAAATCCATAAAAATATAAACAAAATCAAGTAAGCAAACCTTAGAGATCGTGATGATCAATCGCTACTCCAAACCCTAGCTTTTTGTTCTCATTCTCCGTGTGTGAAAATATCTTGCTAAAAGTCACCTCTTAAGGTTGTGAAAGTCTTCTTATATGGTACTTATGAACTCTAGGTGTTAGAGTCCTAATGGAACCATGTTCCCTTTATTTAGAAGTAAAAACGTGTTTTATAAGTGGCCCCCGTCGAGCTACAATCGATGGATGTAAACCCTCTCCTAACTACCGATGCTTAACTCTAAAAATTGAGAGTTTACTACATAAAATATCACCTATAATTGGATTACATAATACTCCTTAAGCACCGATTGTTGAAGGCTCAAAACGAACTTTTTAAAATTATAAAATTTCGCTCAGAATCGGATTACGTTATGCTCCACATCTACTAATTCTGAGAACTTATTTTTCTCTCAATGTTTTGCCCATAACTTCCTCATACGAACTCGAATGGCCTCATTTTTTTAAATTCTCTTTGTCTTTCAATTTTCTTCAAGATGTATGAAACACTGAATTTGAACTAGTTGAACTTGGTATTGGGTCCTTCTTCATTAGTGGCACTTGACTTCCTTGTTCATTTTATGTTGCACTGAATTCCATTCTTTTCCTTTAGTTGAGATAACTCCAAAACACCTAAGAAACTCAAAAGCAAACAAAATCAAAGCATAATGATATGAAAATTAACCAGAAAGAAATGCAATTGAGTCTCAAACTAGTGCAAATAACGACTTATCAAATTCCCCTACTCTTGCCTTTTGCTAGTCCTCGAGCAAACTATTCTAACTAAAATATAAAAACTTTCGTCAAGACACATTTACACTTAGCATATGCAACAAGACTTTAAACCCTTAGGTGTCCGTAGTGGACGAGTTATAATCTTGTGAGGGTTTACGAGAGGTACACCCACAAACCTGCTCCAACTTCTAAGGATTCAACGAGCTAAGAGCACACAAAGTTTTTGCGCACTAATAATTATAAGTTGAAAATACAAAAGAGCATACTCTGTTGGTGAGTGATATATAACCAATGACATATAAAATAATTCAGGTTCGAGAGATCGAATGTCTCGACTTCTGCCTCACCAGTAGGGATTTAATTATGAAACTGAACTCAAAAGATGGATTTTTTGGTCTCACATGTGTGCAAGCAGGAATGAAGATGGACATTCCGCACACGTTAAATGGTGGGAAAAAAACCTTCCGAATCATATTTTTAAAACTCACTTCTTTTCTTAATTCTTTTGAAAACCCTTTTTCTCATGATCTATACGAAAGTAAATCAACCACTATGTGAGGATGGGAATATGCTTCTTACATTGTCTTCCGATCTATAATTAGCAAACACTCTCATATCTTACCATAGAAATGTCTTCATCTTCGGTCCTTGATTGTTGATGATGAATTCTTGAACTTCATAGAACTTCCACAATTTGTAACTTTTTTCCTCAAATCCTTGTTGCTTTAAACTTCTTTATATATTATTTTTCCCCTTGGGCTTTATTAAAATGAATACAAACTTAAAAAATAAAACATTTTGTTTTCCTTTTTTTTTTCTCTCTCTCTAACAATAATGAAACTACTACGGCCATGAGAGAAGTATTTTACCACTTGATTCTTCACAACTTGTATTGTCTCGATATCGTAAACTTCAATAACTCTCATCTTTTAATATTCTTCTCTCTTGTACATAAGTCTTCATGTATATAGAATTTTGCTCCTTGTATTGTTGCTTTACTTGAATTTAAAATTTGGTCTTTCATGTACCATTGCTTGTAAAGCTTGAATATCTTCAACCTTCTTCAAATTTGTGATGTTCCGCTTGTTGATGATGCTAATGGCACCCTCGTGATTGAAGAAATAACACTCAAGAGATCAAAAAATAGTTCATTAATTGGTGCAAAGTTGGATAGATCACCGTTCTACCCGGAATTAGCGTAGGGTGACATACACTCTAAAGGATAATTTTTTGACAACTACAAAGAATTAAAGGTCTGGTGCCTCGCTTGATATAAAAATACGTACTCTCCACTAATGGTTGATCAACAACTATAATACTAAATTCTTTCCGCACCCAATTTGCCACCCGCATGGCTAAATCCAAGAGTTACACTCGAACAAGTAAGAAACACGAATATTGTTCTCTAGCACGTTTATGTTCAGTTATTGTGTAAGAACTTCATATGTAATCGTAGCTAAATGTATACACGTGACTCTAAAATCTCTAAAAGTTGGAGGCTATGCAACTATATGTATAAAAAGTTTAAAAAGTCTACCTAAAAAGTAAAAAGTTTAACTAACGACTAAAAAATCTATATGAAGAATATATAAATACTCCGCCACACTTAAACTTTACATTATCCTCAATGTAACTGACTCATCCAACATAAAATAAGATGGGAAATCCTAATATGATATGGAAGGCTAATAAGTTAAAAACAAAAGGACATAGATAGAAATACAAACCGATGGTTTTCTCCCATATAATGTTTAGTTTAACATCCTCAACCCTAGTTGGCATTCGCCTTGCTACTCCTCTATGAGGAGCACATCTACTAACTGGATCTCATCCGTTTCAACATCCCATTCACTTAAAGATCTTTCCCTGTTAACAAGCTACGAATCTCAACTGCATCATGACTAAAAACGTTAATCACAACAAAGAGTCATATCCAACAAGATTTCAATTCACCAAGAAATAAACGGAGGCGAAAATTAAACAAGAGAACTTTACATCAATAGTAAACTATTTTTAGAAATCCTACTATCATGAAAAGCATTGGTTTTCTCCTTGTAAATTGGTGAACTTTTATATGCATCATTATAAATCTCTCTTCTAGCCCACTCAATTGAAGCTTTTATTGATTACCAGCCTCATCCATATCCATGTTGCATTGTTGAAAACCCAAAAACCCTTATGCTCGATTTCAACAGGAAGATGACAAGGTTTACCATACACAGGTAGCCTATAAGGAGACATCCCAATAGGAGTCTTGTACGCGAGTCTGTATGCCCATAATGTATCGTTGAGATGTAAACTCCAGTCCTTTCTTGATGGATTCACTAGGTTCTCTAGAATGAACTTTACTTCTCGATTAGAAACTTGAGCTTGCTCGTTTGTTTATGGATGATTTTCTGTAGCAATCTTGTAAGATATGTTGTACTTTCTCAAAAATCCTTGAAAGAACTTGTTTCGAAAGTGTGGTCCTCCATCACTTTACGAATATAACTAAGTAATGACCAATACAAAATAAAATTTATGTGTTTATATATAAAATATGTACATCAAGGTCAGAGTGGGAGGTTCGACTCACAAACTAACATTTTAGATTATTTTTTCTTACCTAAAATAAAACTAAATGGGCTTGGTTCTTGGACTTACAGAAAAGGGGAGGACGACGATCATTTTGTCAGAAAAAGGCCATAGCCTACGCAAGACCCCTTGAGGTCGCACCTATCGCCTTGCCTCGGTATCGGCCCTGGCTCTTTCAACCAATATTTTTGAAGGTAAAATATGGAGTTTATGGTTTAGGTTGAGAGCTAAACAACCAAAATAAGTTTATGGAAACATACTTACACTCTAGCGGATGAATTTTTTGACAACAATCAACTCAAAAAATTGGTAACGGAGCAGGGTTGCTCCCAATAAAAAAGTTATGCCATAGTTTACGAATGTTGACTATTAAGATACTATAAAATAACTGATATGGAGATTGTATACCATTATTATGATTTTAAAAACCCCTGTAAGGTTTTTCGATATCCAAAATTGGTTGTATGAATGAATTTCTAGAGGATTTTCCTCTTTTATAGGGAAAAAAAACTACAAACAAAAATGAGAATTATGATCTTGGTAATAAAGACGCTTTTTGGGATATGTAACTGGGGATTATGATCCTAATAATGAAGATGGCGTTTGGAATCTGGAACTGGGGGTAAACTTTCCATTAATATCTACGGTATAGGATACCAACCAATACATTGTGGTATATTTGAAAAATTTTAATCGTTATATATCCAAGTGCATTTCCAATAATGGGTCGGAAAAAATCTTGTGAAGGTTTTTATTAGATCCTTATTTATGAGGGTTTTAATACGCGACGTAAATAAAAAATCTTGTCTTAAATTCATCTCCAGTAGTTATGGTTCCACCCTATAATTTTTAGGTTTAGATAAACATAAAAATATATTTGTAGTGTGATTTGTATATATATATTGATGACATATGAATAGTCAGAGGATCTAGACGAAGTCTAGTGAGACCTTTTAATGTCCATGTCACCCCTCTTATTTTGTAGGATCTTACTATTGGTAATGCCGCACACGGTACGGTTCAGCTCGGTTTATGGCCAAACCATAACCAAACCCATAATCTCGGTTTACAGTTTTCAAAACCGAGCATTGCCATCATCGAATTATGTTTGGTTCATAGCCGACCAGTTATAGTAAATCGATAATTCATTCTCAAAAGTGTTGGATTATCTATTTATCTTCTCTTGTCTGATTTCTGTATTATATGTCATAGTTTAAGTTGTTTTAGAAAATCAACAACTCAAAATCGATCCAATTAGGTTTGACCCATAGCCGACATGTTATGGTATAAGTTCAAAGATCTAGATGGAAAAGAAGATTGTTGTATTACCAACCAAGACTCTTGAATTCTTCATAGTTAATTATTGAGCCACCACAAAGACCTCGATTAAAAGTTTCATGGAGAGTACAATTAAATTGAGTGAAGATATAGATGATGAAGTTGCTAAATTATATAGTTCATGGGTTTAGGGCATATCTAAATGAGAGTGAGATGGATCATAGAGACTCAGTTATGAAGATATTCAAATGTGACTCAGATGGATCGAGATGATAGAGTTGCTGATTATAATATTTGTTATGTTTACGAGTAGATATGAGGAAGAGAAATGAAAGACCAACAAGATTATAGTCAACCATTTTCCTTTTTTAATTTTAAAGATACAGATAAAGTGATGTCCATAAGATCGTTCGTGAGTTCCTAAATTTGATTGATTTACAATCACTGTTCACTCACTGTTTTTCTTTTTGCCAATCACAATTTTGCAACACTCATTTTCGGTTTGGTCTGAAGAGAACTTCCGACATTGAGTGTTGGGTTTCACTAAAAGAAGATTCAGAAGAAATGATAAGTAAATATTAAGGTTATAGTTTTTAAAATCTGGACGGATATAATTTAATGGGATCTAGCGGCTCACAAATTTTAATTTTTACCAATGGATTCATTTCGGTTCTAGGATAAACCAGAACCGAGATAAGTTGGTTTTCCTATAGTAAAAAACGTTGATAACCATTTGGTTAACCGTTTGGTTCAGTTTTAGATAAATTCAATTCAAACCGGTCTGATTTCGCCGGATTTTTTTTGTTGTTGTTATTTTTTTTTTCTTTTTGTAGCCCTAATTATTGGAGATTGAATATCTCTAATTGTAGGTCTATCCTATTTGGCGATTTTTTTTTAAAATTATTGGAAGTGCTTTAAGTTTTTACAGCGATAAGTGGTAACTCATGAACACTAAAATATTACAGCGATTTAGACAACACATGTCATACACTATCATTAATAAGATCAACTACTTTCAAATTGGTATGAGCTTTCACATAATTGTCTATTGGCATCATCAGAGTACTAATAGCATTTTTATTTAACCTCACATCCCTCTAAACCGAAATATTCATTCTGTCACTAACAATCCATCTCATTCATACAACTCACCACCCACCTCATACCTGGCTACTTGGATGATTGCATGAAATCCAATTACCTTTATTATTAGTAAATTTAACCATCAGAAATTTAACCTAATCCTCTTTAGAGTTTATTGTTTTCCAAAGCAGTTTCATTAACATCACTTTATTAATAACCTGTAGCATCCTATTACCTATCCCATGTTCTTCAAAGGGAGCACAAACAACATCCACTATATAGTGAACATCTTTCTTTTAGCTGGATCCCTTGAATATAAAAAAATTATTATAATTCTCTTAGAATCTTTGATAGTACTCACAAGCTACTCATATACTTTTATGTATTACACAAGGTATTGTACAAACAATCAAGATCACTCTATCTTGAAGAAAAAAAAAAGTCCCCTTTTCTACACTGCCAATTTATTTTGCAACACTTCCACAAAGCTCCATAGATGGCAACTCTTCATACTACCAGGCATCGATCAAGATCACTCCAACTTTATCGGGTCATTAAATTCTCAGAAATTCCAAAAAAACAGAGCATTTAATTTTTTTCCCTACTCACAACCTGTCTAGAATAATTTTGATAATTATTTAGAAGCCACATTAAATTATCCAAACATCTTTTATTAATGTTGAAAAAGAAAATAAAATGTCATCTTCTACTAGAATATCAGACCTTGTTAATAGTGATTCAGTGCTATGTTCTAAGGTGAGAAAGGGAGATCCCCTGTCTTCAATTCCCTTTTTTATAGCAGAGGAAGCTCTGCGTAGAAAGTCATTTCAATTGGTGAGTCAAAGTAGATTGTAACATATGGTTCAGATGGATGGTGTTGGATTAAAAAAAAAAACTCTTCTGGCAACCCACACAAAACCTTAAAGGGAAAAAAAAATGTTTTGAATATTCCCGAGCTTTACACCTACATTCCCCTCTTTTAATATGCATCTCTGTACCTAGATTCGAACCAAGCACCACTAGAAATTAAGTTATACTTTTTCCAACGCATTAAATGACTCATTTCCATGGTTAGGATCTAAGCTTTGTTTCAAAAATAAGAAAAAGTGATTTACTCCCTCCGTTCCAATTTAGATGATGTTGTAGAATTTTTCACACAGATTAAGAAATATCAAAAAGAGTAATTTTTTTTCAAATTTGCCGATATTAATACCTTCCTAGAATTTTAAACCTCCTACTTTTTTGTTTATGGATTCTAGTATAAATTACGAATCCCCATGTAATTCCACTTGAGATGACCAAATATCCCAAAATAATAGAGAATAGATTTAAAGTCTTAAATTTGATTAATTATCTCTTACTGATAACAAAGACAATGAATGTTATGTTGTGATCCCAAAGCAGGGGTAAATCAGAGAGAATTTAGAGAATATAGGTAAACCTTCATTTATTTGGGAACACACAAAAAAACCCTAAAACATCATCTAAAGTGGAACGGAGGAGTATTTATTTAAGAAATTTAGAAAAAATTCATTATTTTATTATTATTATTATTATTTATATATATTTATGAATTAAACAATGCTTTTGGTTGGTAACCTAGCAACAAGCTGGGTTCCAACACCTCTTTGAATAGCAACTCCTAGTCTATGAAAAATAAAATTGCCAAAACCACTACTAGCGTCGTTACCAACTAAACAATTTTTCAGCGCTTGAAAAAACACAAAGTGTCTTCACCAAGTTCCCCCAAAGTAGAAAAAGCCAAGACACCCAACCCATGGCCATGTGAAGCACACTTATCCAAATATTTAGTGTGTTTACGAGAAACAACATTAGATATAGCTTTTCCCGGGACGAAAGATCTAACACCATCACCTAAAGGGTGATACTCCTGTGACATCCATACAAACATCTTTCCCATTCTCCCAATTGAGCACGAGAATATCAGCAGGTTTCAAACCTTTGTCCTCATCTGTAAGGAAACCAAGAGGGACCTCCTTGCACGCAGGCACACCAGCCTTGTAACAAATGTCAGCAACAACATCACGAACAAAATCATGTCGATACTTAGGACCAACATCTTTAGCACAGTGAAGTGCGTGATCCCCAAAAATGTCCATGGATTTGTTGCAGCTTGGGCATAATCCATTCTCAACAAACAGTGGGATACCGAGGCGATAACAAAGCACAGCTCTGAATTGTCTAGGACCAAGGCACTGATTGAGCCCGCTAATGGGTACAACCAATAAATAATCCTGTGCATGCTTGACACGATTGCACTGCCACAAAATAGAATCTCTTGCAGACATAGAAAACCGATTGGGGATTATATTCTTAACTGCATCAAAGTAAGTAACTGCCAGGGAATGCATGGAAGGAGGGGCAGTAACATCGACGCAGTAAGTAGAAGGTAATCCACATACCTGGATAAAGTTCTGAAGAGCAAAAGGATAGGCAGGTCCCTTGTCTGTTGAGAAAGAATCACCAAGGATCACCTTTTGCACCGAAGTAGTCTGACTCTGAGAGGCGAGATAACAATAGGTGATGGTATCAGCCATGGTGTAAACGCCAAGTCCACCGTCTTTGATAGGCAAGGTAGCTAAACGTTGTTGTAAAGGACCAAACCCCGCGCCGTCTCTAGTAATAAGTAGCCGCAAATACTTCAGTAAATGATCATCGAAAAGGGAAATGGCTGCTTGCAGGGCTGTAGGATTGGTAGTACGCATTGCAAAATATAGTCTAGATACACCAGTGCAATTGCGCAGTAATAGCATCTCACTTTGGGAGTCACTGAGGTTTTTGATTGCAGTCATTAGTTGAACAATCTTATTCACCCTGTTCAACACCATATTGCTAATAAAATTCATATCCAAACTCACTGGTCCACCCAAAAGTTTAACACCATTAGAAGGTCTACCAATATCAGCTGGGAAAACACCCTCATCTGAACTTCTGGGATCCATAGAAGGCTAAAAGATTTCCGTCTTCTTTATATTTAGATGTAAACCCCTGCATGGTCCTTCTGTTTCGATTACTTTCAAGGCCTTAGCTACCTCAAGTGTGTCGCCAACGATTGTACCATCATCAAGGTACCAAGCGTGCAAGTCAAGTTTGCATTGAGATGCAATAATCTTCACCAGGGGGTGAAGTGTCAAAGAAAATAACAGGGGACCAAGAGGGTCGCCCTGTTGAACTCCAAGTGCAGAAGAAAGAATATAATGGTCGTAATAAAGTTTAGCAGGCCTTAAGTAACAAAATTCTACCCAGCGAGAAATACCTGGACAATCAAGACGAACCTACTTGATGAGTTGAGATCTACTCACCATGTTGAAAGCATTGGAGAAGTCAATGAGTAACATTGACATTTTGTCCGAGTGACCTTTCAACTCCAGTAGGCGATTTACAGCATGTAAAATACCTTCTCCACCAGTAGGCACACCAACCCCGAATTGGTAGTCACCTAAATAAGACGACATATCTTTGCCGACAGAGAAAGCCGCCACCTTCGACACCAACCTACGCCAAACCGTACCAACTGCGATGGGCCTAATACCACCACCCGGTTTAATTAACGGAGTTAGAGGCGCACTAGCAATGAACTCGCCCAAATCCACGGGACATTTACCATCCAACCAAAGGTTGACAACTCCCGTAATCGAAGCGAGTAAATCATCCGCCACGGATCTTTGCAAATCATCACGTCAACTAGATGCTGCGCGCGTAAACCATCTTGACCACAAGATGTGCCTTTTGGAAAACTCTTGATAGCTCCCAACACTGTCCGAGAGTCCACTGTAATTGGGTCAAACATATCTCCGACATCAGGAACCTCTGGAGGAGGCGCCGGTGGGTGCTTGTCCTGCAGATCACGGTATGTAGCTTCACTGCACGGTGCCACTCCCGAGGAGGAAAGCACACGAATAGCAGCTGCGAAGTGGCCACAACTTATCTTCTTCCGGCATGCCATTAAGGTAGCAGCTCCCTGTTTCTTTAAATCTTCTTTTTTAGGCCCAATAAAAACAGGTTGCTGGAGTAACTTATTAACCAAAATGAAGCAGCCATTGGGCTCCTTCCACACGCTAAGAGCTTGGTTGATGGCTGCTATTTGCAAACGTCTCCTATTACCTGACTTTTTCTCAGCTGATCTTCGTGGTCTAAACAAGGTTAGAGTGCAAATGGGTAAGAGGATAAGCTGTAGCCAGGCAGACAAGTTACCTGGGTTAACGATGACTCTGTCCAAACATGTCTTTAACACCCTTGAGAAAGCAAGCCTACATTGATGAGGGATGCAAGTGACCGTAGTGAACTGTTTATGGAAAACAGTGTTGAGTAAATCAGTAGATAACACACCTACAACATCAGCACAATCTTCTACTATAACTTCGCGAGCAGCAGCATCACTAGTTACACTCGAAAAAACAGCCCCTGTGTCAACTGGTTTATCCAAACCGTAGAGAAGAAAAACCTCAGCTCCCTTGAGAGGCCCTGCGATGACGTCTCTATGAACAACACCCTCCCTGCCTTTGCACGATTTCTTCCAGCCATGCAGGTGCATACAATTGCAGCACAGCCACATATGCAGGCAAAGTAAAGCTTTCTCCCATGCCGAGTATATGCTCGAATGATTAGCAATCAAGTCTCTGCATACAGATTTGTTGTCGTCAGATAAGAGATGCTTGTCGTAAAGATGTTTCAGTAGAGAACCTTTAGCATATCCTCTGCCGTTAACTCCATTTGTGCAGCCATGAAAACCTTTGAAAGGGCAATGACAGACATCATTGCTTGGCACCACAGCATCTGTGAATGGAGTAGATGGCGTCTGGGAAGAAGGGTTTACAGGCAAAAGGTTGCAGGAGGAGGCTCTAGTGATTCTAGGCATAATGGATGCGAGAAACCCTAACTGAAATACCAAAAGAAAAACAGCAAAACCGGAAAACAAGAACCCTAGAAAACAGATTTGTAAGCGTCCAAAACTGATGAACAAAGCCAAGGAAAAAGGGAAAAAATCGTGGGAAATCAAACAACAAAGAGGCCAAAATCAACACAAAAACAAGCGAAAACATGTTGATTCCGTGGAGAAAAACCGGCGTGAAAACACCGACGAAAATCGCCGGAGAACCATGAGAGAGAAAAAAGTATTATTATTTATATTTCAAAGTTATATATTTGTTATCATATTATCATATTTTAGAAAGTTCTCAGAAAAACTCGAAGAAAACTTTTAAACTTCTGTAAAACTACAAAAAAAAACATCGTTAATTTTTCAAAAATGTCTATTCATTCAAATATTTTTCTAAATTTAGGTTTATTCTTTTCTAAACTAACTGTTCCTAATTATTTTAAATCAACAATAATCATTTAACTCAATAGTTTTTCAGTCGTCCTTCCACACCGGTATACTCTAACATGGGGTTAGTCAAATAAGATTTTGAATGACTTCTGTGGAGTTCTCAAATCTACTGTTATTCCATAGAGACTTTTGGAGAGTCTCTTAATATCTCTTGTTATTGGTTAGAGATTTTTTTCAAGTCATTTAAATTCTCTGAAACTCCATGTTATTGGATTAGGATTTTATAAGAGTTACTCCAACGCTCCTGTAATTCGAAGGAGAATTGAAAGTCATTGATTTGTTGTTTTCAGAGATTTGGAGAGACTTTTTCTTAAAAATAAGCATGGTAGAAATCTCTCCTCAAGAGGTGATATTTCTAGAGATTTGGAAATTTGGAGATTTTTTGGTTTTGGGAGTGAACCATTTTTTTCTCTCCTTGTGCCTTAATACACTTAAGGGCCACTTGGAAAGGGGTAATCAAGACAAAATGTGGAATAATGTGATTTTTTAAATTGGAGAATTAATATATATTTTAAAATGGGCTATGTGAGTCTTTGTGATATATATCGATTTTAAAAAATATATTTTAGAAGTTATGATTTTTTTCTCCGCATAGAAAAAAATGTGGGACGACCTAAGGGTGCACAGGAACCGAGCCGAAAACCCGGACCGGCCCGGAATCGGTGGAACCGTACCTATTTTTATACCGAACCTAGGAAGGGGGTACAGGTACCGGTCCAAAAAATAGTAACCGAGGCTAAGGAGGTACAGGTGCACGGTCCTATCCTAGTCCCGTACCGTCCCGGAACGAATGTACCGAAGAAAAGAGCACCATTGATTCATCCGCTACCAAAGCCAATGAACAGGTGAAAAAGACTCCAGTCTCTCAATAACAATTGCCCATGATGACGGGAAGAGTCCATAGACGTATGCAATATGCAGAAATGAAAAAAATAGCAGGAGGACAGCTCCACCAACAAAAATATACTACTTGAATAACATCATCAATGATAAGATATGACAGCAGTAAAAGCTTACATATTTAAAGCCGTTTCGTCAATGAACAATAAGAAAGAGAGTTGAAGAAGAAAAGAAGGAGAAAATCATTAAAACGCGAAGAAAGGTTCATGAAAAAATCAGAATCACGTGGCTTTAAGAAGCATAGTTTCACTGGAAACCTCCAGGGAGGTATTTTTATTATTGCAAGAGACTATTATTATTGCAAAATTAAAGGCAAAATCATAAAAGCTTCTTGTATAGGGCGTTAATATTATTTTGCAGGAACAGCCAAAGGTGGAAGTAAGAATTGGAGATTAACTGACCTTTGAGAGATTAAGCTCGTAAGCGAAAAGAACATCATCAACCAGCAGCGCGGAGAAGTTCATCCTCAAAAACAGGTTCAGCAATAAAATGAAGGGCAAACAAGCTTCAAAAACGCACAGGGCAAATAAGCTCCAAAGACGTACAAAGGTTTACAGGATAAAGACAACCGTTACCCTAAAGACGAAGACCAAAAGTAAAAACAAATATAAAAGAGGGGCAATGAATTCCAAAGTTTACTTCATCAACAATAAAATTTCAGGTGTATAAACTTGGCCATGATAGAGAATAGGTACATAAACGATGTCGGAAAAGCAAACTTCAACTATCAGCAAAGAGACGAAATTAAAAAGACCTATACCAAGGTGTTGCTCAACCAAAGAATTAACAAAACTCACCAAGAGTAGCAAATCTGAACTACTGCCAAAGAAATAAATTAACTGGAAATTTTTTGTCTGGAACCGAGACTAGTACCGGAACCGTATCTGGTACCGTACTGGTCCCGAATAGTACCGGAACCGAGGTACATGGTACAGGTACCGGTCCAAAAAATAGGAACCGAGACAAGGGAGGTACAGGTACTCGGTCTCGGCAAGAACCGAGCCGAACCGTACCGTGTGCACCCTTAGGACGACCGGAATAAAGTGAATGAAAATTTAGGCATAGGACAACAGTGAGATTTATTTTGACAATGGACAAATATTTCATTAGGTGGTCATGGTACTTTTATTATTACTGTAACGTGAATAATAAAAAATCGGTAATGTAGGGAATTTTTTTTTTTTTTTTTTTTTTTATAGAAAAAAAGAGAAACGACGCTTAGATAGGCTACCCTCTCAAGTAAACAGGTTGGATACTGTCTGAGCTAGAAGGTTCATCAGACGTATCCCTCAAAATATAATTAGTGTTATTACAGTAATCCAGCTGAAGATTGATGTTTGTAGAATTCTGTAATGCAAGCAAAATGGTTTGAAGATTCCTTCCCCTCCAGGTAGAGTCAGAGAAGTGATTGGACTGTCTAGTTATTCTTGCAAGATTTATAGCAGCAAAGTTTTGTTGAGCATTAACTGCACTGAGCTTCCCTAACATGAAATCAATTGTATTGTACTTGTAATGTAGGGAATTAATCAGGCTATATTATACAATTTTGTCTCTACAAATCACATAAACTTTCTACAAGTCTCATTCTTTTGTCCCTACAAATCTCATTTTTTGTCTCTACAAGTCACAAAAATTCTTTAGAATTCTCTTAAAGAATCACTAGAAACCTCTAGATTTTCAGAGAATCTCTAGAAGTCACTCAAATTGAAAATCTATGAAAATTCATAGAAGTCTTGTTTGATTACCCCTTGTAAATGGTCATAGAGATGTGTCCTCCACTGGCATTTTAAATCAACAACAAGCCGCTAGTACAAATGTTCTAAACAAATAAACTGACACAACAGATGTGTCCTCCACTGGCATTTTCTCTGTCTCTTGACAATACATGGTACATAGTTATACCTGTTGGCATTTACTGTTCTGAGGTAAAATGCCCTTCCTTGGAAACTTCCGAACAAATAACTAATGGTGGGTTTGTTTGCAGAATTCACCGTTTTCAGGAATTTATAATCCTATGGGATTACAAATTCTGGGATTCATGTAAATTCCTTGTGTGTTTGGTAACTCAATTAAAATTCCTAGGATTTATATAGTTTTCGTGTATTAATGTCTTTGTACCGTTTGGTATTACGCTCAAATCTTAAAATTGCATATATATGGGATTTAGAGTTAAAAAAAAGTGGGTCCACAAATCCCTTGATAAGTTTCCCATCAAATCTTAGGGGGAGGGGTCGGACTCCATATGGAGGATTTGCTGGAAAACTAAATCCCGTAGGAAACGTGATTCCAAGGATTCGGGTAACCAAACATACAAAAGGAAACATAATTCTACCAAATCCCATGGACCCATAAATTCTACCTTTAAAATTTACATCCAAACCCACCATAAATTAAAATTTAGATCCCGCTAACAAAATCTTATTTACTACTCGTATATCTAAAAGTTGACTTTCATTACTGACCATTTTAATTACAAGTCGGCTAATCTTACCGAGATGCATCCATTCTGCTGGCAGTCTATGTCGCTAGTCTTTAGACTCTCTACAACATGCATGCTTCCATTGGCATCCAGTCAGTCAGATTCAGTGTTTCCATTACCATCATTTCCTAATAAAAAAACTGCGGTACTAAATTATTAATTCTCCGGATAGAGGATGAGTTTGACCAATACAAGACTGATAGTTGACCGAGTTAATCTCACCTATCATGAAAGCATATAACTTGCACTTCTACTACAAATGTCGGTAGTGATGATTAACTTGAAAAGTATAATAAAAAAAGGGTAAGGTAAGGTGTCGTCGGGTGAATTAAATAAATAAATAAATAATTAGACATTTCTATGTATTTATTTTCCGGGCTTGATTGGGATACCCAAATTAATTGAGGTATATCTAATGAGACAAAACCCAAGTCATTTAGAAATAAAACAGGCCACCCCTTAACCATGTATTTTCTAAATGGCTAATATACCCTTGTTTAATTAACACTAAAAAATCTGATTAGGTTGATTAATTGAGTTTAGATTAATTAATTGGGTAGATTAAAACTTTTGAAATTATGAATTTAAGTTATGAAATTTTGTTTTTGATTGAACTCATGTGAGAAGATTTTTTTTTCTTTCGCGAGTATTTTTTTCAACGGAAATGAAAGCATAGTACCCAAACACTTCTAAAAAGACGATTGCAAAGCTAATGTATGAAATCATACTCAAAATTAAAGAAGAAATCATTCCAGTTCTGAAACTATGAAAAATCGGCAAGGTCGACGAATGAAGAAGATGCCGACTAACTTTAGTCGGTAAGGTCGACGAATGAAGAAAATGCCGACTAGCTTTGGCCGGCAAGGTCGATGTATGAAGAAGATGCCGACTTTATTATTTTTGACACACAGGAAACTGTTGTAAATGCTTCACTAGTCGGCATCTTATTGATTTTTTACCTTGCCGGCTACCTTATAGTCGGCAAGGTCGACAAAAATACCTTGCAAACTATAGGATTGTTGACATACAGAGAAAGGTGTTACAAATGCATGATTAGTCGGCAAGGTATTAATTTCATAACCCGCCGACTAAACTATAGTCGGCAAGGTATTAATTTCATAACCCGCCGACTAAACTATAGTCGGCAAGGTATAAGGATGAATACCGTGCCGACCCTGTAAATGCTAATTTCAGAGATGAAAAGTCGGCACGATATTCAACCTAGGAAGCTGTCGACCATCATTAGTCGGCAAGGTCGACAAAAAATACCCTGCCGACTTTTAGCAAAAATGTTGAATCATAAGGGTTTTGAGATTGGGTACAAAATCATACCCAATCTCAAAACCCGTATGTTTTTTTTTTTTTCATTTTTTCATTTTTTTTTGTTTGTTTGTTTTTGATTTCATCAGGTAGAGATTTTGAAATCATTCCCAATCTTAAAGAGATTTTGAAAAAAGAAAATTGGTAGGTTTCAAGTTTCAGTCGGCAAGGTTTAAATTTGGTTGAAAATAGTTGGGACAGTTTGGTCTTTAAGCATCTTTTAGACGCCCCTTAGCACACTACCTTGGATGGGAATAAAATATGTATACCCCAATCTCGCCAGGTTTATTTTGGTGTAGGGGAAATAGCTGAGAAGAGGCGTTTGCTTGAATTGTCTGCTTAGCCATTGAGTTTATTAATTAAAAAAGGAAGGAGATTCTGAAAGATAGGTTCGAGGGAGGTGTTGAACAAAAAGAAAAGTAAATGGGTCCCGTTCTTATACACTGAACCATGTGCTCAGCATGTGGCATTCTAGAAGAAAAGATGGTCTCAAACTCCTCCATGATTCTTCCTTCCCGGCTTGAAGCAACGTCCTGGCAAAACTACAGTTGTGAGATTTTGTTGTCAAGAGAGTAGTAGCTCTCATGAGCCATGACTAACAAATTCCATGTTAGAAGCACACGGGTGAGGGAACAACAATGTTGACAACTGATCATTTAATGATACCAATACGCATGGTCGTACTGGTGGGGTATACGATTATTTCTTGAATCCCATTATTGGGGCTTCGAAGTCAATGGTCTTTTGGGGCTTTTTTGGGTCATGAAATAGCAAATTAAGTTATCCCTTATCACATCATGTTCCTAATATCTATTATACCCTTACCTAAATTTCAGTATTCATTAAAAAAAAAAAAAAAAAAAAAATAATCCAAATCTATAATCTATAATCTTCTCCTTCTCCTTCTCTTTTTATTGACAAATCATGATGAAGATGATGATCGTGATTTCATCATGATGAAGATCATAAAAATAAAAAAAAACCTAAATCTATTATCTTCTCCCCATCCTTCTCTTCTCATTCATAAATTGTGAAAAGATGATGAGCATAATTTCATCATGATGAGAATGATGATCATCAAGAAAACCCAAAACTATTTTCTTCTCCTTCTCCTTCTCATTCAAAGATCATGATAAAGATGATGATCATCATAGAAAGAACAAACTAAGAAAACCATCATTTATTTTTGTTTTAAATGGTTACAAAAATCCAATTCGATGAATTTCGGGTAAAAAAAAAGTTTCTCAAAGTATTTACTGTTGGGAGTTCTTAGATTCCCAACCGTGAATCAAGATTACGGCTGAGATAGTTTGTCGACCCAACCGAGAGTCTGTGTTTCGGCTTGGTTTTCCCTACCGAAAGTTTTTTCGATTTTTCTTTTGGTTTTCAGAACCAGTTACGGCTGGGAAAACATCAAATCCCAGCCGCAACAGACACTTATTCGGCTGGGATAATTTGTCGAGCCAACCGTAGAATGCAAAAACGGTTGGGAAATGATGGTGTACCAAGCCGTATTTTTTACGGCGGGAAAATAAAGAACTCCTAGCCGAAATAATTTTTCTGATTATTTTTGTTTTTAGAACCAGTTAAGGCTGGGTTTTCCCAGCCGTAACTGGTTCTAGAAACAAAAAAAAAAATCAGAAAACTAATTTCGGTTGGAAAACCAAGCCGAAACATGTACTTTCGGCTGGGAATCTAAGAACTCCCAGCCGTAAACACCTTCAGAAGCTTCTTTTTTTTTTAACCCAAAATTCATAGAATCATATTGTTTAACCATCTAAAAGCAAAAATAAATGGTGGGTTTTCTTAGTTTTTTCTTTTTATGATGATCACCATCTTTATTATGATCTATGAATGGGAAGGAGAAAGAGAAGATAATACTTTTGGGTTTTCTTTATGATCATCGTTCTCATCATGATGAAACTATGATCATCATCTTTATCACAATTTATGAATGAGAAGAGAAGTATGAGGATAAGATAATAGATTTAGTTTTTTTGTTTTAATGATGTTCGTCGCGATGAAACTATGATGAATCATGATCATCATGATTTGTAAATGAGAGGAGAAGGAGAAAATTATAGATTTATGATTTTTTTTTAATGAATAGTGAAATTTAGGTAAGGGTACTTTTTCATATACCTTGAATCCCCCTATCCGTTTTTTGGCTACAACTAGCAATTTAGCCCCCAAAAAGTCAGCCCCCTACAGCCCCAATAATAGGATTCTATTTCTTTTGCAATTGGTCGAATTTATGAAGAGAAAATAAACTTTATACTTTTTTTTTTTTTTTGAAAAAGAACCTTTTATTGATTCCAACAACTTACACCAGAAAGATACATAGCTAGTACCAAACTAGAACAAGTAAGATGGAAAACGCAAACAGGGCTATCCCAAACATTAAAACCTGACCAAACAAACAAAACAGACCTTGCTCAAACTAGATCACAAATAACAGAAACCAGACCAACCATAGATTTATATATTACAACAACAAACCACAGCTAAGACATTAATCCTCCTCCTGAACAACTTCCTGTTGAAGCAAATGGAAGAGCTTCTGGTGGATTGTTCTCCCAATTTGTTATTTCATTATTCAAACGAGCAAACTTAGCCAAAGCATCCGTTACTCTGTTGGATACCCTGTTGACATACCTAAATTTTACATCCACTAAAGCTTGAGAAATACTTATAGATTCAGACATCATTGGTTTATCCTCCCATCTAATAAAATCTTGTTGGTGCTTTTTAACTGCCTCCATAACTAATTTATTATCCCCTTCTACCAGAATTCTGCAAAGACCTTTATCCTTAATCCATTGTAAGAATATCAGCACAGCCATAACTTCCGCCTGATCAATATCTCTTACATTTCTTGTCCAGGCCACGGATTCCATGAATTCTCCTAAATAGTTCTGTAACACAAGAGAGAAACCAGCCAAGTTAGAATCTGGAATTATAGACACATCAAAATTTAATTTAAACCAATCAAATGGAGGCGGATTCCAACAAATTCTAGGATTGATGGCTATATGCATGCTATCATAACTATGTGCAATGTAACTATTATGGATGCTTATGTGATGTGAATGACAGAATTGAAAAAATTGTTGAATAATGCTTGCAGGATACTGAATTTTGTCTTCAAACATCGACTTTTCCATAAGAACCACATAGTTATGACATCTAGATTCATGAGATTTCTCCTTGTTGATAGTAATGATCTTTTATCCATCCAAGATTGAATCCATTGAGTAATATCTTCGTAGTTATTAGCATATTGTAGAATGGCATTTGAGACAGCAGACCAAACTTCCACAGCCAAAGAACATTGAAAAAAAAAGATGCTTGATGGACTCATTTCCATTAGAACATTGAACACACATAGAAGCTTCAGGATGAATGATTCTCTGAGTTACCAATTTATCTGCCACGGGTAATATATTCTTAATAAGTTTCCATAGAAACATCTGGCACTTATATGGAATTTCGATATGCCGATCATTAACCACATATGTTGTTGTTTTTTGTAATGATCAGATTATTCTGCTGCATTAAAATGGCCCTGTAAGTTGAAGCAATTGTGAATTGACCATTTCGAGTAAGTGACCATCTGAGCTGATCTGAAGCTGGTTGTTGAGGCAATATGATATGTTGAATTTGCTGAAGTTGATCCAGAGAACACACTTACTCAATCTTATCAATTCTCCATCTTCTTGTTGAATGATCAATATACTCAGCGACTGTAGCTTGAGGATTGGAAACATTTAAAGGTTGATGTTGAAAATCCCGATGAGAAACTCTACCAAACCACTGGCTTTGAATATTAACTTTCAACTCATCTCCTATTTGTCAAATATGATATCTTCGAATCCATTTTAATTCTCTTTGAATACCATTCCATATCCACGTTCCTTGTCGCTTAATCTTGCCATACAAAGGATCAATATTATGAAAATATCTTGCTTCAAGCAATTGCACCCATTTTGCTTCTTGTTCAGCCAACATTCGCCAGGCCAACTTAGCAAAAAGAGCTTCATTGAAGATGCGCAGATTTTTAAAGCCTAGTCCTCCCATTCTTTTTGGTGTACTTAAATCATTCCAACCAATAAAGTATCCTCCACGTTTAGAATGCTTATTCCACCAATAATTACACTGTAAAGACTCCATTTTTTTGACTGATTTCTCTGGAATATGCATGCAACTCATCTGGTATTATGCCATTGTTCTGTGATGACTTGAATCGAAAGTGCTTCTACCGCTTGATTAATAAGTTTACCCTGCCATGATTGCAATCTATTCTCCATTTTAGTAACTGTGTCTGCACAACAAGCATTTTTGTTACGGCCTACAAATAAAGGAATACCCAAATATTTCTCTGGTAATGGCATTCTGGGCATCTGAACCATGGCAGAAATATGTTCCTTGGCTAAATCACTCACATTATTACTAAAATGAATACTTGATTTAGTAAGACTAACCATCTTCCCTGAAACTAGACAAAATTGAGAGATAATCTGCATCAAATTATGAATTGAACTGCTTGAAGCCACTGAAAATAAAATGCAATCGTCTGCGAAAAATAGATGAGAAATACTTGGACTTTTTATGGTCGGTTTTAATGGTTAAATTAATCCCTTCATTTCAGCTGCCTGCAACATTCTGCAAAATGCCTCCATGCACATGATAAATATATAAGGAGAAAGAACATCACCTTGACGAATTCCTCTTGTTGGCATAAAAGGAGGAGTAGGAGAACCATTAATTAAGATTGAAATAGAAGAAGTGCTGATAAATTCCTTTATTAATGAACACCATTTATCATTGAACCCAAGACCTTGCATAATTTTTATAACAAAACTCCATTCCATACGATCGAAGGCCTTCGCCATATCCAATTTAATTGCTACTGCTCCTGGAGAAATCTTAGTTCTTTTCATGTAATGAATAACTTCATGTGCTATTATTGTATTATCTAGAATGTTACGACCTGGTACATAAGCTGCCTGCCAAGGAGAAATAATCTTTGGAAGCAAATTCTTTAACCGATGAGCCAATAATTTTGAAATGATTTATAAGAAATATTGCAAAGGCTAATTGGTCGAAATCTGATGGAGTTTCTACACATAATTTCTTTGGTGTTAAAACCTGGAAAGTAAAATTGATTTGTGGATTGAAAAAAATATTGTACCATAGCCACCAATTCTTCTGCAACGTCGTCTGATAAAATCCGGCTTGAAATCCATCCGGTCCAGGAGCTGCCCAAGCATTAATTTGGTGAACAACCTGTCTTATACGGATAATGGAAGAAAGTATGAAACAAATAACAATCATGTATAAATTGCCTCTAAGTTTGTTTGAGGGTTACCCACTTCATCTCTTATTTGCAATTGCGCTGCTAAAGCTCAGTTTTCATTTTCCAAAGTTTACTTCATTTAAGTTTTTTTTTTTCTCTTACGACGGCCAAAAAGTTTGTCATCACCGAATGGCTTCACCACTATACTATAGCGATATCGCCTGCTTATGTCATTTTTAATCAAATTTACTCTTTTAAGTAAAAAATGAGAGAGTAAAATTTACTAATACTTGTTAGAATGTGGGCATCCAACTCAAAACCAATTGGCAATGAGTGGAGTGGCCCTAAGAGATTATAAACCGCGGGATCTTAGATAACCCAGAAAATGTGGGACTAATAATCTCAACACGCCCCCTCACGTGTAGTCTCGTTGGGTCTAACACGTGGAAAATAAATCGGGTATGCGGAGTAAAGGCGCGGTCAAAAGACTCGTCGCAAATAGCCTGATCTGATACCATGTTAGAATGTGGGCATCCAACTCAAAACCAATTGGAAATGAGTGGAGTGGCCTTAAGAGATTATAAGCCGCGGGATCTTAGATAGCCCAGACAAATTGGGACTAATAATCTCAACAATACTGACTAGAAACATAAAGCTGAGGGCATGAGGCGGAGAACCCGTGAATCACACAAAGGATACTCACCTAAAAGTACACATTATTCCTTAAAACAATCGGAGATCAACTAACAAGGAAACCTCATGATGCATAGGGAAGGTTTGGATCGAGTACTGGGCTTTTGTTTGGTTAATTGAAGTGAAAACTACTACTAAACCCATTCTTCGGATTTTTTTCACTCTCAAACCCACAGGTAGAAAACTTCAGGCGCGTCCCCAATTTTTGTGAGAAAATTTCTCCCAAACCCATAGTTTATAAAATTAGTTTTTCGCTTCTTGTTCTTCCTTCGTTTTCTATTTTTTTTTTCTTCTGATTTTCTTTTTCCGAGAGAACAAGGAGAATTCAGTCGAGGATTATACTGTTGTCGTTAATTGAGAAGATTTTTCAAGAAGATTCAAAGTGATTTCGACTTCTTGTGGTATTACAAGGAGAAGGAGATGGGTATAATTCAGATTTGGTAGAGATGGGTATTTGTAGATTTGGAATTGAGAGAGGTGGAGATGGGTATTTAAAAGATAGACGAAAATGAATCAAGATCATGGATCAATTAGAATCTCATATGTGAACTAAACTGCGCTAATTTAATTTAATCAATTTTTATATGGATTTGCTGTAATTTTATATGTCAATTGGTTCGATTTGGAGGAGATATGGAAAGGTTACTGGTGGCTTGAATTAATGATGTTTCAGAAGCTGAGATGGAGAGGATTTGAGTGGTTTAGTTGTATATTATAGGGAGAAGGAGATGGGTATAATTCATATTTGGTGTTGGACACGATGTTGTGGGAGTTTTGGTCGAAATCTGGAGCTCAAAGAGCAGTCTACAAACGGTACTGATGTCGTGTATGTGGACTGTGTTGATAGGTTTGAGGTGATTTCAAGGGCTGTTAAGGACAGGGTTTGTGTGTCCTCTTTTACGGATACTATGGGTCGAAATATGAAGCTAAAAGGGTTTTGGTGTACAACAGTGGTGCCTGCAATGATTAGTTGCCATGGTTCTGGTGTACGTTTGGAAGCCGGAGATAACATGGAACGAGGGTACGATGTGGTTCGTATAAATGGCTCGATGGTTTTGCTGATATGGGTAAAGGAATTGGTGTTGTTGCCATCGTTCGTTGGCAGTTTAAGAATTGTGTTGTTGCTGTGATCGATGGTTGTGTACGAGGGGTATTAGGTTGGGTTTGGTAATGCTTTTTTTTTTTTTTCCCCAAAAGCACTTTCAAAACCTATATATGTCAATAATTTTTGAAACTTGTGTTTGGTAAAAAAAATTTAATGTGCTTTTGGTAAATTCCTCAAATTTTAAAAGCTGAGGAGGGGGAGCTTTTAAAAGCTACAAAAGCACAAGCTTTGGTTCCACCTATATTTAATGTTTGATTTATCTTTTTTTATCTCTATTTTATTTTATAAATGTCATAAGTTGCCCTTAAGTTTATTATAAAATCAAATTTTTATTTCTTGTATTTTACTCTTTATATAATATTATTTTTTATTTTCAAATTATTTTATATACTATTTCATTTAATTTATCAATAATAAAAATAATATACTCCCTCAATCCCACTATTAATTGACCTATTTTATTAAACAAATCAGTTATAAAGTAGGTCAATTAATAGTGGGACGGAGGGAGTATTAAATAATTACTTAGTTTAGTTTGATTTTTGTTTAAAATTTACATATATATTAAAAGGTGGATAAGTAAAACGGTTGAGAAACTGCCTTGCTAGGCATAATGTCAATTAGAAAAGAAGTAGTTCTCTCTTTCACAGATTAGGCATTGTTATCAGAAAGGTGTTGGGGGCGAGCTTGTTGTTCGGTTACCTTCCACCAACGTTTCCACCGATATGTATTGATCCTTTGTAAATAAAATAAATAAATAAATAAATAAATAAGTAAAATATTATTTATTTATCAATCATAATAATAGTGACAATTAGTAAATTTAATATAATATATAATTGTATTTAATAGTAAAAAAATTAATTATTTTTAAACCCAATAAAATTGAATAAAACTATTTTCAAGTATATATCTGTTTTTGTCATTTGCTACAATAACAACGGCTGAATCTGATATTTTACCAAACACATTTCATTGCTTTTTGAATCAACTTTAACTTTAATTAATATTTTACCAAACAGGTAACTGCTTTTTTTCTCACAGCACAGCACAACAACGCACGGCTGAAAAGTGCTTTCACAAAAGCCGCAACAATACCAAACTAAGCCTTAGGCTGTGATCTGGAAAAAATGATTGCATAACCTGTCATGCACCTACAAAAATGTGTGCATAACTTGTTATGCAGTCCAGAAATTGGACGCATAACGCATTATCCGACATCTTTTTCATTAGCAGTGAAATAAATAATTGTTGCATTATGCATCAATTTTTTCTGTACGCACTAAAACCAACCAAAACAATAGCTACATAACTTTTTATGCAGTCGAGAAAATGGTTGCATAATTTATTATGCGTCTGTTTTTTCTGTTGGATTCAGGCATATACAACGTTTTAGTGGTTGCATAACCAAAATAATAGATGTATGAACAAAAATATAATTGCATAACGTGTTATGCATCTTTTGCGGTGTATGCATATCGTGTTATGTATCTTTTTTGGAGGCTGCATAACGAATATGTAGTCCGTTTTCGAATTTTTTTGTCTAAAATGATGATCACCTCCAATTTTTTCGTGAAAAACAAAAATTTGATATTGTTGTTTGTACTCGTTGTGTTGATCTCTTTAAAAGCTTTTAACGAGATAAAATTTGTTAAATTCTAAGGCGCAGATTTTTAGATGTGTTATATTCTAGTTTTTTTGCCACTTATACCCCTGAAAAATAAGGATGCATAACGAGTTATGCCGATATTTTTCATAATTTCAGATAATTATGGGTATCACTGTAACCCAAAAATGTTTTGGGCCTGACTTTTTTTTTTTTAGGCCTTAGACTAAGTTACCCGGAACCTGAAGTGTCTTCGGTTACCGCAGTCCACAAGTCATTTGCCTACCTAGGCTGAGAGGCTGGTTTCGGGAATCAACTGAATCATGGCGGGGTTTTGCCCCAGAGAACTTGGTTTTGATTGTCATCAGAAAAAGAACAACTTGGTTTTGATTTTCTTCCGGGCTTCAAAACATATCAAGGACTTGGACAGGCTTATTCCTTTTGACAAGTTATTTTTCAGGAAACGTTATCCACAGTTGGCTTAGATTCTCCTACGAAATTTGAATACCTTGATTCTCTGTGGTTACTTGTCAAACTCCAATTAGCAATTTTAAGTTGAAAATAATACCAATTGCTAAATTCAAATTCTAGCAATACTGTAGTTACAATAGCATTCCCCTAGTTACTGTTATAGTACAAGTCCAAAAGGGTTGAACAAACACTCAACAGCATCCCCTGGTTACTCTTGGACACATCCAAAAGGGGTTATCTGAATTGCCACTTACTACAGCCTGCATTTCTTCACTAGGGAATATATTGTTTCACACTTTAGTATTAACAACTACGAGTTTACCTTCCAGAAGAAAGCAACACTTGAGGAGATCATAATAAAGATAAGAGTTGGAATTCATCTCATTAGCTTGTGCATCATGGGGCCATTTTGTTTGGCTTTTCTTCAGAGTTCTTACATTTTGGACAACAACCCACACCACACCACTATATTTTCTCCCCATACCCCAATTTGTGGAAAAAGGTGCAACTTACCACGAGTTAGACTAAAATCTTGCAAACCTAAAGTGAAAAAGGTTTTACAAAATTCTCCTATATATCTATGTACGCTGTCATCCAGTTGAAAGATTTATTTGTGAACAACAAAAACAGCTAAAGAAATCCACAGCAAGCAGCTAGCTGCACGGTGGATCTTCAACAGTAACTGACCTGTAAGACATCCAAAACCACTTGGTTTGTTTAATCATTTCAATAGATGGCACGTGAATTATTTGTGAACTATTCATGACTATTCTGCTAAGGATCATGTATTTCATTAATGTAGGAACAAGATCTCGTTAGGACTCAACTGAAGAAGGCCAAAACTAAGAAGAAATAATGTGAAGTAAGAAATTGTAATATGTAATAGTCAGAACTTGAGATATAAAAATAAAAGAGAATTTTATTATTGAATAGGATGATTTACATTGAGAACCCCATAGGGTATATATAGCGATACCGTAACTTGGTATGCAAGAATAATCTTGTAAATCAATTCATACTAAATATATCAAATACTAAATATAACCCTAAATACTAAAACTTTCCATATAATTTATTATTACCAATCCTATACTCTAACACCCTCCCTCAATCTCATGGGGATTGCAAATCACATGAGATTGGCCTTGAAAGTTGTTGATGAAGTGCGGTGCCAATAAACGCTGGAGAAGTATAAGAAGAAGCACATCGCCATTAAAAAGAATACCGATTAGAGAACCGCCAAAGTAGTGAAAATAACGAACCATTGATGGAGTATATAAGAACCATCGATAAGAGAAAAGAGATAATACCCCGCATTGCCCAAAATTGGGATAGATGGCGAAAAGATAGAGAACAAAATTAATTAATCAAAGAATGACGGAGGCTGCGCAGTTGAACAGAAAGTCGATAAGAAAATAATTGGTGGGTAGAAAGTGAAGTAGTAAGGGGACAGAAGTTGGGTACTGGCAATCGGTGGTATTGGTGGAGTAGTAACAGAAAAGGAATCAGAGAAGGAGAAGGAAACGGAATTTATTGACAAGAGAAGTGAAGTACTGTCCGTAAACAAAGATGGAAAAGAAAAGATAAAAGAGAAATTGGACAAAACAGGTGTTTTAGGGTTGAGACGTGACAGAAAGAAAAGATTTAGAGAGAGATATTGGGACGTGGTCACTTGGAGGAAGAATAAGAAGGAGAGACGGTGGTGGTGAGAAGTAGGGTTTATCAACTTAGCTGGGAGAAAGAAAAGAAAAGCTAGTTAACGTGAAGGTTTAAACGATGGATGATGGGTTGATGGGCTTTGCTTATGGTTCAGTAATGAACAAAAAATGGAGAAGTAATATGCTGGATGGATGGACGGACAACAAGCATTAAAGATGGAAAATAAGAAAAAAAAGGTGGAGAAGTTTGTGGATGAAGGACGTTATGGCATATGAAAAAGGTAGGTCTGATCGGTGTTGAGATTATTAGTTCCACATTATCTGGGCATCTAAAATCCTGCGGTTTATAATCTCTTAGGGCCTCTCCACTCATTGCCAATTGGTTTTGAGTTGGATGCCCGTATTCTATTATGGTATCAGAGCAGGCTATTTGCGTTGAGTCATTGACCGCGCCTTTACTCCGCGTCACCCGAATTAATTGTCCACGTGTTTGTAAGACCCGCCGAGGCTACACGTGAGGGGGCGTGTTGAGATTATTAGTTCCACATTATCTGGGCATCTAAAATCCTGCGGTTTATAATCTCTTAGGGCCTCTCCACTCATTGCCAATTGGTTTTGAGTTGGATGCCCGTATTCTAATAGTAATATTAGTCGAACAAGTATCCTGGCTTGATTGGGGTATACCCGGATTAATTGGGGTATACCCAATAAGACAAAATCGGGTCATTTTGAAGTAAAACCAAGCCACCCCTTAACCTTGTATTTTCAAAATGGCAAAATTGCCCTCGTTTAATTAACACTAAAATTTTGATTAGATTAATTAATTAAGTTTAAATTGATTGAATAAATTAAAACTTATGAAAGTTATGAAATTTTGTTTTTGATTGAACATTTGTGGGATGATTTTTGATGATTTTTTTTTTTTTTTTTTTTGAGAATATCTCTTGCAACGAAAATAAAGCACACAACCGAAATACTTCTAAAAAGGGGATTGCAAATCTGTTATATGAAATCATACTCAAAATCAACGAATAAATCAACACTTTCGGTTAAAGTATGAAAAGTCGGCAAGGTCGACTAATGAAGATCATCTTGGCCAAAAGTGGCCTAAGCAAGATCTTCATCGTCGAACTCGCTTTGCCAAAAGTGGCCTAGCAAGGTCTTCATCGTCGACCTCGCCCAGGCCAAAAGTGGCATGATCTTCATCGTAGACCTTGCCGACTTTTGTTTTTTGACATACATGAGATGACATAAAAAAATTTATTGGCCGGCAAGGTATTCAAAAATACCCTTCCTTGTTTTTGGCCGAAGGTATTCAAAAATACCCTTCCTATTTGTATTGGCCGTAGGCAAGGTCTTCAAAAATACCTCTGCCAACATTAAATTTTTTGATCAATATATGGCTGTTATGAAAAGTCGGCAAGATATTCATGTCACGACCTTGCTTACCAAGACACGTAAATCATAATTTTCGATTTCTAACCTAATATAACAATCAAATCACACAACACAATGATGGGTTTGAGTTTAAACATCATTTATAGTCTTCTTTTCGCTGGTAGAGTCAACAATTTTTTTTGAAAATCAAAGTTGAAGATTTTTATATGGCTTTGGTTGATGGAAGATGAAGATGAAGATGAAGAAGAAGAAGAAGAAGAGAAGAAGATGAAATGAAGAGAATAAAAACTGATTTAGGGTAATTAAGATTATTAATGGGTAAGGGTAGTTTTGTAACTTACCCATTAGGCCTCCTCCTAAAACCCACAAAAAGTGTCCCTTTAAAATTGGGTATACCCCAATTAGTTTGAGTATACCCCAATCTCGCCGGGACAAGTATGTTCATTGAAGGGATAAGATCATCTCATCGAGTCCATCCACAATGATTGGGAAGGACCTCCACAGTCTACAAGACACATTTCATATAATAGGTACTAAGGTACCATCTTTTCAAAACGTTATGGACCAGAAAATTTAGGAAAATGATTTATACACCGAGAGATTTATTCACCGAATGAAATAAACTCAAACCCCACCCCCTATTTTCCTCCGGTGGGGCCCGGGTTCAGTGAGTGTCGGTGCATTCTCGGTGTAGAATGCACGGTGTGTAGCATAGCTGGAAAATTTAACATACGACGAACTAGTCATCCTTATAAAATATGTTCGTAGAGAGATGGTCATACCACAATATAGTAAAGGCTTTTACGGGTCTTACGCATAAAATGGGGTGATATTTCAAAGTTTGGCTAGCTCTACCGATTGCGGTGTAATGACCAGCCTATTG
The DNA here is from genome assembly GCA_023531295.1 of Papaver armeniacum. Lineage (NCBI taxonomy): Eukaryota > Viridiplantae > Streptophyta > Magnoliopsida > Ranunculales > Papaveraceae > Papaver > Papaver armeniacum. The sequence goes on along the minus strand of JAJJWW010000968.1, from coordinate 321,737 downwards.
TTAGGCCGCGTGACAATCAACAATACATATAAGAGTTCGGGACAAACTCAAAAATTGTCATATTCGTTCCTTTTGTGTTTCAACTCTTAAGTAGTGTATAAGTTTACTTTGCTCGCTTAATTCATGTCCTTCGCTAGTTTCTGTTTCTGATTTGGTTCGTTCTTTGCAATCTATCTATATTAGGTTAATGTTAAAGTATGTGTGCATCCAACTCAAAACCAATTGGCAATGAGTGGAGCGGCCCTTCCATATTGTATTTAAGTTAATTAAGCGGATTCTAGCAATGTGGGACTATTGTCCTTTCACACGCCCCCTCACGTGTAAGGCTAGTCATTCGACCTTACATGTGGACCTATATACGAGTGACCTGTCAATCGGTAATAGGTGTACATGTGACTAAATCGGTACACATCGGCCATTCGGCCTACACCCTGGGTGTACAAGCGACAAAATCGGTACACTTCGGCTAGTAACGTACAACAGGTCTGAGTCTGGGGCTTGGCTCTGATACCATGTTAGAATATGGGCATCCAACTCAAAACCAATTGGCAATGAGTGTAGTGGCTCCCATAGGATTATAAACCGCAGGATCTTAAATAACCCAGACAATATGGGACTAATAATCTCAACACGCCCCCTCACGTGTAGCCTCGTTGGGTCTAACACGTGGACAATAAATCATGTGACGCGGAGCAAAGGTGCGGTCAAATGACTCGACACAAATATCCTGCTCTGATACCATGTTAGAATATGGGCATCCAACTCAAAACCAATTGGCAATGAGTGGAGTGGCCCTAAGGATTATAAACCGCAGGATCTTAGATGCCCAGACAATGTGGGACTAATAATCTCAACACGCCCCCTCACGTGTAGCCTCGTTGGGTCTAACACGTGGATAATAAATCGGGTGACGCGGAGTAAAGGTGCGGTCAAATGACTCGACACAAATAGTCTGCTCTGATACCATGTTAGAATATGGGCATCCAACTCAAAACCAATTGGCAATGAGTGGAGCGGCCCGTTCCATGTTACATTTTAATTTCATTATGCGGAAACTAGTGATGTGGGACTATTGTCCTTTCACAGTTAACCTTTCCACAGGTTTTAGTGCAATAGTTGGCGCAAGAGCTTAAGTTACGTTATTGAAATTTGAGTATTCGCAGTGATTTTTTTTTAGAAAAGGGCAAAGTATTATTAAAGGTATGACTTCATCAGAATGATGAATCAACCAAAACAAAAGAGATAGCTGAAACTATCTGTGAAGAAATAATCATCTAATCCAGATTCCTCCTTTGGTTTCTCGAAAAGTCTTCCATTACATTCATTACACACCGTCCACCGTATATAGCGAATGGCAAAAGACTCCAAATTTGCTTCATGAAAACATTACTCTTATATCTTTTCCACTCCTATAATTTCTTTTGACTGTATGTGAGAAAGCCCAGCTTACCTGAAAGATAATATCGCAGTGATCTTAACAAATGTTAGTTTATTTTCGATCTTTGTGTGAAAAAAAGGTTCGGTTTATTTTAGAATCCAATTATTGGGGCTTGAAAAGGGTTGGTTTTTTGGGGGCTATATAGGGTCTCTAAAGAGTAATAGTGAACACCCCCTATCCAAATATTTATATAATGACTAATACGACCCCATATGATTTGAGATAATAAACTTGATTAACATCACTAATCATGATTAGAAAATTAATTAAGACTAATTCATTTCTTTAAGTTAAGTGATGAAGATGAAAATCAAAACAAAAAATAAATCAGAGGGAAGAGGAGGAGAAGAAGAAGAAGAAGAAGAAGAAGAAGAAGAGAAAAAAAAATTGGGGAACAAAATGGAAACGAGTGATTCAAGAAAAATGATGCGTGTCGTAACCACAACAAATTAATCTATATTTTTCACCTAATTAACAAGTAATATAGTGTAGTCAAGTTCGTTCCCACGAGGAGCAAGATTTTTTAGTTGTTTAATTGTCACAAAAAGGGGGTTTTTTTTTATAAAGCAAAAGAAAATAAACAAAGCAATTCAAAGATAAAGTTGAAATCAATAAGAGAGACAAGATCAAGGAATCCTTCTTCGTTGCAAAACAACGATTCAAGTTATGTTTTTCATCCACATGTTATTAGTCACAGATTATCACCAACCGTAGGATAGCAGGTTCGCTTAGCTAACCCCAAAATCCCTTATTTCACTGAGTAACAAGTCCGCTTAGTTATCAGATTCTATTCAAAAGAATCACCTTGAGGTTCGCTTACAAGATGTAATTCCCCGAATGCATTAAGATTTATGAATTTAGGTTTAGTACTAGTAGTTAAACTCGGTTCGCTTGGTCCACTTTCTAGCGTTGTTTTCACACACAATTGCTCCACAGAATCCCTCCGCAAGGTCTCGTGTTTGCTACTTATGTAAGAGTCAAGAAACGATTACTTATCCCCTAACTTTCACTACCTTTAGATAAATTAACAAATCAATTTAGTTGGCCACCCAAACAATCTATCAATCAATCATGAATGTATAAACATTCCTATTAGTAAAAACAAACGATAATCATGTGAAAAACTTCAAAGTAGATTTAAAACAAAACTCAAAACATGTTAAGAACTAGGAATTCATCCTCAATCAATAAGAAAATTAGCTACTCATGTTTTCGAAATTCACACAAATAATTAAAAGAGAATTTTTGAAGTTCACACAAATAATTAAAAGAAGAATTTTGAAAAGCAAGCGAAACACAAGTGTTGTGTGTGTAAAAGGTGTAGAAGTGTGTATAGAAAAGTAGAGAACTTCTCTATTTATAGGCTTCAATTTGCTCTCCTAATCTTCCAAGGAATAGAATCCCTTTCCCTTTGTAGCTCAACTTCCAAATCCAAGTCATTTCAAATCTTCCATCTTCTCTTTCCAAATTCGAGCCAAATTCTCCATCCAATTCCAAACCCAAGTCTTCATACCCATGAGTCTAGAATACTCTTCACAAAATTCTACACATATTGGTCCGCCGGAAAATTACCGGATCACCGAATCCGCCAGAAAACGGCATCGGATAGTGTCTCTGCGATCACCCGAGATTCTTCTCATTGAAAGAAATTCCGTGAAAGTTAATGTCAATACTAACGGTCTCTAACAGTACGATGGGTCAACGAAAAATAATCGACTAAGTCACTGATCTTAGTCAGGGTCTGAGCCATCTGATTTGGTCTTACTCAACTGGGTCAAATCGTGAGTCACTGGGTTAACTCGCCAGTAAGAAAATCTGGCAGAGTTCCGTTTGTTTGCTGGTGTTTTCCGGCCGAATTCAGGCCTTTATTTGGGTCTTCTCCTGTGAAGAATCCTAACATACATGTAAGGCAATTCAATCAACACAATTGCTGCTTCAAGCAGCTTTCATTCCTGCAGCATCATTATCATCACTAACCCATTGTTTCCTCTTTCCCTGTATATCATTATAGCTCAAGAACGAGCTTCATTACTCCTTCGATTCTTCATCTCCTTAATCAATTCCATCCATAGACCCATCTGTTTCATAGAAACGGAAAACCCTAACTGTAATTTTGAATTTAAACTGAACCCAGCTCCAATTTCATGTTCTTTAAACAGATTCTTCCATCTTCAATTTCTTCACATGTACATTCAAAGAACCTCATATCCCCTTTCGCATCATCTCTCAATCGCATCATCAACAACCCTGAATTCGTCTCTTCTATAGCATATCCTTCTTCTCAGCTTCTCGGATTCAGCCATAACTTCTCCACGAGATTATCAGCATCATCATCATCTCCGTCAATTCAATACCCATGTTCTTTCTCTTCTCTGACTGCAACTCTGTTCGATTTGGATTCATCATCTTCACTGAAGAGAACCCATCTCAATTTCAGCTTCAATTCCTTCTTCAGTTCAATCAAATTTCCATCTGCTTTTCAAACCCTAAATCACCTTCAACAAAGACTACACCAACCCATGAAACTCACCGGCTTTAATAACTTCGAACCCTAATTTTTCTCGTTCTTGATCCCTCATCATTTATCCTCAATTTCGCCTCTCAATTTCTTAGACGGATCAACAGTGGCAAATAATGACTCTCTCTCTCGGTTTCAGGTGTGGGAATGAATGAACGAAAATGATTGATAGAAGAGATTACTCTTCTCGATTTAGGGTTGGAGTTGGATCAGTACACCCCAGGATATGTGCACCCGATAATTACACCCACTCATAAATGATAAGGGTTACCTTGAATGATAGCCCCTTAATTAATTCTGGATGTATTTAGCACTTTCCTTCAAAAGAGTTGCCCCTTAACCTTGACTGGGCTCCCAATATTACTCGCAGTAAAATGACCTTTTTGCCTTTTCTTTCTCAATTTTGTATGATTTCTTCTTCTTTTCTTCCATGTGACTCCAGAGTACATAATAACTCAAAAACACGCGTAAAATACATAATTTACAAGAAAACATAGCAAAGAAAGCATAAACAATAGATAGTAAATAAGGTGTATTCTACACCCTATCAAATTCCCCCACACTTAGACTTTTCTAGTCCTCGAGCAAATCAAACTAAAACTTACAACTTCAAAGCGTTCCAGCGTCCCAAGCATCCAAAGAGGTATGAGGACATAGAGTTTCTGCATGCTAGTAATAAGAAGTTAGAAATACTAAAGAACATATTCTCATTCTTAAATGTTGAGTGAGAAATAACCACACCATAATGAGAGAACGCGTGTTTGAGAAGCGATCAATAAGCATTTCGCCTCGACTTCGCCTCACCAAAAGGATTTTATGATAATTGCACTCAAAAAGACGGCTTTTTTATGGGTCTCACATGTGTGCGAGTAGGAATGAAGAGAGAAATCCTGCAACACGTTGAATGGTGGGAAGGACAACTTCCGAAATATTTTAAAAACCCACATCTTTTAACATTTTGAAAAACCATTTTTCTGACGATCTCTAAGAAAGGAAATCAACCACTATTATCGAGGATGAGATTACTTACTCACCTTCACATCCGATCGCCAATTATGATAACACCACTCTCACGACATCCAATAAAAACGTCTTCCGCTCCTCGTCTTTATCTTCTTGGTCTTCGGCTTCGGCTTCAACTTTTGATGATAAACTCTCGAACTTCGTAGATCCTTGATAATTTGTAACCTTTTTACCTTAAATTCTTGTCGCTTGAAACTTCCTTATATATTTTCCTTCCCCACGGTTTATTAAATAAATAAAAACCAAAAATAATAAAAAATTTCTCTTGTCATCATTTTTTTTTTCATTTTTTTTTCATTTTTTATTTTTTTTTATTTTTTTGTGAAACAAAAGAAATAAAATACAAAACAAAATGAAAGTAAAACAAAGCGTGGCCGTGGGAGAAGTATTTTACCGCTTGATTCTTCACAACTTGTATCGTCTCGATATCATAAATTTCAATAACTCTCACCTTTTGATTTTCTTTGCTCTCGTAAATAAGTCTTCATACTTGGATATAGAATTACCTCATTGTATTGTAAGTCCTCATCATATATGTAAAAATCTGCTCATTGTATGTTGCTTTACTTGAATTTGAAATTTGCTCTTTTTCTCGTTCCGTTGCTTGTAAACCTTGAACGTCTTCAACTTTCCTTGTAGATTTTGATGTCGCTCCTTGTTGATGATGATGGTGTTTCTATGGACCCGTTGTTGTCAAGAGAGAGAGAATGGTGCTAACTGCAAATCGAACTACAAGAAGGAGGCTTTCATCTATAGACGTCACCCTCATGATTGACAAAATTAGCACTCAAGAGATCAAAGAGTAATGCTTCTATTGGTGGGAGGTTGGGTAGCTCACCATTCTACCCGGAATTAACGTACGGTGACACACACTCAAAAGAAAGCTCTTTAGTCAGCTACAAAGAAAATTTGGTTGGTACCTCACATGATATAAATACGGGTAGTCTCCACTAATGATTGATCATCAACTCTAATAATGTATTTTTCCCTGCTCCTAATTTGCATCACCGACATGATTAAATCCATTATTTAACACTCTAACAAGCAAGAAATCCGAACGTAGTTCCCTAACACTTCCAAGTTCAATTATGTCGGTCACGATTCTCTATGTAAACATTGCTAGAAGTATTCTAGTGACTCTAAAATCTCTAAAAGTTGAAGGTTTTTATTTTTTTTAAATACATGCTTAACCACTCCCCCACACTTAAACCTTACATTGTCCTCAATGTAATTGAATCCTCCTAGTAAAGTCAAGGTGGGAAATCTTAACATGATATGGAACAAGAAAAATAAACAAAATTAAAAAGCAAAAGGATAAGAAATACAAAACCTATGGGTTGCCTTCCATGAAGCGCTTGTTTTAAAGTTGACGGCCCGACTTAGCTCTTGCACGATTCATTAGCCCGCATCAATCTCTTTCACGAGAAAACATGACTTCACATCACTAGGGTATCTCATTGTCTCAAAGATATTGAAGTGGATGAGTGCACCATCAAACTCCATAGTCAAGGTGCCATTTTGGACATCAATCTTCGTTCCGGCGGTGCTTAAGAATGGTCTACCCAATAGCAAAGGTGTAGACTTGGGAGAGTTCTCATCATTCATGTCTAAGACATAGAAATCGACCGGGAATACAAGCTCATTGACCTGCACCAAAACATTCTCAACAATCCCTTTCGGGTAAACATTAGATCGGTTAGCAAGTTCAAGAACTACCCCGGTCTCCTTAAGAGGACCAAGATTCAAAGAATCATAAATCGAGGAAGGCATAACATTAACCGATGCTCCCAAATCTATTAAAGCTCGAGTAAACCTTGTTTTACCAATTGTGCAAGGTATAGTGAAACTACCAGGGTCCTTTAATTTTGGTGGGAGTTTCTTGAGAATGAACGCAGAAGCATTCTCCCCCACACTCATGACTTCATTCCCTTTTAACCTTTTCTTTTTCATGCACAACTCCTGTAAGAACTTTGCACAACGAGGAATTTGACGAATAGCTTCAATGAGTGGAATATTGACTTGTACTTTCTTAAGGATGTCCCAAATATCCTTGTATTCCAAGTCTTCTTTTGACTTAGCAAATCGGCTAGGAAACGGGGGTGGAGTGGTAAAAGTAGGAACCGGTTCCTTGGAATTCTCATTTAGTGTGGTTTCCTCTTTGTCTTCGACTAACTCTTTATGCACCTGTTGATATGGTTGCTCCACTTGTTTTCCACTTCTCAAGGAAATCGCATTAACACTCTCTCTTGGATTCACAAATGGTTGTGAAGGAAGATTTGTGGATGCTTGAGCTTTCAATAGGTTTACATCGGTCGCCAATTGCCCTACTTGAATTTCCAAAGCCTTGATTGCCGAATCGGTATTTTGTTAATTTTGTTGTAACATAGAAGTAAGACCTTGCATGCCTTGCATTAACGCATTGAGCTTGTCATCACTCAAAGAATCACCCTCCTTGACTTGTTGTGGTTGGAATTGTTGTTGAGGTTGGAAGCGTGATTGTTGGAATCCACCTTGTTGCACATATGGATTAGGAGCCTCCGCTTGCTTGTTTGCATAACTAAAGTTAGGATGATCCTTCCAACCGGGATTGTAAGTATTCGAGTATGGATCGTACCTTGGCCTTTGATTTAGATATAAAGTATTTACTTGTTCGGTCTCATCATCCGGAATAATTACCGCGGCTATTCGTTGCACTACCCTCTCTATGTTACCCATCCTTTGATCAAGATGTGATGATGAATCACTAACTTCATGCACTCGCCTAACCATTGGTTCTCTCTTGTGTAGAATTGTTGCGAGTTCGCCGCCATGCTTTCAATCAACTCGGTAGCTTGGGAGACCGTCTTGTTCACTAGTGCACCACCACCTGCGGCGTAAAGAAGAGATCTATCACTTGGTTGGAGTCCTTCGTAGAAGTATTGGAGTATCATAACGTCACTGAATTGATGGTGTGGACAACTTGCCTCCAATCTCTTGTATCACTCCCAATATTCATACAATGACTCTCCCACATTTTGCTTCATCCCACAAATCTCCTTACGAATTTGAGTAACTTTTGATGCGGGAAAATATATCTCGAGGAAAAGTTTCTTCATCCCATTCCATGTTGTGATACTTCCGGAAGGCAAATAATACAACCATTCCTTAGAATTGCCCGCCAAAGAGAACGGGAAAGCTTTCAACATTGCTCCATCCTCATTAGTCTCCGGTGGAAGCATGGCCATGATTGTGGTATAGAAGTCCATAAGATGTTTGTTTAGGTCTTCATTCACCATGCCATGGAACTTTGGTAACTCTCTAATAAACCCCGGCTTGATCTCGAAGGTTGAGTTAGTTTGGATACACCATTTTTGTGTATCGAGCTTGTGAGAAGCTAGGTCCTTGAGTGTACGATCAGCCATTGCTTCTTCTTTTATGTCCGAATCTGCGAACTCACTTGATGAAGAAGGAGGAAGCGGAGTGTTAACCGCTCGAATGAAATCCTTTAGTTGAGTGCCGGATAGAAGACATATTGGACTTGGTCTGTCCTCTTTAAGCATTCACCAAAGATATAGTACCTGAAACAAGATTCTCAAAAACTAAGTTAGATACGTTATAGAATCTAACAAAGCAAAAGGAAAATAAAAACAACTAAAATCGTCCGCTGCTCCCAAGAATGTTATAAAAATTTGATGCGTGTCGTAACCACAACAAATTAATCAATATTTTTCACCTAATTAACAAGTAATATAGTGTAGTCAAGTTCGTTCCCACGAGGAGCAAGAGTTTTTAGTTGTTTAATTGTCACAAAAAGGGGGTTTGTTTTATAAAGCAAAAGAAAATAAACAAAGCAATTCAAAGATAAAGTTGAAATCAATAAGAGAGACAAGATCAAGGAATCCTTCTTCGTTGCAAAACAACGATTCAAGTTATGTTTTTCATCCACATGTTATTAGTCACGATTATCATCAACCGTAGGATAGCGGGTTCGCAGCTAACCCCAAAATCCCTTATTTCACCGAGTAACAAGTCCGCTTAGTTATCGATTCTATTCAAAAGAACCACCTTGAGGTTCGCTTACAAGATGTAATTCCCCGAATGCATTAAGATTTATGAATTTAGGTTTAGTACTAGTAGTTAAACTCGGTTCGCTTGGTCCACTTTCTAGCGTTGTTTTCACACACAATTGCTCCACGGAATCCCTCCGCAAGGTCTCGTGTTTGCTATACTTATGTAAGAGTCGGGAAGCGATTACTTATCCCCTAACTTTCACTAGCTTTAGATAAATTAACAAATCAATTTAGTTGGCCACCCAAACAATCTATCAATCAATCATGAATGTATAAACATTCCTATTAGTAAAAACAAACGATAATCATGTGAAAAACTTCAAAGTAGATTTAAAAACAAAACTCAAAACATGTTAAGAACTAGGAATTCATCCTCAATCAATAAGAAAATTAGCTACTCATGTTTTTGAAATTCACACAAATAATTAAAAAGAGAATTTTTGAAGTTCACACAAATAATTAAAAGAAGAATTTTGAAAAGCAAGCAAAAACACAAGTGTTGTGTGTGTAAAAGGTGTAGAAGTGTGTATAGAAAAGTAGAGAACTTCTCTATTTATAGGCTTCAATTTGCTCTCCTAATCTTCCAAGGAATAGAATCCCTTTCCCTTTGTAGCTCAACTTCCAAATCCAAGTCATTTCAAATCTTCCATCTTCTCTTTCCAAATTCGAGCTAAATTCTCCATCCAATTCCAAACCCAAGTCTTCATACCCATGAGTCTATAATACTCTTCACAAAATTCTGCACATATTGGTCCGCAGGAAAATTACTGGGATCACCGGAATTCGGCCAGAAAACGGCATCGGATAGTGTCTGCCGATCACCTGAGATTCTTCTCTGTTGAAAGAAATTCCGTGAAAGTTAACAGTCAATACTAATGGTCTCTAACAGATGACTGGTCAACGAAAAATAATCAGCTAAGTCGAGTGATCTTAGTCGGTCCAGCCATCCGATTTGGTCTTACTCAACTGGGTCAAATCGTGAGTCATCAGGTTAACTCGCCATGAAAATGCCCGAGTTCCGTTTGTTTGTTTGGTGTTTCCCAACCGAATTCGAGGCCTTTATTTTGGTCTTCTCTCGTTAAGAATCCTAACATACATGTAAGGCAAATCAATCAACACAATTGCTGCTTCAAACAACTTTCATTCCCAGATCATCAGCATCACTAACCCATTGTTTCCTTTTTCCCTGTATATCATTGGCGCCTCAAGAACGAGCTTCATTCCTCCTTCGATTCTTCATCTCCTTAATCAATTCCATCCATGCTGACCCATCTGTTTCATAGAAAAGGCAAACCTAACCGCAATTTTGAATTTAAATCGAACCTAGCTCCAATTTCATGTTCTTTAAAATGATTCTTCCATCTTCAATTTCGTTACATGATTCGGCAACCTCATATCCCCTTTCTCATCATCTCAATCACATCATCAACAACCAAGAATTCGTCTCTTCTATAGCATATCCTTCTTCTCAACTTCCTCGGATTCATCCATAACTTCTTCACGAGATTATCAAAGATCATCATCATCTCCGTCAATTCAATAACCATGTTCTTTCTCCTCTCTCGATCGCAGCTACGTTTCGATTTGGATTCATCATCTTCACCTAAGAGAACCCATCTCGATTTCAAACTTCAATTCCTTCTTCGATTCAATCAAATATCCATCTTGCTTTTTCAAACCCTAAATCACCTTCAACAAAGACCACCAACCCATGAAACTCACCAGCTTTAACAACTTAACCCTAATTCTTATGTTCTTGATCCCTCATCATTTATCCTCAATTTCGTCTCTCAATTTCTTAGACAGATCAACAGCAGCAACAGCTCTCTCTTGGTTTCAGGTGTGGGAATGAATGAACGAAAATGATTGATGGAAGAGATTACTCTTCTCGATTTAGGGTTGGAGTTGGATCAGTACACCCCAGGATATGTGCACCCGTTAATTACACCCACTCATAAATGATAAGGGTTACCTTGAATGACAGCCCCTTAATTAATTCTGGATGTATTTAGCACTTTCTTCCAAAAGAGTTGCCCCTTAACCTTGACTGGGCTCCCAATATTACTCGCAGTGAAATGATCTTTTTGCCCTTTCTTTCTCAATTTTGGATGATTTCTTCTTCTTTTCTTCCATGTGACTCCAGAGTACCTAATAACTCAAAAACACGCGTAAAGTACATAATTTATAAGATAACATAAAGAGAAAGCATAAACAATAGATAGTAAATAAGGTGTATTCTACACCATATCACAAAACTTTTGATGTAGGTGAACCCTCATCTTCAAAATACGATAACATATTATTACCTTATTAACAACGATTAGTTCTTTGCTGATTTTTCAGAAAATCATGAAATTTTTTCTCAAACTCAAAATAACCATTATGAACCTTACTATGATTTCGAAGGACCAACCCAAGAAGAAGAAGAAGAAGAAATCGAAGAAACAAATGCTCAAGATTACCGGGTGTACCTCTATTCTAACTCCTATTTCAGTTTTTAAGCTCAGAGTTGCAAGAAGTTTCGATTTTTTCATTCCGAAAACCCTAGGTTTCCAGCCGTCAGGTCCAATAACGACTTGGAAACCATGAACTCCTAGCCGTTATTCTGTATTACGACTCATTTTGATGAACTCCCGGCCGTTACCAAACTATCAAAGATGGAACGATGAATATTCCCCGTCGTAATCGAAAAATTACGGCCAGGTTTTTTCTACATGCATGGGAAGCATTTAATATTGTCGGCGTCGGTTAGGTATCCTGGTCGAAAATATTAAATGCTATTTAATGATGTCTGCGCCGGTTGGGCTACCCGGCGTAAGGCGACTCTTCCCGGTCTGAGCCAATTCACGGCACCAAATTCCTGGACGTAAATGTTTTACGGTTCGGAATTATACTTTTCGACCAAATTGTAAGTTATGACCGGGCTGGAATATCACGTTTGACCCACCGTGTAAGTTATGACTACTGGAATATCACTTGTCGACCCATTACCATAAACTCACTGGATCTTTGGACATTCCATTTTCGACCCAGCAAATTTTAAGTGTTTAAATTTCTTTTGTGACAAATGATGTGACATATTTCATTTTTATTATAGATCGTGAAAAGACGAGGGTACCCAAATATACCTCAATCTAAAACTTTTCCACCTATAAGTCTTTTCTCCGAAAGTGAGTGTCTATGGACTGAGTTGATACAATACAACTAATCGGTTCGCACTTCGTGTGATCGTCTATGGATACGAGATCGAGACAATACAACAACGAAGTATGTTTACTTGATAAGAGGTTCAGACTTAACCAAACACAATAGCATTACTATCAAGTAAATAGGAATTAACGTTTGTGTATTTTACTTCTAATTATAATAAAAACAATTATAGTTGCGGAAATAGAAAAGTAAAAGACACATCAATATTTTGTTAACGAGAAACCGCAAATGCTTGAAAACCCCGGGACCTTGTCCGTTGAATACTCTCGGGATTAAGCCCACAGCTATACAAAATCAAACCAACTTCGTATAGTGAGACCAAGCAACGAAACCTATAGTTCACCTAGTTCCGTCTCGTATTCCCACGCCTCCAACTTATAAATAAGTCACATACTTGGAACAATTCATTTGGTTCGTATTCCAAACAATAAAGGAACAACAAATATGTTTGGTAGCAACTCTTTTCAACCAAGTGATGTGAGTTCGACAAAAGGCTCTTCCATTTATCTCAATAAACTCCTTTGTCGTCCTTAGATCTATCTACTAACAATTACCAAAGTAATCGTCTAGATTTTGCAATCAATACTTTGAATCACAAAGAAATGTATTGATGCCGATCTACTCAACTAGTCAATCCAATCTACCACAAGGATAAGGCGATTATAGTTGGATCCTCTTCAACCGAAAACAAGTATTGTACACACCAAAGATTATGAACCCAAATCGGAAATCTCCAAAGTCTTCTTTGTCTTGAAATCTCTTAGATCTTCAATAAACACCCCACAAAATCAACTTGAATCTCTTGTGATCAATCACGCACAGACATACGTAACAAATTATCATGAGGCGTCTTTAGATCTACAAATGTCTAAAGATCCCAGTCGAAACTTCGATCTAGTTTGAGGAATCTTATATCGAAGAGAAGATTCTCAAGCAAAAACAAACTAGGTGCAATCAAAGTTCAATAACCGTTAGTCAATCAAATCAATCGAAAAACTAATAATAAAACCGCAATTATCTAGTTTCCCACCAACGGTAATTTAGGTGTATACACTGGATTAGACAAATATATTGTTCAGGCCATCTGGTGTTATATACTGTAGTTGTCATTTGGAAAGTCTTGCATTTTCATTCTTATTGTTTACGTATTCTAGTCCATCTCTGTGTTTGTGGCTGTTTATAATCTTACAAAGTTTCTGGCAAATTCAACTGTTTTCGAGATTGTGTATTCTAACGCATACTCCATTTATTTCAATTGCAGCTTTGATTGTGGCATCCGCCTTTGAATCAATTATTGTAAAATTCCAGTCCATGTTGGCCTACTTTGAATTAGGAATTCAGGGCTGTTATGAAATTTTGTTTAATTTAGAATCCTATTATTGGGGCTTAAAAATTCTTGGTCTTTTGGGGGCTTTTTAGGGTCACCAAATAGTAATTGGGACACCCCCATCAAATATTTATATAATGACTAATATGAACCCTCATTGATTTTAGATAATAAACTTGATTAACATTATTAATCATGATTAGCAGATCAATTAAGACTAATTCATTTCTTTAAGTTAAGTGTTGAAGATGAAAATCAAAACCAAAAATCGGAGGGAAGAGAAGAAGAAGAAGAAGAAGAAGAGGAAAAAAATTGGGGAAAAAAAAAGAAAATCAGTGATTCAAGCAAAATTTTTGATGTAGGTGAACCCTCATCTTCAAAATACGATAACATATTAATACCCATCAACAACGATCAGTTCTTTGTTGATTTTTCAGAAAATCATGATTTTTTTTTCTCAAACTCAAAATAAATCTTATGAACCTTACTATGATTTCGAAGGGCCAACCCAAGAAGAAGAAGAAATCGAAGAAACAATTGTTCAAGATTACCAGGTATACCTCTATTCTAACTCCTATTTCAGTTTTTAAGCTCAGAGTTGCAAGAAGTTTCGATTTTTCCCTTTCGAAAACCCTAGGTTTCCAGTCGCCAGGTACAATCACGGCTGGGAAACCATGAACTCGTAAATGGCGTTATTCAAAAGATACAGCTCACTATTGATGAACTCCCACTAGTTATCAAACGTTACGGATGAGACGATGAATATTCCTAGCCGTAACTAAAAAATTATGGCCAAGTTTTCTATGCATGGAAGCATTTAATACCGTCGTCGGCGGTTAGGTTTCATGTCCAGAAAATATTAAATGCTATTTAATGCTATCGGCACCTTGGGTTACCCAGTTGTAACTTGTTTTACGGCTCGTTTTTTAGGCCGTGAGCGACTCATCCAAATTACACGGTGATTTACGTCTGGAATTCTGACGTAACCTATTTACTGATTCGGAAAAATACTTTTAAACCCAGCTAGTTTATGTTATGACTACCGAATATCACTTGTCGACCTAGCCGTATACTCATTGACGGTGGAATATCACTTGTCGACCCAACCGTTTACGTAATGTTTAAATTTCTTTTGTGAATAATTATGTGACATATGTCATTCTATTATAGATTGCACCGTACGTTCCGGTGGAAGACCAAGAGGTGTTTATGGAAGATCAAGAGGTGGTTATTGAAGAGCAAGAGGAGGTTATGGAAGATCAACCCCAACCTGTGCAAGTTTCCGAGGACACAAGTGCTCACTATGCAAACAACTATGAGTGGAAAGATAAGAAAGATGCAAAGCCGTGGGCTCGATCACAAGGGTTGAAAAAGATGTGCATCATAGTACAGAATAAACAAGTTACAGGCAACAACTTTCAAATGGTTTATGAAAGTGTAGTGGAAAGTATGAGAGCCATTGGAAAAGGGGTAGTGAGTATCAACGAAAAACTACAAGGAAGAAGGGACGTAATAATACGAAGAAATGCAGATGCCCTTTTTAAGCTTCAATTTAAATATAACGATGCTAAGAAAGTGTGGTTTATGGCGAAAGTCGTCTCGGGTTATCATAATCATCTTATTCCTTAGAGTTTGATCAACCATCCTTATGTCGTAAGGCTCAACCCCTTAGAAAAGGAGTTAGTACACGTGTTGAGTAAAAGACGCACAAGACCTATTGATATTCTTAATGGCATGAAGGTGTTAAACCCCCAAAAAACTTATCCTCATTGGCAACTATCTATAACGAAAGAGAAAAATTTAGAAAAGAGTCATGGGAAGAGAGAGAACTTATGCAACAATTATTGTTTTTGTTTGAGGAGGCAAAGTACTCTCTCCGCCTATGACACGAATGAAGAAAATGAAGTGGAATATCTTTTCATCGCGAATCCGTAATGTGTACAATTGGCAAGATGCTTTCATCAAATTCTCTTTATGGATTGCACATATAAAGTTGACAAGTACAACATGCCTATATTGAACTTTGTTGGGCAAACATCTACCAAGTCGACATTTACCGAATGCTTTTGTTTCTTGAAAGACTAGACGAAGGAAAGTTATATGTGGGCAATGCAAAAGGTGAAGTTATTGTATCAAGAAGGTTATACTCCACGGTTGTTGATTACGGATAAGGAGCAAGCATTGATGTGGGCCATACCACGTGTTTTCCCCTACGTGTGTCATCATCTTTGCACGTTTCATATATGGAACAATGTGCAAACTAATTGCAAGAGGTTATATGGCCAGCAAAAGATGACCGAGATGGAGAGGATTAAAAATCTATCGTTGGTGATACAACAAGAAGAGAAAGAAAAGTTTGAGATCAATGACAAGATAACCGAGGTGCTTTGAGCAGATTTTCAAGTTGATTGGGAATAACTAATATGGTCGCTCACGGAACCATTATATTTCCTAAGGGAGCGTTTTGTAATGGAAAAGTGGTCAACCTACCCGGATGTTATAACATATTTGAAGAACGAGTTATTGGATCCCCACAGAGAAAAGTTTGTTAGTGCATGGGTAAACCGCTATAGACATTATGACAATCAAGCCACAAGCACGGTGGAGTCGGCTTACTATCGGTTCAAGAGTAAGTTAAATGGTTGTGATGGTGGATTCGTTGTTGTTTTTAAAGCCATGGTTGAGTATTTCAAGTTTGATCTCGATAGAATTAAAGGGGATTTTGAAAAGAGCCGATCTAGACTGAACCGACTACCGGGATAGCCCTTGGCTCAGGGGAATAAGTTTATATGTTTCTCAATGGGAAATCTTAAAAATTATAACGGAAGTGGAGGCTTGGGAGGAACACAATTTTTCACCGGGAATGAGATGTAATTGTCCAATTAAGTCGGCTTTGGGGCTCCCATGTAGGCATCTGGTAGCAAATTATCCCACAAGGATGATTAGATTGAAGATATAGATCCATTTTGGCAATAACTAACATTTAAAGATCCATTACCAAATCAAGGTCTTGGGAAGTGTTTTGCGACACGGAGGTACACAAGGAACTTTTTTGAGAAGTATGCTTCTTTACTACCGACGCAAAGACAACTTTGGTTATATGAATTACGGAAATTCAACCGCCCATTCACTAGAGAAGATATTTTAGAACCTAACAAGGGGCAGGGCAAGGGTAGGCCTTCGACCAAAATAACAAAGAATCAGGAAAGGGCAGAAGCTAAGAGAAAGGTTCAAGAAGGTCCACAATTGACTCCTTCAATGCGAAGAGATCCTTCCGGTTTTGAGAAGTTGAACGAATTGTACAAACTTAAACGAAAGGAAATGGAAAAAGGTGGACCAAGCCGAGCTAGTTAAATGAAGGTAAAAGGCCGCAAGAAGAATGTGGTCGTAACACATCCCAAGAAAGTTCAAAAAGAAAAGTTGATAGTGGGGTCAAAATTAAAGACCCGGTTGTTCCATCCCAACAAGGTTCAACAACAAAAGAAGCTAGTAGTGTCCAAAGAAAAGTTGGTGGTGCGGTTGGTATTAAGCAATTAGCGAGAAGCCGAGGTAATGATGTCAAAGGAAAAGCACCGATGGTCGAACCATCGCAAATCACCCTACAAAGAGTTGTTAGTAACCTTGATGGTGAGAAAGAGACGGTCTTCTTGGATGTAGGTCCGATGAAATCACCCCCTATAGATGAGGAAGGTAATTATATCTGACCTACTTACACGATATACAAAAAAATTACATGCACTTTTTACCACATTTTATTCATGAGTACGTCAAGTCCACCGACGATGTTAAGGGTGACGGAAATTGTGGTTACCATGTGTTCGTAGATCAACTTGGACCTTTTGAGCGAGCAAAAGAATGGGGTGACGACCAAATTACTTATGTTAGGCAAAAGTGTTTGCTTGAACTACTTGGTTTCCCCGATTTCTACAAGCCAATGATGAGATTCGAAAGAAATGACACGGAGGCGATGCTAAACGAGGAGTTCAAAGAATTTGAATGGCGTTTAATGGGCAACACTACATTGACAAGTGAATATTGGATGAATATGCCAATATGTGTCTATCTACTCGCCAACTCATTCCATTGCGTTATTCATTCCATCTCATATGCACATAGTGTTACATACGCACCAACAAGACGTATTTTTACCGAAGAAGAATCTCCAAAGATAGTCATCATGGGGTTCGTGAACATGAACCATTATATCGGCCTCCAATTGAAAGATGGATGCCCATTACCTCCATTAAGGAAGGTATATAGATGTGACGGTGAAATACCAATGAGTTGGTGTCATAGGTTCGAAAAGATTTCAATTATGGGATGCATTACCGTTTTCGAGGGATGGCTCGTTGTGTGTACTAATGAGTTCTGATGAGGATGACTATGAGTAAATGTGGTGTGAAGGTATATGATAACAATGTTTTTTATAGGGTGGTGATTAAAATGATAATATGATAACAATGTGGTGTGAACCTATGTATTTTGAATCACTCATTAATTATATATGAAGAATCTAGTTTACTCTTATTATGTGTTTGTATGATAATATGATAAAGTTATATGGTTATTTAGAGGTATTTACGGTGCCAGTCATACGCTGACACGACCTAGACGTAATGACCCAAGTGAGCTATTCGCGGAATCACGATCGGGAAACCTAACCGAAAAGCTTGTAACGACTAGGAATCCTACCCGTATTTGGGTACTATAAGATTTACTGACTGGTAATCCCGGTAGTAACTCTTCGTGGAATATCGGTTTGATTTTACTCCGTTACATGAGACACCAAAACGTAAACCGATTTCAACGTAGGGATTCCTCGCCGTATTTAAAATCTTATCGGTTTTATGGCTGGTAATATTGGCCGTAACTCTTCCTGGAATATCGATTTCAGATTTTACTTAAATTCTACTGAGACACCAAACCGTAAAACCAATTTCGGCCAGGAAACTTGCCCGTAAATCTGGGTACTGTCAGATTTACGGCTGGTAATCCTGGCCGTAAATTGCCTTGAAATGTTAGTATCATATTATACTTAAACAAGAATCTGATAAATTAAGAATCAAAACACTAGTATCCATTCATTCAAGGTTAAGTCTCCATAATGAAAAGTAAGTCTGAAAATAAATCACCCAAATCCATAACCTAAAACATGCTAAAAGTCTGCATAAACATAAGCTGGAATGACTTAAACAAGTACATAACCTACAATCATCCACTACAACCAAAAATCGAAGGAACATCCTCATAAGATGATGAAGAACTGTCGGGAGTTTGGGAAAGACTAATCCAATCATCCTCGTCGTTAGTATAGAGATCATCCATCGATGGATTATGTAACTCTTTAATCCTCCGAATCAGTGTTCTTTGTTCGTCGCAATCCAAATATAAAACCTCCTCAATGTTACGGATCAGTCCCATGGCAATCCACTTAGCTCTCTTGACCTATTTTCACATCATTCAATTAATAGTGGTACATAATTTGAGAAACGTATACAAAAAAAAAGAATCATATACTTAGCCTACGTACCATCATCGTAGCAATATCATACATTGGTAGTTCCTGGGGTTCTTTCTCCTTTTCAAGGTTCCTAAAAATAATGAAAAACATATCATAAGATAGGACCAATTCACACGGAGTGATACAATTACAGTTTGGAAATAACAGATAACCCATCCGTTATAAACATTATCGTCTGGGAAAAGTGAGACCCCATAACCGTAAACATAGTCTCGGCTTAGAAATATGCGGACGACCTAACCGTAAACACAATATGGGCTAGAAAATACAAATAACGGTTAGGAAACTCCCACCTGAAACACTCATCACTCAATTTTACTCTGTAAATACAGGACGACTTACGGATGGGAAAGTCCCATCCGTAATGTATTTCACGGTTGGGTACTCAAATTTTCCTAACCGCATGAGACATTAACGGCTGGGAGTTATTGATGTCCCAACCGTTAAGTATACATTACGGCTAGGACGATATGATATCCCGGCCGTAAACGCTTCAGAAAACCATCAATCGAACCTATTTTTTCAATCTAATGGTAAAATAACTACTGGGTTTTTCGATTCTTACCTAGTAGGAGTCATTTGTGGAGGATTCGCAGGTGTTTGAACAGACTGGTTCACCACAGGAGGATTTGAAGGTGTTTGAAGAGATTAGTTCACCACATCTCCATGAAAAGGAACATCAATAACTTTCCTTGATTCAGAATCAGGGTTCAATCGGCCGGATCTTGTCACTCTTGATCATCTTGCCATCTTTAGAATCAATGGGGAAGAGAGGGAGATATTATTAGGTTTTTGAGAGTTTTTTTGAGAAGAAGAAGAAGAATAGAGAAAATGAATGGATTTTGATGTTTGGTTTTGATTTAAGATTAAGATTAATTTTAAATTATTTATTTACAAAGGGTAAATCTGACTTTTCAATCACTTGAGTCTCCCCTTATCTATAACTTGCCAACCCAAAGCAATTAAGCCCCCAAAATGGTCAATTGGTTAAGCCTCAATAATAGGATTCTTAATTTAAGCTTGGGTACTCAGAATTTGTACCTCGTGTAGTATTAGTTGTGAAATGAACAAGTTTAGTGAACATCGATCTTGCTAGGAAAAGTTCTTCACTATAATCTGTTTCAAATTGTAAGAGTATTTCATGTCGGTAGAAGAGATACAAGATATATGTAGGTGTGAATAATCCACAAATCCAGGTGGAGCAATCCTAGGCAATGTTGTATCAATAGTAGCTGAAGTATGAAGCACCGAATCACTCTATCTAAGTTTATAGAGAAAAGAGATGCCCACGTGGTCGATACGTGTAAAGGTAAAATATTGATGTGATGCCTATCGGGTACGAGATTAATAAATGCTCTGACAAAGATGGTGAAAGGATAAGAATAATCTGGTCAAAGCAAGACTCCTGGCCGAGAGTATCAAGGACGACATCGACCCTACTCACTGAGTAATCAATATCGGGTGGAAGGACATCGGGAGAAGATATCACTAGGCTCGGCCCAACATCTCGGAAAGGACATTATCCATCGCCCGGGAAGGATATCAAGAAAGATATACCACGATCCACACTATAACTTGGATGTATCATCACTTGTAGCTATAAATAGAGAGCCATGTAGAGAGCTAAGGACCAAGTAATCGTAAGAGAGGAGAGAACACCAAGAGCTTGAGAGCGAAAAATTGAGCACTTGTTAGTGAGATACATCTTTTGTAACCTTGAGTCGAGTAATAAAATCATCCTTTACCCCCGTGGACGTAGGTAATCATACCGAACCACATATATCTTGTGTTCTTGTGAATCTCTAGCTTGTTTACTTCAATGTGTGTGTGTTCGTGATTCTTTGGGTGTAGTTGTCGGATTTTCCACATCTACATTCTGGCGCCGACTAAGGGGACCGTGTAAACGTCTTTTGATACCTTGCATAAAACCATTAAAGAGAGATTCAAAAGCTCTAAAACATCTTTGGATGATAGTTGGCGCTAAGTGAAAGACTCTTGTGGTTAAAACATATGAGTTGATAGATGAGTCTTTAAAAGCAATTTTTCCTCCGAAACTCGAGTCTTTTACATTCGTTTTTGTTCAACCTTTGTTGAAACTCACAGAGTCTTCATTTGAGTCAAAAAACTCACAACAAATTCCCAACCATCTTGTTCTTGTTTCGTGTTAAGCAAAAATCTTCTTACCTTACGGTTTCGAGTCAAAGAAACTTGTGATTTGTTTTGTTTTTGAAAACATTTTCTTTACGTCAAAGTTCTTGAAATAATTATGAATACAATCCCAGGTTTGAGTTATGGTCGATGTGTTCCCTTTTATGACTATGATGAGCTATTAGAAAGATTCAAAAGCTCCCAAAAATATCATCTTTGATGCTTGGTAGAAGCTAGAATGAAACTTCATCTCGCTGGTTGTATCTCGTCATGGGTTAGTTAAACATGATTGTAGCAGCGGCAAAACCTACTCAAAATCATTGAGTTAGGGTTTCCAAAGCTACGGCTAGAAAGGGTACAATGAGCACTTTGATGACAGTCTCATCCTAATCCCATAACAAGAGCCGTACAACGTCGTTAGGAAGCCAAAAGAATCCCATGGTAAAACTATCCTTGCGGAATTCCGAGGAAAAGATCAAGAGATCTTGTCTTGGCAACCTGTGTAGTTGGGTCACCGGTAAAACGATTGACGAAAGTCATCATTACAAAACCTAGACATGAAAGAAATTTTCCGATCAAACGTACAGATGATTAATGATTTACTGCACAAGGAAGGTTAGGAAAAATAATGATAAATGCATGGGAAAAGTACGGAAAGCGACGTAACAAAACAACATTTCAAAATATTGTCCTATTAGTCAAAACCACCTGTTTCTTGAGTTCAAAGATGTCAAAGTAAAAGGAATCGTACTGGATGAACTTTTTTCTCTGAATAGCAGAATTGGTGTACTTCATCCTTAACCTTTTCGAAAATAGTTCAAAGTAAAGTACTGTGTATTTTGCTGATGTAGGTAGGGATGAGCGAGCCGAAGGATACAAACCAGACCCGAGCTGATGGAAAGCACTTCCGGGACGGGCAGGATCCTGAGGAATCGGACTGTAGCAGGAACTAGCGCGCATGAAGGAGTGACGGATTCTCGACAAAGAAACGATCGACAAAGATCAATGAGGTTGAATCCCAGGCACCGGGTGGAGGCCTGGCAACCGTCAACGAAGAAGTCGACCTTGGACGAGACGATGATCTTTCCCCATGAGGACTACGGATCAACCCAAGCCAAGTGAGGCCAGGGGATATGGTAGACGGAATGACTGCATCAGACACAGAGGATGACGAGGAAGCACAAATGATGCGAGAGGACCGTAGGCGAGCAAAGCAACGTGCAAAGTATCGATTTTCCCTGGATCAAGATGGTGAGAGGCTTAGACAAGTGCGTTTGGAAATGGGAAATACCACCAGTCGCAACACCCCCCCCTATAGCCCCTCATGTGGCACCACCGCTCCACCCCCAACATGGTAGGGGAACCATGTAAATGGTCATTCCAGCCACGAGAGCACCGACCCGACATTGATAGCAATTCGCAAACCGGAGAAGGCAGGAAGACTTGATGGGGGAATTGCAGAGAAGAAATTTGGCCCTAGAGCATGAAAACTATCAACTTCGTCACTAGAGATCTCGGGTCACGAGGATCATCGATCCGAGGAGCCTCCGATAAATCGCACCGGATCGAGGCGTATTCAGACTCCACCTCCTAGCCGAGAACGTGTACCCGACCCTAGCCGCATAAGAAGTGGGTATGGTCCTCCCGAGATCTCCTCGACTGATGGAGAAGTGCAAAATGAGAGACCTGACGCGACAACTAAGACTAAGCACAAGAAGCTTGAGCAGATGGTCAAGAAGTTGGCTGGGGATGGCGAGGACGACAAGTTGGCAGAAGTGATTAGTGAAGCACAGAAAACTCCATTCACCAAGGAGCTTGAACGAATTCCATTCCCTCCAAAGTGTACACTACCTACCTTCCCATCCAGATTTGACGACACCGGCGATGTAGGAGAGCGAATCAAGATGTATAGCATGTCTCTACTACAATGGAAGAACTACGACGTGGTCATGTGCAAGTTTTTTCCGGAAAGTCTGGAAGGCGAGGCGAAGAACTGGTTCTATACCTTGCCCGATGAGTCCATAGGCAATTATGGCGTCCTAGCGGAAACATTTCTTGAAACCTATATGCATAACATCATTGCTCGGCCAAGGGTAAATAAACTATTCACACTGGCACGAAGGTTCAGGGAACCCTTAAGATCTCTGACGGACAGAGATGGAGGAAGCCGTGCACCGATATCGGGAAGGTACACAATCGACCAACATATCTTTAGGTTTGAAAATTCGTTGGGAAAATCTGACCCCATCTGGATAGCAATTGTTTGCGGGTGAAAAACGTTTTTGCTAATTTTGGTAATTTCGGGTGTGTGGGTGAGAAACGAATCTAAACCCTTAACAATGTACTGCCCGGGAGTACTTTTGATTCAAGAGATCAATCTGTACAATCCTGGCCTAAACCAAGAAATGGACGTTCCAGGCTTGCTTCGGTCACAAAGTGAAGGATAAGGGTTGGTCTTTGGGAGGGAAGTGAAGAGAGTGTTAATACCAGAATCGTTGATTCTGAAGGTGTGGTTTGTTTTATGACTTGTATCGGAAGTAGAACCCAAGTTAGCCGAATGGAAAGCTACCAGGTGATTTCTAGATACTTGTATTGTTGCCGACCAAAAAAAACCTCTTCTTTGGTGAAAATAGGTGAAGCCTATTTATACAAGTCATATTGAAACGTACCACTGGTCTCGTAGGAAGTGGAAACGATTGGTGGTGGAAGAATAAAGTAATGTGTAATCCGTCGGACGTTATGCTTCCATGATGAGAAAGTGAATTCGTGTACCCATCAGTCATTACGCTTCCATGATGAAGGAAATGAATTGTTTACACATACTTCATGACACTTTCTTGTAACGGGCGCATTGCATGCCGCACGCTGTAAACCGCCAGACCAATACCCTGATGAGTATCCCCCAGTTTGTGACATGTTTGATGTCTCGAGTGTTTTCGTGGAAAACATGTAGCAGATTGCTATGTGTGGCAAGTAAAAGTCAATAGACTTTTCCATAGGAAAATAACATGTGATGTTATTAGGCTTGCCTTGGTCGACCTCCTAAAACTTGCCACAAGTACGTCGGTTTGGTGGCGAACTTGAATGGCTAAGATTACATCTCATGAGGAAGAGTAGTCGTTGATTATGGCCACATCTTTGTTGTATAATAAAGTGGCGCCATTAGCATAGTGGCGCCTGGCGTAGCCGTGGCGTAGCGGGTTGCCTGGGACTTGCCGCAAGTCCGTCAGTTCAGTAGCGAACTTGGATGGTTGAGATTGCATCTCATGAGGAAGAGTGGCCATTGATTATGGCCGCATCTTGTTGTATAGCGAAGTGGTACCATTGGCATAGTAGCGCCTGGTGGAGCCATGGCATAGCGGCATGCTAGTAGCCATGGCATGGCGGCATTCCAGTGGCGTTGTGGCATGGCCACGCCTGTGGCGTTATAGCATGACCAAAGCTAAGGGTTGGCTCTGTGGACAAAATTAGGGCTTGACGGCGTGGCCAAGGCTAGGATTTGGCGCCATGGTAAGAATTAGGGCTTGGCGGCGTGGCCAAGGCTAGGATTTGGCGTCGTGGTAAGAATTATGGCTTGGCGGAGTGGCCAAGGCTAGGATTTAGCGTCGTGGTAAGAATTAGGGCTTGGCGGCGTATCCAAGTCTAGGATTTGGCGCCGTGGTAAGAATTAGGGCTTGGCGGCGTAGCCAAGTCTAGGATTTGGCGTCGTGGTAAGAATTAGGGCTTGGCGGCGTGGCCAAGGCTAGGATTTGGCGTCGTGGTAAGAATTAGGGCTTAGCGGCGTGGCCAAGGCCAGGATTTGGCGCTGATGTAAGAATTAGGGCTTGCCGGCGTGGCCAAGGCTATGATTTGGCGGTGTGGTAAGAATTAGGGCTTAGCGGCGTGGCCAAGGCTAAAGTGGCATGCAAATCACGGCAGAGTGGCATGTTGGCATGCCGATCAATATGTTGTTGTGGTAAGACGCGTTTGGCTTGCCGATTAGTATGGTGGCACGGTAGGGTGCGTTTGGCCTTTAATGTATGGTGGCAAGTTTAGAGCGACTTGATTGGCCAATAAAAGGGGTGTCCAAATATTAGGGGCGACTACACTTCAAAGTGAGAGTGTGGCGGCTTTAGAGCGACCTCGATTGGTCGATGGCAAGTGGGGACCGGCAAGTATGGGCCCAACCACAACTTATGTGCACGTGGCTAATTTGAGGCGACACGATTGGTCGAGAGAAATAGGGCCGGTTTAGGAAGGGCGTGACGAATGGCAAGTGGCGCCCGATTGGCCTAAGGCATGGCCACGCCTCCCTTAATTTGTTCTGCTGCGGCTCCTATTTTCTCGATTCTCGAGCAAGGTTTTGCACCCGCTAATCCATGGCGGATTAATTACCTAGTTTGCCTAGGTTTAATTTCGACAAGCAATGTTCGATATCTTTGCGAGGCGCAAAACCCTAACTTCGATAAGCTAATCGAGGTCAATTGATTGAATTCTATGTGTTGACATAGAGTTCTTTTAAGTTCATTGCCGAGAGAAAAGCATGCTTTTTTCGATTGAATACCTTGTACAAAGACCTTATCCTTGATACTTGGAAATTCGTGCTACCTAACTGCGAGTGAACACAAATCGTCATGACATATCAAAATTAAGGGTTCAAATAGGAGAACATAGCATAGAAGGCATTCAAAAGAATATATATTAAGTGAATATAGGCGAGGCGCCAAAATTTGAACATCCTGGGATGGTTGCTATATTCGCGATCTGGATAAATTTCATGTAAGTATAT
Source organism: Papaver armeniacum (assembly GCA_023531295.1). NCBI lineage: Eukaryota > Viridiplantae > Streptophyta > Magnoliopsida > Ranunculales > Papaveraceae > Papaver > Papaver armeniacum. The sequence goes on along the minus strand of JAJJWW010000968.1, from coordinate 295,735 downwards.
TGAACGACTCAATAAATATGTCGGTGGAGAGGTTAGCTCTCACGGCACCGTTTCCTTACGAGTGACGTCACATCAGATGTAAGGTTTTACGATTTCAACCCTAAGCTAAAAACCACCATCAACATTAAGTCCCCTGCTTAGCACGTATCAGCGGTGTTGTTGCGGGGTTAGCATGAGATGGTGACAGAGATAAGAGTAAATCGAAAAGGACAAGACGTGAAGAGATTGCCGAGGAAATTCAACTAACCTTTAGCGGAAGGCATGAGGAATCCGTGATCCCACTGTATTGGTGGTTTTGCATAAATTCGGTTTGGCCATGGGGTATTGGCATCAGCGGCTGCGACTTTGGCTATGGATCGGCGGAGGTGACATTGCAACTTGGCACACTAACGGGCTGGTTGGCTAGGAAAGGTAGATGGTGTGGTTACCTTGAAATGGTGGATGGCGCGGTTACCTTGGAATGGTGGATGGCGTGGCTACCTTGGGATGGCAGATGGGCGCGGCTATCTTGGCGTGGCGGATGGCGTGTCTAGCTTGGCGTGGCAGATGGCGCTGATGGCTTTGGCCGTGGAGATTAGCGTCGTGGAACGTCAACACTGTGGGCCCAGTTGCTTTCTTTTGTGTGTGTCCCAAAAGGGAAACCTTCCCTAGTTGAACTCCAAAACACCACGCCTATAAAAGGCGTTACCCATCTTCCTTACTTTCGTATCGTTGGCTTTGTTTCCAAACCTTGGTGCTAGCGGCAAAGACTTGGACCAGCGGAGAGAACAACAACAAAAGTAGGCGAGCGTATTTTAGGTATGTTTCTTAACGTTTCTTCTTTTGTTTGCTCTTTTGTGTTGGTGTAAACCCTAGCCATAGGAATGACCTCCATGAATTTTTAACAGCACTTCAATATGAATAATTCTTCTTTGCTAATATTATTGTAGTAGCGCTAATCACAACAAAAACAATCATCATGTTAGGCAGGCATGTACGTGTGGACAACGCATCTGTTCCCTTTTCCATGAAAACTAGTTGTAGGGTTTCCTTTTGTTCGTGAGCATAACTCCCGGAAAAAACGTGATATGACCGAGAGCATACTTCCCGCGGCCTTGTACGATTTCGGACAAAAACATATTCCTCACGATGTTGTCGGGTTTGGCTAAGAGCATATTTTCCCGCGGCATCACATATATATCTCGTTAAGCAAGTATCAGTCTCTATTCTTTTTCTTTTTTTTTATGTGAGTGTTATAAAATGCGCCCAAAGGGGAAATTTCCGTAGAAAATGTGTCGTTGACTTTATGCTTTCCTTCAAAGTAGTAATTTTTTCTGTTTTGCTTCGTTGTAGTTACTTCAAAAGCATAAAGAATTTTGTTAAGATGTCACCTGAAAGCAGTTACGCCGCATCGAGAAATGTTAACAACTCCAAGCCAAACACATATGATGAGTTCTTTACGAAATCCGCTACAATTACAAGGGCCCATCCCAAATTCGTGGCAACTCTTCTGACTGATTCATAGAATGATGGAGAAGTCCAATCAGTCTGCCCAGGGCGTATAATGAGGTTTTGTCTTCAGAAGAAAGAGTACTCAGCTTCTCCAATTGACTTCAAAATCTTTGATAGTCCATTGCGCTCTTATGATAAGTGGATGAAATTTATGATGAGCCACGACCACGTAAAGGCAAACTTTATTGAGGCGCAAATCATGCATGCTGTCATGGCGTCATGCGGCACTTCAATTCGGAAAAAGACATTGCAAAGCTTGATTACTTTCATCTCCATATGGTGTCCGGAAACTCACACAGCTATATGTAGATGGGGTGAGATGGCTATTTCTTTGGAAAGCGAGTCGTTTCTCGTTGAATCTTCCAATAATTATGAAACTTGATGTTGTCTTGTCCGAGGAGAAGAAGAAATACACGCCACTTAGGTCACAAAATCAGCGAGATATGTTCGAAAGAATTACGAGGAAAAGTGCTTCTATAACTGGTGGGTGTCTGAGTGGTTCCCTGATGAGCCGGAGTCGGATCAAGTGCTGGATGATACACTCCATGTTGCTGCATTTTTAATTCTGTGACTATCCAGAGATGTTTTTGATGATGGATCTGGCAAGAAGGAGATAAGACAAAAGCTCATCAAATTTGATATCAAACTAGCGAAAGGCGTTGCTCTTCCCATCGGCAGTCTGTTTCTTGGCTCATTGTACACTCTTCTCGATCACTTAGTAGCAGACATGTACGTCTATAATGGGTATATGAAAGTAGACTCGTATATCCACGTCGCCTTTCTTTAAGCATGGTTGTGGGAGCATTTCAAGAATTACGCTCTTAACCCGAGAACCTCATTTCCTGATGCATATGGCGGTTCTAGGATACTTCGTTGGTTGGAGAGGCGTCCAAGACCTGGTTCAAAGCTCATTGATTTTCTTGACAACGCACATGCGGTTAAATTTCATCCTTGGGATCCAGTCCACGCCTCCATAGTTCAACCAGACACTTTTGCTTCCGTGCATCAAGGTGATATTGCGTTCTGGCGACGGGAATATGAGCATTGGAGAAACTGTGTTCTTGCGAAGCTGCATACCTGGGTACGTGCCATCTCTTTTCAGAGGATCTTGTGGAGTAGTCCCTTACAACATTGATAGGGCTGATCGACATATGGCCTTTGATCAGGGAGTCTCATTCCGTCGCCCGCTGACAGTTCCAGATGAATCGTTACCCGCTACTCTTGATTACAACGTCTTTGCACCCGATAAAAGTCTTCCCTTCTTGCTCTCTGTTTATGGGTAAAAATCGTTTCTGCCGATTTCGGTAAATTCGGTAGGTGAGTGAGAAACTGGTTCAAACCCTAAACAAATGTGCTTTATGTGAGCACTTTATAGATTCGAGATCAATCTATACAAGTCCGGCCTAAACCAAGAAATGGCCGTTCCAGGACTTGCTTCGGTCACAAAGTGGAGGAGAAGGGTTGATTTGGGAAGGAAGCAAAGAAAGGTGTTGAGATCGAGAATAATGCAGGAGAGTAGTGTCTCGACTTGTATCGAAAGTGAAAGCTTCGAAGCTTGCAAGAGATGAAAGCTTTTTGAAGAGCTTGCAAAGTTGCCTTTTTCTAAGAGTGTAGTATTTTTTTCCTGACCAAGACTTGTTGTTTGGTGGAAATAGGTAAGACCTATTTATACAAGTCGAGATTGAAACGTACCCTGGCCTCATGAAGGAAGAGAGAGTAAAGGGTGAAATAATGGGAGGAGGTGGTAACCGCATGATGTTAATGGGTGAAAACGTTTTCACCATTATTTCCTCTTTTATTTGACCGCTTTATTCCTATTCACGCTTTCTTAATGTGAGCGTAGTGTACGCTACATGTTGTGACCGCCAAACCAAAACCTAAAGCATCCCCGTTTGTGTTGATATCTCGAGTGTTGGTTGCACCTTGAGTGCAAGTGGCGCCTGCTAGTGGCGCGTGTGGCATGTGCCATTGGCATGTGCGGAATGCCTTGTTGTGGGTTGTACTTCGAGTGCAAGTGACAATGCCCGGAGTCGCTAGTGGCGTGCGTGGCATGTGCTAATGGCATGTGTGGAACACCTTGGTGGTAGGTTGTACGTTGAGTGTAGGTGGCAATGCCAGAGCTGCTAGTGGCGTGTGTGGCATGTGCCAATGGCATGTGCGGAATGCCTTGGTGGTAGGTTGCATGGTTTGCGAGTTAGGCTACCAGCGTGGGTTTTGGCATGTGCCAATGGCGCGTGCGGCCAAGTTGGCCTAAGTTGCACGGCTTGCAAGTTAGGCTACCGGCGTTCATTAGGCACGGCTGGCGATGAAGGCTACCAACGGCGTGTTGGCATGTGCCAATAGCATGCGCGGACCGTTTAGGTCGTGGCCTTGGTAGGAAAAGCTACCAGCGAGCGTGTTGGCATGTGCCAATGGCGTGCGTGGCCGTTAGGGTCGTGGCCTTGGTAGGAAAAGCTACCAGCGACGCATGTTGGCATGTGCCAATGGCATGCGTGGCCGTTAGGGCCGTGGCCTTGGTAGGAAAAGCTACCAAGGACGCATGTTGGCATGTGCCAATGGCATGCGTGGCCGTTAGGGCCGTGGCCTTGGTAGGAAAAGCTACCAGTGACGCTTGTTGGCATGTGCCAATGGCATGCGTGGCCGTTAGGGCCGTGGCCTTGGTAGGAAAAGCTACCAGTGAGCGTGTTGGCATGTGCCAATGGCATGCGTGGCCGTTAGGGCCGTGGCCTTGGTAGGAAAAGCTACCAGTGACGCATGTTGGCATGTTCCAATGGCATGCGTGGCCATTAGGGCCGTGGCCTTGGTAGTAAAAGCTTATCGACGACGCATGTTGGCATGTGCCAATGGCATGCGTGGCCGTTAGGCGGTGCCCTTGGTAGGAAAAGCTACCGATGACGCATGTTGGCATGTGCCAATGGCATGCGTGGCCGTTAGGGCCGTGGCCTTGGTAGGAAAAAGCTACCGATAAAGCGTGTTGGCATGTGCCAATGGCATGCGTGGCCGTTAGGGCCGTGGCCCTTGGTAGGAAAAGCTACCGGTGAGGCATGTTGGCATGTGCCAATGGTATGCGTGGCTCGTTAGGGCCGTGGCCTTGGTAGGAAAAGCTACCGGTGACGCATGTTGGCATGTGCCAATGGCACGCTGTGGCCAATTTGGCCTAGGTTGCATGGTTTGCTAGCCTAGGTGCGGGCGCTACTTTGGCATGGCGCGGCTAGGGCCAAGGTAAGGGTGTTTGGCTTGGCGCGGCGTGACTAGGGCCAAGGTAAGGGTGTTTGGCTTGGCGTGGCGTGACCAGTGTAGTTAGGGCCAAGGCAGAGTGTGTTTGGCATGGCGCGGCTAGTTCGGGTTAAGTGTGGTCGGCATGATTTTACATTGGCACGGAGGTTCGGCTAGCATGGTTGGCATGCTTCGGTGCGTTTGGTATGGTGGCATGATTTGACATTGGCATAGAGATGCGGCTAGCTTGGGCTAGGTGTGGCTGGCATGATTTGCCATTGGAACGGAGGTGCGGCTAGCATGGTTGGCATGCTTGTGCGTTTGGTATGGTCGGGCATGGTTTGCCATTGGCATAGAGATGCGTCTAGCTCGGGCTAGGTGTTCTTGGGCATGATTTACGATTGGCATGGAGGTGCGGCTAGCATGGTTGGCATGCTTGGCGCGTTTGGTATGGCTGGCATGGTTTTCCATTGGCATAGAGATGCCCTAGCTCGGGCTAGGTGTGGTGTCATGATTTGCCATTGGCAAGAGGAGGTGCGGCTAGCATGGTTGGCATTCTTCGGCGCGTTTGGTATGGCTGGCATGATTTTCCATTGGCATAGAGATGCAGCTAGCTCGGGCTAGGTGTGGCTGGCATGATTTGCCATTGGCACGGAGGTGCGGCTAGCATGGTTGGCATGCTTCGGCGCGTTTGGTATGGTTGGCATGATTTGCCATTGGCATAGAGATGCGGCTAGCTCGGGCTAGTGTGGCTGGCATGATTTTCCATTGGCACGGAGGTGAATTAGGGTTTTGTTCGTTGTAACCCTAATTTGAAAAAATACCCCCTATTAATTACTGACTATACGCATTGAATGTTCTAATAAATGTGTCGCTGGTGACATTAGGTTATTTGGGGTTTTACGATTTTACCCTTTGTCTAAAAACCACCATCAACATTAAGTCCCCCAGCAGCTCGGAATATGAGCTTTGTTGCGGGGTAAGCATAAGATGGTGACAACCTATCAAAGACAAACCTGTAAAGAGAATTGAGGAGGCTCGTCTGACCTTTTTATAAATAGGATTTGGAATCCTTGCCTCTGGCAGTTTTGCGCAAATCGGGAGGCTGGCACAATTGGGAAGTTAGCGTCGTGAGAGACAGGACAGCTGGGCGGCATTGAGAAGTTGACGCGAGTTTAGGAAACTGAGCGTGCTAGCTGGTGGGACCGGCGCAAGGTGGGGAAGCTGTGCGTGCTTGCTGGCGGGACTTGAGCGGTCATTGGGAAGTTGGCGTGATTGGTGGGGCCGGTGCAACTTGGGCGACGTTGGGAAGTTGGCGTGAGTTGGGAAACTGAGCGTGCTAGGCCCGGTGAGACCGGGCGCAAGGTGTGGAAGCTGTGCGTGCTTGCAGGCGTGACTTGGGCGGTCATTGGGAAGTCGGTGCAATTGGTGGGGCCGATGCAGCTTGGGCGACATTGGGAAGTTGGGCGCCCTTGTGGGCCCATTTCTTACACGCACGATTTTGGTAAAGGGAAATCCTTCCCTATTTCAGAATCTTCACGCCTATATATACAAAGTCCCTTTCTCCCATCTTGCACCTTCATCTTTTCATCCTTTCCTACTAGCGGCAGAGTCACAAAGAAAAACCAGCTTCCAGGTATGTCTTCCAGTACTTCTCTTGTTTCCCTTTTTATGTAGGTGTAAACCCTAAGAGTGGGCAATTATATATTGCACATATAATTTCTTGGCGTGCCTCTTGTAGAAAATATTGTATGTATGCTCCCAAGGGAAACATTGCATATATTATTCGAACCCGTAGGAAAGTGCTCCATATATAATTTTGAACCCGAAGAAGGATATTGCAGACGCACTTGAGCCCGTATAAAATACTGCGTATAATTCTGAACCCTGAAGAAAATATGCGTGTGCGATTTCGAACCAAGAGAGAATACGCGTATATGAATCCCGAAGAAGAATATCATATGTGCTTCATATGACTTGAACCCGTAGGAAATATCGCATATATGAATTTTCGGTCTGAAAGAAATATCACAAGTGCAATTTTTTGAACCCGTAGAAAAATGCTCCGTATATAATTTTGAACCCGAAGAATGATACTGCAGACGCACTTGAGCCCGTATAAAATCACTGCGTATATAATTTGAAACCTGAAGAAAATACTGCGTGTGTATATTTTGAACCCTGAAGAAAATACTGCGTGTGTATTTTTGAACCCTGAAGAAAATACTGCGTGTGTATTTTTGAACCCTAAAGAAAATACTGCGTGTGTATTTTTGAACCCGTAGAGAATGCTCCATATATAATTCTGAACCCGAAGAATGATACTGCGTGTGCAGTTTTGAGCCAGTAAAGAATACGCCCTTTCTCTTTTTTTTTTTTTTTTTGTATTTCAAGTTTTCCTTTGTTGGGCGCGGTTATGTGTCAGGAGATAATTTTGTCTTTCTCCGAGTGCGAGATATCTTGTTACTAAGTTGTTATGAAGAAATCCGGTAAGATGTTACACGAACGCAATTTCGCCTCATCGAAAGATGTCCATAGTTCCAAACCGAACACGGATGATGAATTCTTCGCCAAAAAAACTTGCCTCTGCTCGGAAAAATCACCCAGGTTTCGTGCCAATTTTGTTAAGCGGTGGTGAAAATGAAAAGAAGACACGTTCGGTTCGCCCAGAGAACACATACGGTTCTGTCTTCATAAAGGGGGTATATTCCTCTTCCAATATTGATTTCGGGATGTGCCAAAGCCCATTGCGTTCTTTTGATAGATGGGTTGAGTTCATGGTGAGTAAGGAGCATATAAATACCAACTTGACTCGAGCGCAGATTATTGATGCTGCCGAGCTTGAAAAATCTCCGTTAGGAAGGATATCTCGGGCTTGGTTGCTTTCATCTCCGTGATGGTGTTCGGACACCCATACGATCATATGTAGATGGGGTGAGATAACTTTCTCCTTGGAGAGTGTGTCTCTCTTGTGAATCTTCCGGAATCGGGAATCTTAAAATCCAATTATCTCGAAAGTGAGGGAAGATGCGGGATGACCTTGCCGCTAAGTTGGAAGATTTCGCTGGAAAGACTCCACTGCGAAGTCGAAGGATTCTCATCCGGAAAGAGGATGAAAGGTGCCTTTACAGCTGGTGGATATCTCAATGGTTTCCTGGATGAGTGGAACCCAAACAAAAGCAGTGATCTTCACGTTACAAAGACTTTTGGCTCTCTCAGTTGTCTAGAGACATTTTGACGAGTTACGGTAAGAAGGAGATAAGACCAGAGTTGCTAGTGATTGTTTGTGAAGTTGGCGAAAGGTGAAGTTCTTCCCATTGGCAAGCTATTCCTCGGTTCCCTGTATGTGCATCTGGATCATCTAGTTGCGAACATGCGAGTTTCGAATGGTTTCATGAAAGTGAATTCATATGTGCACGTTGCTTTTCTGCAAGTCTGGCTATGGGAGCACTTTGAGAAGTATGCTCCGAAACCGATGCCTTCGATTCCCGCGAGTTGGGGCGGCTCTCGAATTCTTCGATGGGTGAACAGGCGTCCAAGAGTCGGCGTGAGCTTGGTTAGTCTTCTTGATAAGTCGTATGAAATCAGTTTTCGCCCATGGGAGCCGGTCCATAGGTCGGTGACTCAAATTGACACCTTTGCTTCGCTCGCTCATGTCTTTGTCTTCGATGGCGATTTGAGCGTTGGTGAAAACTTGTTTATTCAAAGTTGCACGTCCAGGTTATATGTCGTCTTTCTTCATGGGGTCTTTCAGGATAGCCGCTTACAATATTGACCGTCTTCTTTGCTCGTCACATGGGTTTCGATCAAGGTGCCTCTTGCTTACCAAATTTGTGATCCCTAATGATTCATTGCGTGCTTCCCTTAATGCCAATGCCCTTGAGCCGGGTATCCGCCTTCCCTTCTTTCAAACGGGAAGAGTAACTTCGACGACCTTCGGTTATAATGAGTTCTGGTGCGACGAGTTTATTATGATCCAAGATTTTGTGAATAACGTGGTGGAGAACGTTCGTTGTAAACCTTCCCCAGCAGTTTTGAAGAAGTATCCAATGTTGAGAGATCTCAAGCGAAAAGCTGCCTAGAACTCGGAAAGTCCCGGAGCCAAGGAACGGAGAACGAAGAATCGTCTTTGGCGGGTTCCGGACGGTTTCAAAAGATCCTCCCACGGCTCTCGTGTCTTTCAGTTCTTCCAATAACCAGGTATGTGTCGCTTCTTCATTGGTTTGTCTCAAAACACGTGAAATTCTGCTGAAAACATGTGTCTTGTTTCTTCCAGGGCTTCGGTAGTGTTAATGCTTTCGCTGCCCTTGCACGTTGCCAGGAGACGACCATTTCTTCAAAGATTTCCAAGCGGACAACGAGCCTTCTCATAGCGGTGATGAGTCAGAGAAAGAAGAAAGTTCGACAAGTGAGAGTGATTCCTCTGGCAGCACTGGTTCTTTTTAGGGAAGTGGTTCGGTGAGTTCCGCGCTTCTTTTCTTTCTTCTTCAATTTCTTCTTTTGAAAAATGTCTGACTCAAGTTCGCGGGGAGGAATCCGGTTCGGAGGACGATTCTGGGTAGAGCCACATGAAAACTTGCCTTTGGTGGCCACCGCCGGTGACTTGGAGATGGGAGTTAGCCAATTTCGGCACGAGATGTGGCTCAAACGGTAGATGATTCTCTCGATGGTTGCTGCCGTAGACATGGAAGAAGACCCTCTGCGAGTCGTGAGGCCAGTGCGGGCGCTATTTTTGATCCCCCGTACTTGGTTCCTTATCCGAGGTCATGTGTTGGTTGGCAGCTTCAGCGTGCCGGCTAAGCATGAGCCGTTGTACACCAGAATCTGGGAGAAGTACGGGCATATAGCCACAACCAAGAAAGTCACTAGTCGATTTTGCGCTGGTTAAGCGTGTGGAAGAGGCTTTATCTTCCATCGAGGATATGCGTGGGGTGACTGGTCACACCGTTTCTGAAGACGTTATTGCCGATTGGGAGCACCATCGCGACGTGTGCGTAGAAAAGGAGTTCAACACTTCGTGGTTTGTCGAAGGCCTTGATGAGATCCAAAAGTTGAAAGATGCGAAGAACCAAAGCCTTTCCGCCGAGGAGATTGCACGACAGGAGGTAGAACTCGAAAAGCTTTCCAAGATGTTGACTATGAAGAGAGCGGCTCTTGAAGATGCAAAGTTGACTTTCTCCAAGAAGAAACCGGACCTTTGTTGGATGATTTTCCTTGAATGTTTCTCTGTTAAACTTTCATTTAGGTTCTTTTTTTTTTTTTTTTTGAAAGACATACTGGATGTCTGGTTCAAGGTTTGACCAGTTTTGGTAGACAGCTGGTAGCTTTTGAGGATGTTAGATTATTTCTGGGATGAATGGTTTTGATAATATGACTCTGATTATGTTTTGGGAAAGGAATATTGCTTTTACGAAAGTGTGCGCTAGCAATAGGCACAATACTCAGTAGTATAATGGTTTTACTAAGAACCTAAAAACAAATCGTATATCTTGCCCAGTCTGAATTTACTCACTTCATAGGTTTTTGCGAACATGCCCCTCTCTATGTAAAAAAGGCGGTTTTGCTGGTAGCATCGCCAGCAAGTCCCCAATTGCTGGTAGCATCTTCGGCGAGTCCCCAGTTTTCTCATGTAGTTTTTACAACTAGTAGCCGGGTTGTCTGGTAGTTGCGTCGGATTGAGTCGCCTTCCCCTACCATCTTGACATCTGGGTCGAAGAACGAGATCGACAGTCTGACATTGTAGCCGATAGATCAATCCTCCCGCCGTGGTCGCCAAATGTTTATGGGTAAAAATCGTTTCTGCCGATTTCGGTAAATTCGGTAGGTGAGTGAGAAACTGGTTCAAACCCTAAACAAATGTGCTGCACGTGAGCACTTTATAGATTCGAGAGATCAATCTGTACAAGTCCGGCCTAAACCAAGAAATGTCCGTTCCAGACTTGCTTCGGTCACAAAGTGGAGGAGAAGGGTTGATTTGGGGAGGAAGCAAAGAAAGGTGTTGAGACCGAGAATAATGCAGGAGAGTAGTGTCTCGACTTGTATCGAAAGTGAAAGCTTCGGAAGCTTGCAAGAGATGAAAGCTTTTTGGAGAGCTTGCAAAGTTGCCTTTTTACGAGAGTGTAGTATTTTTCTCCCACCAAGACTTGTTGTCGGTGGAAATAGGTAAGACCTATTTATACAAGTCGAGATTGAAACGTACCCTGGCCTCATGAAGGAAGAGAGTAAAGGGTGAAATAATGGGAGGAGGTGGTAACCGCATGGTGGTGAAAACGTTTTCACCATTATTTCCTCTTTTATTTGACCGCTTTATTCCTATTCACGCTTTCTTAATGTGAGCGTAGTGTACGCTACATGCTGTAACCGCCAAACCAAAACCCTAGAAAGCATCCCCCAGTTTGTGTTGATATCTCGAGTGTTGGTTGCACCTTGAGTGCAAGTGGCGCTGCTAGTGGCGCGTGTGGCATGTGCGGAATGCCCTTGTTGCGGGTTGTACTTCGAGTGCAAGTGACAATGCCAGAGCTGCTAGTGGCGTGCGTGGCATGTGTGGAACACCTTGGTGGTAGGTGATAGGTGTAGAATACACCGTATTTAATATCTAGTATTTATGCTTTCTTTGCTAGTTTTCTTGTAAATTATGTATCTTATGTTTACTTTTGAGTTTATTAGGTGCAATGGAGTCATTTGGAGCAAAAAGAAGTGGAAACGGCTACAAAAGTGAAGTCACAAGTGAAGAAGGGCCAAAGACCCAGTGGAACTCGTTCAAATGGAGGATTTCTAGTCATCATTTTGTAGAGGACGAGAAGACGAAGTCAGTGGCGAAAGAACGGAGTCATTCCGAGTTCGTATGAAGAAGTTACGAGCAAAAGGACTTGGAAGACCAAAAGGGCACAATGGTCATTTTGTAGGTCCACTACTATTGACATCCCCTCGTTTGTTAAGGGACAACTCTATTCGGAGGAATACTATTTGGAGCCGAGCTGAGGTTAAGGGACAGCCAGCTTAGTTACCCTTTATCAAGATTACTGGGTGTTGTATAACGAGCATTACTTCTAAAATCGAGAGAAGATGACTTCTCAATAGTTTTTCACACAATTCGAGACAAAGAAAAAAGCAACGACTCTGTTCTTGAAATTGAGAGATCGAGAGAGATTCGGGAAGTGATTTGCGACAAAGGTTGATTCGAACAGGTGATGGAGAAGGTGAGCTTATGGTCGAGAGTGAAGCGGAGTTGGGGATCGATTTGAAATGAAGAACTTGGGATTGATATGCATCTGAGAGGAGTTAGGGTTTTTGAATTGAGATGAAATTGGTAACGGTTTGAATCAGATCAAAGAGAAAATGTTGTTGCTGCTCTCGATTGAAGAGGATAATGAAGAAATTGAGGAAATGGTTGTTCCTGTGGTGATGAACAGATTGAAGGAGGTTATGTTGATAATAATGGTCGATTAATGATGGGTATTCATCAGATTGGGTTTTGGTTTGGGTTTTATTGCCGACTGATGGTGGTGATACTGCTATTGAATGGAAAGAAGATGGAGATGAATCGAAAATGGGTTTGCCTGGTGGTTGGATTTGAATGAGAATCAGTGCACAAAGCAGTTGGTGGTGAGTAAGAAGATGGGTTGGTCTCGATTTGAAAAGTAGAGAAGTTTAACTGACTCTGAAATGATCAAGAAGTTCTGTGAAATAGCCGATATGGTTTGAAACTTAACCCTGGAATAATGAATGTTGTGTTGCTGATTGAGTTGAACTCTTACAGGTAGTGATGTCAGGTGATATTGCTGAGTGAAGCTACAGGTTCTCAGCAGTGAATGGAAGAAGCACTGAAGGGGTTGAGTGAATTGCAGTGGGGTACTTGGTGATTTTCATGGAGTGTGATGAATGTTAGAACTTGCAGCTGTAGTTGCAGGGTTCGAACTGTAGGGGCTGGGCTGTTGTGTGGGAGCATCAGCTGGTATTGTTGCCAGTGGAAGTTGGTGTGTGCAGAGTGTGTCGAATGGGATTTCTTTTGGTGACTGCTTTTGAGTAATCGGTGAATTCATAAATTGAAGTGGATGTTGGGTTTGGGAGACTGAGAATGAGTTTTATCTGAAAACGCGTGACGAATCGTTGAAAGTAGATCATTTGTTGCTTACTGATTCTGATTGGATGCAGTTGGTTTTGGTATTGAACTGGAATTGCAGGTTGTTATGCATTTTGCAGGTGGACTGTGAGGTGTGTTGTAGGCTCAGATGCATATTACAAGCATTGCAGGTGGTGCAAGCTGGTGATTGAGATGGCTTTGCAGGGCAGGCATGTCGCATTGCAGTTTCGTTGGTGGCTGTGCTAGAAGGGCTCAGAGCTTGTAGAATGGGAAGTCAGTGAAGGTGTTGGTATAGCTGCTGTAATGGGTGAGAACAGGTTAGAGGAGCTGGAAAACAAGAGAGTTGCAAGAGAGCCATTATGGCTGTAACTTAGGTGGTGAAGCACAATCATTGTGCAACACAGCACATGCCTGTGCAATGGCCTGAGCCAAGGCCAAATCGGCTCGATTAAGCCGAGTCGGTGCTCGACTCACACCTTGACTTCAGTCGACTCGAGTTAACTCGGCGAGACTTCGGTGATTTGGATCGTTGACCGAGTTGGATCGTTGGCCATTGACCGGGTGGACTTTGCTTGGTCACCTGAGACACTTTCCGGCGACTATTCCGGCCAAGTTCCGGCCATAATCCCAGTTTTCCGTCGACGGTTTTTGGACATATTTTCTACACGGGTTTCTCTCTCTTATGGGCTTGGAGGACTTCTATCTAGTGGACTTTTGAAGATTAGACCTAGTTTTGGAAGGGAGGAAAAGCTATAAAAAGAGGAATTCTATATCTTTTATGAATATCTTTTATTATCTTTTGAATCTATTTCTTTTCGCCTCTACCTTGTGGTAGGCCTCTAGATGTGTATAAATTATGGCCTACGGTGATAAACCGCAAGTGCACGGCGTCTATCGGAGACGCGGCATGTACGGGTCGAACCACAGAGACTTGTGGTGCTCTATGTGTGATCTAAGGGCTTCTTCAACTGAGTTCAAGTGAGTGACAAAGTAACACAGATGTTTGTGCCGATACGGCTAAGGTTGAAGTGACTCTAAGCTAAGGCAGAAAAGTAAAGTATAAACGAAATAGAGAGCACTAGGGTGTCGAATCCACCGCCTAATCTCGGTTAAGTTAGTTCAATTTTTATAATGTTCTCATCCCTTGTAACAGCAAGTCTGCCATTTATCGTCGGTCTCAATGGATGGCTTATTATCACTAAGGCAATTAACTAACCCTAGTATTAGTTTGTCTTATCATAGTACAACTAATCACAGATCAAGTTCATTACTTAGATGATTAAACCTCTCCTAGGATGGATAATCTAATCGCAATTAGGGTATCTTTCTAAAGCACTAATTGTCTTCTCAGGGCACAATTAGTCTAAGGATTGATAATGCATAATGAGACATGAATTGCAACACACACAACATGGAAGTAACCTGACTACAGAGGATGCATGACATACTCTGTGAAAGTAACAAGCTGCAGTGTTAAGATTAAATTTATCCTACACAATATAGCACAATAAGAACAGTTTAAAATTATGAACCAAATTATCAGTTGATTATGGGTTTCATCTAAACCCTAGCAGATTATTTAGAACATGATTACAACAGTAAATAAACTACAAATTAACCTAATTGACACACTGGCTAGCCCAGGCATGCTCTCAAACATCCAATTACACCTTCTATTTATACATGCAAAAATCCCCCAAAATATCAAACCTTAATTCTCAAAAATCGAAATTAAAATTAAAATAAACTCTCACCATACTCTCTGATCGTCTCTCCTCTTGTCTAATCGCTCTGCAACTCCATGCTTCGACTGTAGTGATGAAAACCCTAGCTTTAGTTTTTCTCTAAGTTAGCTTCTAGGGTTGGAGAAGCTAAGAAAGAGAAAAACTAAATCTAGAGAGGGGTGCGGCTGTTGGGGTTGTTGTTTGATGTCAGGAAGGTGATGATGGAGGTGGTGGAAGCGGCAGCTCTGCTCTGCCATGGGGAAGGGAGGAGAAGGTGGAGAATGGGTTTTGCAGAGCTGGTCGGGGAGAAGAAAGAGAAGGAGAAGAAGAGAAATGAGGTGGGTCGATGGGGGTATAGGGTTATGGGTGATTCAGTGTTGCACGGGTGCATCGGAGATTGATGGAGAAGGCCTCAGCGAGCGTAGGATCTCGGTGAGGAAGATCTGAACGGCTGAGGATGAACTGAGGCGATTTGCTGTGGAGCGGGAGTATCAAGACATGATGTGAACGATGGAGCGACCGTAGGATGTAGCTAGACGCGATCTGAACGGCTCGGGATGAGCGGGTTCGGATCCGGGTCGTGGGTAGCTCTAGCCCAAGTCTTCCTTGCTGGGTTGCAACTGATTTGCGCACGGGCTTTGGCTAACTGCTCCATAGATGTTTGACTCCATTTCTTCGCTCTTTGGCTCCTCAGTTTCTCCGAGCTTTATTTATTGCCTAAAAACACAAAATTAATTAATACAAATATTTATTCTTGAAAACAAAGAAAACACGAGAATGCGGGATAATATCGATTTCTAAGCGCAAAAGATGAGTAAAATGCCAATAAAAAGGTGTATAAATATGCACTATTTAGCACTCATCAAATACCCCAAACCTGAATTTTACTTGTCCTCAAGTGAAACAGAAATTAAGAAATCCTAACTATACCACCATCGCAGTCTCTCGAATGCATTTAGCGTATGCACTAACCTTTAAACCCCTAGGTGTCCCTAGTGGACGAGTTGTAGTCTCGTGAGGGTTTACCAGAGGTGTACCCACAAAACCTTCTCCAACTTCAGAGTGTAAAAGAGTCTCAAGCCTCCTAGAAGCTATGAGGACATAGAGTTTCAATGTGCTAGTAACATGAAGTTAGAACTACCAAAGAACGCATTCTCATCCTTAAGTCTTTGAGCGAGAAGTAACCATACCATATGAAAGAATTCGGATTCGATTGTGATCATAAGTCTCAACTTCTGCCTCACCATTAGGGTTTTATGATAATTGCACTCAAAAAGATCGCTTTTTAGTCTCTCATGTGTGCGGGCGCGGGAATAAAGAGAGAAATCCTGCACACGTTGTAGGTAAGAAGGATAACCTTCCGAAAATAAAATCTGGAGACTCCACGAAGTGTGGACAAAAAGAATCTTTTCGATGATCTCTAAGAAAGGAAATCAACCATTAGCAAGGGGTGGGAGTACTCACTCACTTCTCACCCGATCGGCAATTAATATCACTCTCTCATAAGAACCATAGAAACGTCTTCAATCTTCGGTCTTCGGTCATCAATTGTTGATGACGAACTTCTAAACTTCACAAAATTTGACAATTTTTAACTTTTCTACTCAATTTCCTTGTTGTTTGGATTTATCTTCTTGAACTCTCTTTACCATGGTGGTAGCAAAAATAAACTACAATATTTTTTTTGGTTTTTTTGATTTTTGTTGATTTTTTTTTTTTTTTTTTTTTTTATTTAAATTATTAATTTATTAATCCTCATCAACAGAAAGGAGTTTACAAGAATTGGATGGGAGTCTCGCAACAAGTGAAAATAAAAATACAAATAATGAAACAACTAACTCCATGGACAAAGGACTTTAACACTCAATTTTTCCACAACTTGTATTGTCTTGATTTTATAAATTTTATTAATTCTCATCCTATTTTCTTTTCTTTGTTGCACATAAACCTTGGACTATATCAATTTTTCTTTCCATATTCGATGATGCTCCGCTTTGCCGACGATGATGTGTTTCTATGGGTCTTGCTGATTGAGAGAGAGAGTGATGCTAACGGCAAATCGGTATTTAGAAGGAGTTTTCATCTTTAGACGTCACCCTCATGATTGACAAAAACTAGCACTCAAGAGATCAAAAGTAGTGTTGGAATTGGTGCGAAGTTGGGTAGCTCACCATTCCTACCCGGAATTTACGTATGGTCATACACACACTAACAGCTTTTCTAGAAAGTTGCAAAAATTGAAGGTTGGTGCCTCACTTTATGTAAATTGGGTAGTCTCCACTATGGGTGATCACAATTCTACTACCGAATATCTAAACAACACCTAATTCGCCCTCCGGTATGGTTAAATCCAACTTTAACGCTCTAATCAACTAAGGAACCCGATTGCGTTCTCCGGTACTTCTAAGTTCTGTTATTTCGGTCAGAATCTCTATCTAAACATAGCTAGAAGCATGCTAGTGACTCTAAAATCTCTAAAAGTTGGAGGTTTTTACAAAAAGGGTTTTTTTTTTTTTTTTTTTTAAGATAAAAGATAAAATAAAAGACTAAAAACTCTAAATGCAAATGCACCCCCCAAACCTAAATCAAATATTGTCCTCAATGTGTCTACATATAGAAAAAATTTAAACAGTCACATACCGAGAGAACTATGCTTGATAAGAGAAAAGGGAAGAGATTACCGGATGTCGGCAGGAGCAAGGTTGAGCTTCTTTAGTCAAGGCTAGAATCCAACATTCTCAACGGAGATCATATCGGATTAGCATAATAAATGCGCATGAAGACTCAACCGATTCAAGAAAAGAAAATTTAACAAGTCCTACTGGATATATACAATGAAAATTCACCATAAACCAACAATCTAAAGAGTTGAGGATCAACCCAATAGAAAATATGTACACACATTAACAGCCTTACACAAATATAATATGATAGTGCAAGTAAGACTGTGTATGTGAATGAGCTTCCCCCAAACCTAAACTTGTGAACGGGTGTGTTTGGGAGCACAAAATCTTGCAATTTTAAAGGTACATCATGCAAAAGGTCTAACTCAAAATGAGTATTGCTAAGAACAGGCGGTATACACATACCAACTGTGGTTCCCTAAAGGTGTTATACTTTGATGCAAAATAGTCCAAGAGGACTTGGGAAGCACAAAGTTCTAGGCCTAGATTAGGCATTTTCAGAAAAGTTGGTTTTGCAATTTTGTGACAAACTACACCTAGGTTTGGTGGAGGAGTTTCAATTTGTGACTCAGGAGAGAGGTTAGGTACATCTACGTTATTTTCATGTATAAGATCATTTGTACCATCACACACTTTCCTAAAGTCAGAAGAAGGTAAATCATGTTCACCTGCATAAAACAATTCATCAATCTCCATGTCATAATCATTATCAGTCTCACGCATAACATGACTAGGAGAGATATCATGTTGTAACCTAGGCATGGAATTAGGCACATGCATTGAATCATCTGTATTAACAGACAATTCAGCTATTCCTAGGTCATATACAGGTGATAAAGCATGCTCATTTTCACAGGACAATTCCACAGGTTCCACATCAACATCACATGCATGAATATTAGAAGAAGCATTATTCATAGGGTTCACAGAAGAGACGCCTAACGTCTCTGAACCTAAAGATTCTATTACATTTTCAAAATACACATGCTCTTCATATTCATCATCATCATCATCATAGCAAGAATTCATCTCTCCATTCAAAATTGTAGTATTTTTAGTGTACTCATCTACCTCTAGATTAGGTTCATATTCAATGTTAGTTGCATGAGTAAGACTAGAAACACTATTTTTAATCCTATCATTTTGTAACTCAATCAGGTTCCTTTGAAGAATCATCTTGAGTTGTTCTATTGAAGGAGAGTCTTCACTAGTGGGTAAGCATTCCTCATATGGATATTCATTGTATGGTTGTGCATGAGGTTCACTAGAGAAGGGAAATTCAGACATGTTGCTATGTGGATGGTCATGCATTGCATTCATTTCAAGCCTAGCATTTTGCTCCATGAGTGTTTCCATTATTGATTGCAAACTAGGAGTTGGGGGAGTATAAAATTGTTCATCTCCCCACTGTGGTGAATGATGCATGTGTGTAGGTTGATTATGGTCCCAATAGTCACTTCTAGACACTTCGTACATTGGATTATCATGGTTTTCCCTAGACTGCCTAAACTCATGTAAAATGTAGCAGTTCTCAGCAGGGTGGTCTAAGCTACCACATAAGGTACAAGTATACATTGCATAGTGTCTAGGGGGATTAGATTTGACAGACTGCTCATGTAATTGCCTTTATAAAGCAGAAACTTGAGCTTCTAATTGATCTAGAAGTGATGACTGGGTATGAGGAGAGTGTTCATTCTCAACCTGTGATGGATGATACATGTGCTCATAGTGATTAGGGTATGTGAGGTCAGGGCCTTGAGAAGGCGCATAAAATTCCCTAAAATCACTATGGTATGTGGGGGGTTCGTATTGTGAAGCATGCCCGTAAGCAAGCTCTCTAAGGGATTTGTTTCCATCCCCAGATGCAGACCAAAATCCTGACATGATTTATCAACTCAAATTGAACTCAAAGCCCAGTTGAAGTGGACTAAGTTTGGTTTTAGTGGGATTGGTTTGGTTTATTGGGTTTCATTTGGTTTGTTGGGTTTTGGTTTGTTGTGGGCTAGTTGTTTGGTTTTTGTGGGAATTTGGTTTGTTTGGGATTTGCTGTTTGAAACCCAGGATTTGTGAAACTGCACAGCCCAGCAGATGAACAAGTGCAGCCCAGATTGAATGGCCCAGTATGTGGGCTGAGTTTTGTGAGCAGCCCAGCAGCAGAGCCCAGCTTAGGCAGAAGCGGCCCAGGTTGGGTTCAGTTTAGCCCAGCTGGGAGGCTTCAATTTTGGGTGTGGGCTCTAGGTTATGTTCAGCCCAGGTTGAGGGCTTCAGCTGAGCACACAGAATTTTCACAGAAATTGACACAGCCTGGTGGTTGAGCAGGCTGGTCTGTGCTCAGCTCATGCACTGGTTATCTGTTGCAGCTGGTCAGTTACAAGCTTGGCCAACTTCAAAACCACAGCTCATGTGAGTGCACAGACAATGCAATGTGTGCATGGAAGGTTTTAAATTTAGCACAGTCTATATGCTCAGAACAGCACAGAGAAACCTGGTTCACACACAGATTACCAAAGAAGCACAGATTATCAACGCAAGGCAAGTCAACAGAGCATGCACAAGGGGGCTAGCAAGGGAGCTCAAGCTTGTAGCTTCAGGGGCTAGCAAGGTTATGCACTTCCTCACAGATGCTGGCTCAATTGTTCAATGGTTCACACTTGGCTCAAACTTGCAGCTTCAGGGGCTAGCAAGTGAGCAGGGTCTGGCTTTTAACACAATGGTCAAACAACACAATGGGTAAATGACCCAGTTCAGGGTATTTGCAGGGTTTCAAGCATGCATTCAGGTCACAGGGCAATCATTCAGTGCTCCACAGACTCACAAAATACAAAAGATTTGGTGAGCTTACCTTATCCACATGGCAATGAGTAGCACAGCCTCACAGCATAGCAAGTACCTCAAGTCTGCAGCACTGTGGTATGCATTGGGTTTGCTCCACAGTTCACAGGTACCTGCTAGCTCAAAATGAGAGTTTAGTTTCCAAAATGTGGATGTTACTGACAGAAGATCAAGATGGATACCAACCCAAGCCCGAGAATCAATTGGGTGACACAGGGATCAAGAGTTACAAGGCACTAAGATACAGGGCTGCTTAGTCTCCTTGTAAACTAATGACAAAGCTCAGCTGAGCTAATAGAAAGAAGCACTACAATGCAAGATCATACTGATAGACAATTAATAGCTGAAAGGAAATAAAGTATGAAATGCAGGGTGAACAGCTAAGATGTAATGCAGCAAAAGAACACTAAATGCAATGGTAAAACAAGCTAAGTTACACTATGAAAAACTAAAAACAAGGATATACAGACAATGAACTAAATGCAATGAACTGAAACTAAGTTACACTATGATGCAAATGCATATATACAGGGGTGAAAATCAGTAAAGCAAGCCAATGAACTACAGGGCACGCGCCAAGTCCCCGGCAGCGGCGCCAAAAACTTGGTAGGCCTCTAGATGTGTATAAATTATGGCCTACGGTGATAAACCGCAAGTGCACGGCGTCTATCGGAGACGCGGCAAGTACGGGTCGAACCACGAGACTTGTGGTGCTCTATGTGTGATCTAAGGGCTTCTTCAACTGAGTTCAAGTGAGTGACAAAGTAACACAGATGTTTGTGCCGATACGGCTAAGGTTGAAGTGACTCTAAGCTAAGGCAGAAAAGTAAAGTATAAACAGAAATAGAGAGCACTAGGGTGTCGAATCCACCGCCTAATCTCAGTTAAGTTAGTTCAATTTTTATAATGTTCTCATCCCTTGTAACGGCAAGTCTGCCATTTATCAGGCTCTCAATGGATGGCTTATTATCATTAAGGCAATTAACTAACCCCTAGTATTAGCTGTCTTATCATAGTACAACTAATCACAGATCAAGTTCATTACTTAGATGATTAAACCTCTCCTAGGATGGATAATCTAATCGCAATTAGGGTATCTTTCTAAAGCACTAATTGTCTTCTCAGGGCACAATTAGTCTAAGGATTGATAACAGACAATGAGACATGAATTGCAACACACACAACATGGAAGTAATCTGACTACAGAGGATGCATGACATACACTGTGAAAGTAACAAGCTGCAGTGTTAAGATTAAATTTATCCTACACAATATAGCACAATAAGAACAGTTTAAAATTATGAACCAAATTATCAGTTGATTATGGGTTTCATCTAAACCCTAGCAGATTATTTAGAACATGATTACAACAGAAAATAAACTACAAATTAACCTAATTGACACACTGGCTAGCCCAGGCATGCTCTCAAACATCCAATTACACCTTCTATTTATACATGCAAAAATCCCCCAAAATATCAAACCCTAATTCTCAAAAATCGAAATTAAAATTAAAATAAACTCTCACCATACTCTCTGATCGTCTCTCCTCTTGTCTAATTGCTCTGCAACTCCATGCTTCGACTGTAGTGATGAAAACCCTAGCTTTAGTTTTTCTCTAAGTTAGCTTCTAGGGTTGGAGAAGCTAAGAAAGAGAAAAACTAAATCTAGAGAGGGGTGCGGCTGTTGGGGTTGTTGTTTGATGTCAGGAAGGTGATGATGGAGGTGGTGGAAGCGCAGCTCTGCTCTGCCATGGGGAAGGGAGGAGAAGGTGGAGAATGGGTTTTGCAGAGCTAGTCGGGGAGAAGAAGAGAAATGAGGTGGGTCGATGGGGGTATAGGGTTATGGGTGATTCAGTGTTGCACGGGTGCATCGGAGATTGATGGAGAAGGCCTCAGCGAGCATAGGATCTCGGTGAGGAAGATCTGAACGGCTGAGGATGAACTGAGGCGATTTGCTGTGGAGCGGGAGTATCAAGACATGATGTGAACGATGGAGCGACCGTAGGATGTAGCTAGACGCGATCTGAACGGCTCGGGATGAGCGGGTTCGGATCCGGGTCGTGGGTAGCTCTAGCCCAAGTCTTCCTTGCTGGGTTGCAACTGATTTGCGCACGGGCTTTGGCTAACTGCTCCATAGATGTTTGACTCCATTTCTTCGCTCTTTGGCTCCTCAGTTTCTCCGAGCTTTATTTATTGCCTAAAAACACAAAATTAATTAATACAAATATTTATTCTTGAAAACAAAGAAAACACATAATCTGGGATAATATCTGATTTCTAAGCGCAAAAGATGAGTAAAATGCCAATAAAAAGGTGTATAAATATGCACTATTTAGCACTCATCACCTTGTTTTCTAGGGTTTAGAACCATGAAGTCTTTTCTCTTTCTTCTTGTGATGAACTCCATGAATATGAGCTAGAGTTTTCTTTTGGTTATGAAATAAGTTGAATTTCCAAACATGATTTTTTGTGCAATAAATTAGTTTTCTCTCATATTATCGTTTATGATTCACCATCAATATTGTTACATGAGTTGAATGCTATTTAGTCGAGTCGCGAATCGATTGATTTTGCTTTCATCTTTATTGCTAGATTAGGGTTATTATACGCAAAAGTGATAATTCCGGATTGCAAGTAGCATAAATATGATTATAGTTTGTAGTGATATATTCTCATGATCATATGTGAACCATAACCTTAGTTAAATCGGATTAGTGCGCTTTCCACGTTCGATTGCTTTGATTGGCCTAATTTCATAGAACCTAATGCATCTAGGGAATTAAACTTGATTAGTGCTTTTACACGTTAGGTTGTTCCTTTAGGTAGAATTCATATTCGCATCTTTTAATGTGTTTGTTGATGACAAGAGGAGATTAGCGAGATATTCTTGCGATCAAGGTATTCTAGGGCCTTTGATAAAAGTTGAGATTAAAATATCAATTCTAGTTATTGTGTTAAAAACATGTTTGTGATTGAAGACGAAATCCTTGAACAATACTTTCTTATCCTTGATTCGATTTGTTTGCTTATTTCTTTATTTGTTTTATTTAGTTTATTTTAATCACAAAACCCCGGTGTTATTTATAGGGAACCGAAACAATTTGACAACCTAGACCTCTCTGTGGGATCGATCCTTTCTTGCCCTTGCTATATTTATATTTTGAGTAGTAAGAAAGTGTAATTATATTTGTGTCGGCTGACAACCGACCAAATTTTGGCGCCGCTGCCGGGGAGGCAGCGGTTGTCAATTGTTTTTGGTTTCTTATTTTTGTTTTTAGTTTTTGTTTTATATTCTTATTTTCTGGTTCCTAATATAGTTTTGAGAACTTTTGTTTCAGGTACCAATTTCTATGGACGGAGCATATTGGAGCAATCAATACGGATTTCAACCTCAACAATATGATAACTACCAATTCCATGGGTATAATCAAAACCAATTCATTGGTTATGACCAATATTCCATGGAACCTTGTGGTTTTCCTCAACAACCTTATGGCGGGTATGTGTGTGAACAACAACAAGGATGGGAGGATTCTTATGCTCGTGAACAAAAAGTCTCTAACTTTATAGACAAAATTTCCAACTTTTTACAAGAGGAATTTCAAAAAGCTAAAGAGACTACAAACGAGCAACTCCAAGAACTTCGTGAAGGTATGTCTAGCTTGCGAAGAGGCATTGATCAATACAAGGAAGATATGGATAATTCTAATGTGCATATGGTTTGTGATGAATTTTTGATTGATGCTAATGTTGAAAAAGGCGAATCCTTGGGCATTTTCGTTGATAATTGTGTAGTTAACTCAACTCTTGATCGTAATAATGATCATTCACCTATTCAAAAGGATGAGTTAGAGATTAGCAACACTAAATTCAGCGAGGACCAATCTTATGTTGACTATGATAGTGACGGTGATTATGATACATTGCTTGAAACAACTCATGGTGACATCTCCGAGGAGTCTTTTTGGGATCAAGATGAAGATGAAGAGGAATTTGATGACACTTGTGTAGATTACTCAAGCATTGATCTTAATAATGATCAAGAGCCTATTCAAAGGGTGGAGCTTGAGGATGATGCATTTTCGAGTGTTCTAAAAAAGTTTCTTATAATAAAATTTGGATCCGCAAAAGAGTATGTGCCTTACAACAAAAGGAGGAATATGTTGAGAATGAGACCGTTATGACCACTATTGTGGAAGACCCAATTGAGCTTGCATATGATTGTAATGATGATGTTTATGTCGAAACTTTGTTTAAGGCAGAAACGGACGAAGAATGGTTGCAAGGTTTGATAGAGGACCATGATATAAAAGAGGTGAATAATTCACTTGAGTTTTCAATGATGAAGAGGATTCCGTAATACAAGAGATGTGCAAGGTTTGTCTAACCCGTTGCCTATTGTTTCTTCTCCTTTACCTCTTATTGGTTTGAATGTATGTGCTTCGAGAATATTGTTGAATGACTTTGTTTCTCGTTTTCCTCCATTAGAGATACTTGATTCTCATACTATGCAGGTTTTGGAACAAGAAACCGTTGAAGTACCCAACTTCTATATTCTTTATACACTCCCAAGTGTGGACAAGAATAAGTGTGGGGAAGCTTTTATCGGTTCATAGCTTCACTTTTGTTTTATATTACTAATATTTGTGTGAAGCTAGTGTTTGCAAAACAGGTTCTATGGAAGGATCCTCAACTTTTCGTGATTGTTGGTATATGGACGATAACAAAAGAGTCGGGCTGACGACTTTAAACCAAGTGCTAAATGGGAGGCAACCCATAGGTTTTGTATTTTAGTCCCTTTTATTTTTTATTTTTATAGTTTTCATATCATATTTGCATCCCCATGTTTAATTTCATTGAGTCCGGAATCTATCTTAGAAAAGAATTAAGACGAATACCTTTTCGTCAGAAAAATTCAGACTGCACGTAGTTCAGTCCAGCGACCATAACTGTCAGACCGTTTATCGAAACACTGTGCCCTTTTGAAACTTTGTAGAAAACACTTAGATGAACAACTTTTGTGAAATGGAGTTTTTCCAAATTCCTTACCAATTTGTACAGTTTTTGCGTTTTATCTGCTGTTACGTCAGAATTCAGAATTTTCGGTTTTACACATTGAGGACAATGTGAAGTTTAAGTGTGGGGGAGTCTTTTGCATATAGAGTTTTTAGCCTTTTTGAGTCAAAATTTTCAACTTTTTTGTAAATAGTGAATAAAAACTCCAACTTGTGGTTAGTTTAGAGTCACATAGTATACATGTCGCTAAGATTACATCGAGAATCTCATAATAGTGACTGAACTTAGAGATGACAGAGAACATGATCGGGTTTCTTACTTGTATGAGAGTTAAAGTTGGATTTAACCATGCCAGTGGAAAATAAGGCGCAGACTGAATTCGGTATTAGAGTAGTAATCCCCTATAGTGGAGACTACCCATGTTACATAATGTGAGGCACCGACCTTCAATTCTTTGTACCTGTCTAAATTTGTGCTTTTAGAGTGTGTGTCACCGTACGTAAATTCCGGGCAGAATGGTGAGCTGTCCAATCTCCCACCATAGAAGCACTATTTTGATATCTTGAGTGCTATTTTTATCAATCATGATGGTGACATCGAATTGCTAACTTACATACCACTTGTAATCTTGTTCGCAGTTAGCACCATCCACCTTATCTCTCTCTACACCAACAGGTCCATAGAAACACCATCATCATCAACAAGAGGAGCATCACAAATTCGAAGGAAAGTTAAAGACGTTCAAGGTTTACAAGCAACAGTACAGAATTGAGCAGATTTCAGACTTTATGTACGAGAGCGAATATTATCAAGATGAGAGTTCGAGAAGTCTATGATATCAAGACATATAAGTTGTGAAGAATCAAGCGGTAAAGTACTTACACCATGGCCATTTGTACTTATTTTATTTTCAGTTGTGTTTATTTCTCTTGTCTCAAAAAAAAAAAATAAAAAAAAAAAAAATAAAAAAAAAACGAAAATTAAGAAAAAAAAAAGAAAGAAAAAAAAAAAAAACAAGAGAAAATTTTTAGGTTCGTTAATAGTTTTTTATTATTTTGTTTTGTTTTGTTTTTATTTTGTATTTATTTTTCTTGTCTCATAAAAAAAAAAAAAAAAAAAAAAAAAAAGAGAGACAAGAAAAATTCATTGTATCATATTTTGGGTTTGTATAGTTTGTTTTTAGTTTTATTCTTTCAATAAAGCCAATGGAAAGAAGGAATATCCATAATGAAGTTTCAAGCGACAAGGAATTTGAGGAAATAATTAAATTGTCGAGATTCTACGAGGTTCAAGAGTTATCATCAAGAGTTGAAGACCGAAGACGAAGATGAAGACACCGATAGAAGACCGAAGACGTTTCTATGGATGCTGTGAGAGTGGTGCTAGCTGCACGCCGAACGGATAACGAGGTAAGTAAGCATATTCCCACCTTCGTTAAATGGTTGATTTCCTTTCAAAGAGATCGTCAGAAAAATGGGTTTTCAAAAAAAATTATAAAAGATGTGGGTTTTCAAAATATTCTGAGGGTTTTGCCTTCCTACCATTCAACGTGTCGCAGGATTCTCTCTTCATTCCTACCTGGACACATGTGTGACCCATAAAAAGCTGTTTATTATTGAGAGCAATATCATAAAACCCTTTCTTGTGAGGCAGAGTCGAGACTTTCGATCACTCCGAACCCGAATTTCTTTCGAGAAAGGATGGTTATTTCTCTCTCAACTTTTAAGAATGAGATTGTGTTCATTTATGTGTCTAACTTCTTATGACTAGTGTGCAGAATCTCTATGTCTTCTTAGCGCGTGGATACTATTATTACGGAGAACTAGTAAGTTGGAAAAAGTAGGTTTTGTGGGTATATCTCTAGTAAACCCTCACGAGACTATAACTCGTCCACTAGGGACACCTAGGGGTTTAAAGGCTTGTTATTTATGTTAAAAGTGACCGTAGCCTCGACGACACGGAGTTGTATGTATGTTTTAGAATAAGTTTTGTTTGATTTGCTCGAGGACTAGCAAAGTCTAAGTGTGGGGGAATTTGATAGGTGTAGAATACACCGTATTTAATATCTAGTATTTATGCTTTCTTTGCTAGTTTTCTTGTAAATTATGTATCTTATGTTTACTTTTGAGTTTATTAGGTGCAATGGAGTCATTTGGAGCAAAAAGAAGTGGAAACGGCTACAAAAGTGAAGTCACAAGTGAAGAAGGGCCAAAGACCCAGTGGAACTCGTTCAAATGGAGGATTTCTAGTCATCATTTTGTAGAGGACGAGAAGACGAAGTCAGTGGCGAAAGAACGGAGTCATTCTGAGTTCGTATGAAGAAGTTACGAGCAAAAGGACTTGGAAGACCAAAAGGGCACAATGGTCATTTTGTAGGTCCACTACTATTGACATCCCCTCGTTTGTTAAGGGACAACTCTATTCGGAGGAATACTATTTGGAGCCGAGCTGAGGTTAAGGGACGGCCCGACTTAGTTACCCTTTATCAAGATTACTGGGTGTTGTATAACGAGCATTACTTCTAAAATCGAGAGAAGATGACTTCTCAATAGTTTTTCACCTGAATTCGGACAAAGAAAAAAAAAGCAAAGGACTCTGTTGCGAAATTGAGAGATCGAGAGAGATTCGGGGAAGTGATTTGCAACAAAGGTTGATTCGAACAGTGATGGAGAAGGTGAGCTTATGGTCGAGAGTGAAGCGGAGTTGGGGATCGATTTGAAATGAAGAACGGGGATTGATATGCATCCGAGAGGAGTTAGGGTTTTTGAATTGAGATGAAATTGGTAACGGTTTGAATCGATCAAAGAGAAAATGTTGTTCTTGCTCTCGATTGAAGAGGATAATGAAGAAATTGAGGAAATGGATGTTCTGTGGTGATGAATGTTGAAGGAGGTTATGTTGATAATAATGGTCGATTAATGATGGGTATTCATCAGATTGGGTTTTGGTTTGGGTTTTATTGCCGACTGATGGTGGTGATACTGCTATTGAATAGAAAGAAGATGGAGATGAATCGAAAATGGGTTTGCCTGGTGGTTGGATTTGAATGAGAATCAGTGCACAAAGCAGTTGGTGGTGAGTAAGAAGATGGGTTGGTCTCGATTTGAAAAGTAGAGAAGTTTAACTGACTCTGAAATGATCAAGAAGTTCTGTGAAATAGCCGATATGGTTTGAAACTTAACCCTGGAATAATGAATGTTGTGTTGATGATTGAGTTGAACTCTTGCAGGTAGTGATGTCAGCTGATATTGCTGAGTGAAGCTACAGGTTCTCAGCAGTGAATGGAAGAAGCACTGAAGGGGTTGAGCTGAATTGCAGCTGGGGGTACTGGTGATTTTCATGGAGTGTGATGAATGTTAGAACTTGCAGTTTGTAGTTGCGGGGTTCGAATCGTAGGTCTTTGGGCCGTTGTGTGGGAGCATCACCGGTATTGTTGCCGGTGGAAGTTGGTGTGTGCGAGTGTGTCGAATGGGATTTCTTTGGTGACTGCTTTTGAGTCTGGTGGAATTCATAGCTGAAGTGGATGTTGGTGGAGACTATGAGAATGAGTTGCATCCGAGCAGCCGAATCGTTGAAAGTAGATGCATTGTTGTTGCTTACGATTCTGATTGGATGCGATTGGTTTTGGTATTGAACTGGAATTGCAGGTTGTTATGCATTTTGCAGGTGGACTGTGAGGTGTGTTGTAGGCTCAGATGCATATTACAAGCATTGCAGGTGGTGCAAGCTGGTGATTGAGATGGCTTTGCAGGGCAGGCATGTCGCAGCTGCAGTTTCGTTGGTGGCTGTGCTAGAAGGGCTCAGAGCTTGTAGAATGGGAAGTTAGTGAAGGTGTTGGTGTAGCTGCTGTAATGGGTGAGAACAGGTTAGAGGAGCTGGAAAACAAGAGAGTTGCAAGAGAGCCATTATGGCTGTAACTTAGGTGGTGAAGCACAATCATTGTGCAACACAAAGACACAGAGCCTGTGCAATGGCCCTGAGCCAAGGCCAAATCATTCGATTAGCAGAGTCGGTGCACGACTCACACCTTGACTCGGTCGACTCGAGTTAACTCGGCAGACTCAGTGATTTGGATCATTGACCGAGTTGGATTGTTGACCGAGTTGGATCGTTGACCGGTGACCGGGTGGACTTTGCCGGTCACCTGAGACACTTTCCGGCGACTATTCCGGCCAAGTTCCGGCCATAATCCCAGTTTTCCGGCGACGTTTTTTGGACATATTTTCTACACGGGTTTCTCTCTCTTATGGGCTTGGAGGACTTCTATCTAGTGGACTTTTGAAGATTAGACCTAGTTTTGGAAGGGAGGAAAAGCTATAAAAAGAGGAATTCTATATCTTTTATGAATATCTTTTATTATCTTTTGAATCTATTTCTTTTTGCCTCTACCTTGTTTTCAAGGGTTTAGAACCATGAAGTTTTTTCTCTTTCTTCTTGTGATGAACTCCATGAATATGAGCTAGAGTTTTCTTTTGGTTATGTAATAAGTTGAATTTCCAAACATGATTTTTTGTGTAATAAATTAGTTTTCTCTCATATTATCGTTTATGATTCACCATCAATATTGTTACATGAGTTGAATGCTATTTAGTCGAGTCGCGAATCGATTGATTTTGCTTTCATCTTTATTGCTAGATTAGGGTTATTATACGCAAAAGTGATAATTCCGGATTGCAAGTAGCATAAATATGATTATAGTTTGTAGTGATATATTCTCATGATCATATGTGAACCATAACCTTAGTTAAATCGGATTAGTGCGCTTTCCACGTTCGATTGCTTTGATTGGCCTAATTTCATAGAACCTAATGCATCTAGGGAATTAAACTTGATTAGTGCTTTTACACGTTAGGTTGTTCCTTTAGGTAGAATTCATATTCGTATCTTTTAATGTGTTTGTTGATGACAAGAGGAGATTAGCGGGATATTCTTGCGATCAAGGTATTCTAGGGCCTTTGATAAAAGTTGAGATTAAAATATCAATTCTAGTTATTGTGTTGAAAACATGTTTGTGATTGAAGACGAAATCCTTGACCAATACTTTCTTATCCTTGATTCGATTTGTTTGCTTATTTCTTTATTTGTTTTATTTAGTTTATTTTAATCACAAAACCCCGGTGTTATTTATAGGGAACCGAAACAATTTGACAACCTAGACCTCTCTGTGGGATCGATCCTTTCTTGCCCTTGCTATATTTATATTTTGAGTAGTAAGAAAGTGTAATTATATTTGTGTCGGTGACAACCGGTCAATGAGGTTGTACATTGAGTGTAGGTGGCAATGCCAGAGCTGCTAGTGTCGTGTGTGGCATGTGCCAATGGCATGTGCGGAATGCCTTGGTGGTAGGTTGCATGGTTTGCGAGTTAGGATACCAGCGTGGGTTTTGGCATGTGCCAATGGCGCGTACGGCCAAGTTGGCCTAAGTTGCACGGCTTGCAAGTTAGGCTACCGGCGTGCATTAGGGGCACGGCTAGGCGATGAAGGCTACAAGCGAGCGTGTTGGCATGTGCCAATAGCATGCGCGGCCGTTTAGGGTCGTGGCCTTGGTAGGAAAAGCTACCAACGAGCGTGTTGGCATGTGCCAATGGCGTGCGTGGCCGTTAGGGCTGTGGCCTTGGTAGGAAAATCTACCAGTGACGCATGTTGGCATGTGCCAATGGCATGCGTGGCCGTTAGGGCCGTGGCCTTGGTAGGAAAAGCTACCAGTGACGCATGTTGGCATGTGCCAATGGCATGCGTGGCCTTGGTAGGAAAAGCTACCAGTGACGCATGTTGGCATGTGCCAATGGCATGCGTGGCCGTTAGGGCCGTGGCCTTGGTAGGAAAAGATACCAGTGAGCGTGTTGGCATGTGCCAATGGCATGCGTGGCCGTTAGGGCCGTGGCCTTGGTAGGAAAAAGCTACCAGTGACGCATGTTGGCATGTGCCAATGGCATGCGTGGCCGTTAGGGCCGTGGCCTTGGTAGGAAAATCTACCAAGTGACGCATGTTGGCATGTGCCAATGGCATGCGTGGCCGTTAGGGCCGTGGCCTTGGTAGGAAAAGATACCAGTGACGCATGTTGGCATGTGCCAATGGCATGCGTGGCCGTTAGGGCCGTGGCCTTGGTAGGAAAAGCTACCAGTGAGCGTGTTGGCATGTGCCAATCTCATGCGTGGCCGTTAGGGCCGTGGCATTGGTAGAAAAAGCTACCAGTGACGCATGTTGGCATGTGCCAATGGCATGCGTGGCCGTTAGGGCCGTGGCCTTGGTAGGAAAAGCTACCAGTGACGCATGTTGGCATGTGCCAATGGCACGCGTGACCAATTTGGCCTAGGTTGCATGGTTTGCAAGCCTAGGTGCGGGCGCTACTTTGGCATGGCGCGGCTAGGGCCAAGGTAAGGGTGTTTGGCTTGGCGTGGCGTGACTAGGGCCAAGGTAAGGGTGTTTGGCTTGGCGTGGCGTGACCCGTGTAGTTAGGGCCAAGGCAGAGTGTGTTTGGCATGGCGCGGCTAGTTCGGGTTAAGTGTGGCTGGCATGATTTGCCATTGGCACGGAGGTGCGGCTAGCATGGTTGGCATGCTTCGGCGCGTTTGGTATGGCTGGCATGATTTGCCATTGGCACGGAGGTGCGGCTAGCATGGTTGGCA
Source organism: Papaver armeniacum (assembly GCA_023531295.1). Taxonomy (NCBI): domain Eukaryota; kingdom Viridiplantae; phylum Streptophyta; class Magnoliopsida; order Ranunculales; family Papaveraceae; genus Papaver; species Papaver armeniacum. The sequence continues at coordinate 264,057 of JAJJWW010000968.1, read as the reverse complement.
TGCTTCGGCGCGTTTGGTATGGCTGGCATGGTTTGCCATTGGCATAGAGATGCGTCTAGCTCGGGCTAGGTGTGGCTGGCATGATTTTCCATTGGCACGGAGGTGCGGCTAGCATGGTTGGCATTCTTCGGCGCGTTTGGTATGGTCGGCATGGTTTGCCACTGGCATAGAGATGCGTCTAGCTCGGGCTAGGTGTGGCTGGCATGATTTGCCATTGGCACGGAGGTGCGGCTAACATGGTTGGCATGCTTCGGCGCGTTTGGTATGGCTGGCATGATTTGCCATTGGCATAGAGATGCGGCTAGCTTGGGCTAGGTGTGGCTGGCATGATTTGCCATTGGCACGAAGGTGCGACTAGCATGGTTGGCATGCTTCGGCGCGTTTGTTATGGATGGCATGATTTGCCATTGGCATAGAGATGCGGCTAGCTCGGGCTAGGTGTGGCTGACATGATTTGCCATTGGCACGGAGGTGAATTAGGGTTTTGTTCGTTGTAATCCTAATTTGAAAAAATACCCCCTATTAATTATTGACTACACGCATTGAATGTTCTAATAAATGTGTTGCTGGTGACATTAGGTTATTTGGGGTTTTAAGATTTTACCCTTTGTCTAAAAACCACCATCAACACTCTCAGAACGAAAACCAGTGACAACTCCCAAATATAACATCAGGGAGTCTCATTCCGTCGCCCGCTGACAGTTCCCGGATGAATCGTTACCCGCTACTCTTGATTACAACGTCTTTTTGCACCGGATAAAAGTCTTCCTTCATGCTCTCGGAACGAAAACCTGTGACAACTCCCAAATATAACATCTTCCTCGGCAAGATGAGTTCCTCGCCATTCATCGGTTCGTTGGGATGTTGTGACAAAGCCACGTGGAAAACCTTCTTCTGCGGTTCTGGCAAAGCATAAATTGTTGAAACAGCTTCCTTCGGGCAAGCAAAAATCCTCTAGCTCGGATGCAGATAGTCCCCGGAAAAAGGAGCAAAGGTCGAAAAATCGTGCTGGTGGCTTCCAAAAGGATTTAAAGGCTCTTGTGACTTTCAGTTCTTCCAACATGCAAGTACGTATGGTTTTCTTACTGCTTTGGTTGATTGCATAAATATTTTGAATTGTCGCCACTGAAGATTTCTTCCCTTTTTTGACCCAAGGTCTTAACAAGGTAAACGCCTTCACAGGCTCGCACATGGCCAGAAAAATGGGCCTCCTGAAGAAAAATCTGGCAATACTGAGCCCCTTAAAATCGAAGAGGAAGATGAAGAAGAAGAAAGTTCAGGATCAGGCAACGATGGGAAAAGTACTTCAGAGCGTAGCGGCGAGTTTTCTTCCAGTCCCAGTGGGCCCACAGATGAGTCGGTGAGTTTTTTCACACTTTTCTCTTGGATTATTTATTTATACTGAATAACTAATTAATTGGTGATATTTACAGGGAGAGGTTGTTTCTGAAAATAACTTTGAGATGGAGATCCACGGAAATGAAGGTGTAACAGTCTCTCCAGTCATGGAAACCGTACCCGCTGGTGATCTTGAGATGGAAGTTGATCATCATGAAGATGTTGTTGTATCTCCCATGGCGGAAAATGCAGTCGTGACGATGGGTGTGATTGTTCCCAAAGAGTCTTTGCTAGTCGCATATCCAGCCGCAGGTGTCGTCTTCGATCCTCCATTCGAGGCTCCTTTTGAAGGTCACGTGTTGATTGGAGGATTCAGTGTGCCCGTGAAGTATGCGGAGCTATATACCAAGATATGGAAGAGGTATGGGAACATTGATGTAGTTTTACAGGTGGTAAGTAGAAGTTCGTTGCTCAAACTTTTATGAAGATTGGTTTTAAGATTAATAAAGAAAATATATTTAAGGAAAAACTAATTTTGTTGACCAAAGAGAGAGAGACTAGGGTTTCGGATTCCACTACTTCTAACGGTTGTAACAATTAATTTCTTTAATTTACTCTCAAAACTGCATAAGGAAATTTTGAACCCAATCTCATGCCTTGGGAAATTTATCATTAATAAAGTATCAATTCGACTCAAGTCGATAATCTAAGCCTAATTTTCCTTCGCTTATAAAAGATCGGTAGCTAAACTAGCCAAAACAGTTATTATGAAGCATATAAAGAAGAGAAAATTTCTAGACAATTAAAACTAATTGGAGAGTAATAATTAAAAGAAAACTAAATATCAAAACTTACATGCTAGAAGTAGTTTCTTCCTCCACCCTAGCGGAGAAATTACTCCATTATTACAAAAGAGAAATTAAAACAATGAAATAGAAATTCTACTCTCCCACCTCCCATTTTTCTTGTATCCACAGTGTATTTATAGCTTTCAAAGGAATCCACTTTCCTTTTCTATTCACCACTACCACATCATCACCGAATGAGAATATGCCACATGTCAAGACAATGAAAAATCCTCCAATAAGAATGTGCCACGCGTCAAATAATATAACTCTAATGCATTTACAATTTTCCTTATTTGGGAATTATTTATTCTTTATTAACTCCAACCATGAAGAATAATATTCTTTCCATACTCTTTATATATTTAATTCCCATCAATTACTCCATGTAGATTTCTTACTTAACACTTTTATTTTCTTCATTAAAATAAATATCTCCATATATCTTTTTAATATCTTGTAAATGATGTCGACATAATGGGCTCCACACTTTCCACGCTCCCATATCCAAATAATTGGACAAATAAAATCTACATCTTCTTCCTTTTGGGCCTAGCCCATTAAATTATAAATCACTTCCTTTCCTCCATTTTACGAGCGGAATTCCACATTTTAGTCCATTGAGCTTTATTTCACAAAAACACCTACAAATACAAAAAATAGTAAAATAAGTACAAAAATGAGCACTAACAATATAGAAAATTGAGACATAGTACACACATAAATGCGTCTATCAAATACCCCCAAACTTATTGTTTGCTAGTCCCGAGCAAATCTAATAAAATAAAATCCTAACTCACTGTCGCAGGTATCATCGATTGCATTTAGTGCATGCAATAAGCCTTTAAACCCCTAGGTGGCCCTAGTGGCCGAGTTATAGTCTCAGGAGGGTTTACCAGAGGTGTACCCATAAAACCTTTACTCCAGACCCTAACTATTTACGCAGAACCTTAGAAGGCACTAAAGAATCTCCTTGGTTGGCATACTTATTGACTACATGAGGAAGTACCCTGATGCGAAATTCCAATTGTTGTACACGAGTTTGCACCCACATACTAAAATTCATATATAAGTGACAGAGCTCTACTCAGATAGTTGCACTATGGACATCAATATCCGGAGTCAACAAATCACATGGATAGATTAAGAGATGGATATAGAAAAACATAGATGGTTTTGATGCCTAGGTGAACGGTGTTTCTTATATCTGTCTGAAGGCCACTGCCAAAATGAACCTATCCTAATGGACTGAGACACTGGTCTGACTAACATCAACATAACTGGCATATACAAGGGAACCAGTGGTCGATAATCCTAATTCTAGATCAACTCGTCTGGCATATACAAAGGAACCAGCGGTCGATTTATTCACCGAACATTAACAATTAATTTTTTATTTTTATTTTTTTAACAACATGATTAGATCTTGCGGATCCAAGCGCATGCTTCTTGTCAGCATATTACATGGTAATTCCCGTAGATCCTGCGTTCCATGCTTGTTTAGGCGACGGAGACATGGAGAACACACACATATTGCTATCCAAGTGTTAATATTTATTCCGGTTGGTCTAATTGGTCTGGTCTTTTTTTTTTTTAATTGTATCTCAATCACTATATTTCACCCTAGAAGTGGTAACAACTTGATTTGTGAGCCCCACCTAATCACTTAGAGAAATATATTTTAAAAGAAAACAAAATAAAAACAATAGTGAAAAGGACTCAACGAGATATGGCGAAACTACCATGTTATTTCTAACACCTGAGCTCTGTGCTTTTATGAATAGACTCTTTAGATGTTTCCATCTAATCAGATTGGTTCCTCAACTCCTACAATCAAGATGCCTCCATCCACTTAGATTGGTTAGTGCCAACCTTAATAAGCATAAATTTCTAGGCTCTGGAGTTTATTTATTGCAACTAAAAAGTTTCTCCCATACCCCCAAACTTAAATCTAACATTGTCCTCAATGTTCTAAAGATAAAACTAAAAACATGAACAAAGAGAAACTGTTACCATTTGAAGCAAAAGAGTTAAGGAAAGATATTACCGTGTCGCATGAATATTGGGTTACCTCCCAAGATTGCTAAGTTTAACGTCTTCAGCCAGACTAAGTAAGCATTAGTCACCTCATAGAATCATAAAGTAATAGCCGAACTATCTATGGGTCATCAAAACCAAATAAATCCATCACAAGTAAAAGGAATCTGCAACCTGCCAAGAAAATGAACAAATAAAGCACACCCTTATCTAGTTTCCTTTTGAAGACAACTACATCTAGCGGTGGTTCGGGCTCAGGTTCTACGAAAGGGTCTGAATAAAATATTTTCATGGGCCAGGTTTCCTCATTGGTAGGATCCGGAGGATCAGGTTGCAAAGTCTGGAAAAACTCAAATAAGAACTTAGAAGCACATAATAATAACCTGAATAATTGAGGATACTCTAAGTCAATTATATTTGACTCACACAGTTGACCATAATGGTGGTCATTTTTAAGTAAATGTATCGATGATTCTAATTTCCTAAAATAATTAGGTTTAGTTCTAAAAACTATATAATGACACATTTCAGATTGAGATACTCCCACATTTGGTAAATAAAATCTTAGTGGGACAACAAAGTCAATTATGGTATCATGAACCGGATTAACCACATCAACCAGAGGATGGGCTTCTATCAACTGAGTTTCATTTTGGACATAACTAGGTTCAGGAAAACGTGCATGAAGATAGTCTCTTAAGATGGTAGAGGCACATATATTAAGTCCAAAATTAGGGACCTTTGTAAGAGTCGAAGGTAAACCACGGGGAGAATGATATTCACCCCCAAACCTAGAGTTGTCAATATCCTTGGATAAACTAGTCACAATTTCCTTAATTTCTAAATTATCAGATTTAGGAAAATGGTCTTTTATTTCTTCTAGGTTGAAATTAGGTGGTTCTACATTTGTATAATCCTCAAAAGAGACTATTGTTTCTGAATTGCTAGACTCTAAAACACTACTCTCATGGATAAACTCTTTCCTATAAACCATCATCGCCTTCAGTAATCACAATGATATACTACACCTTCTAAAACTATGGTATCTCTAAAAAATCCTTATCCCTTTGAATAGGTGAATAAATGGTAGGATTTGAACTAGAAACAACATTATCATCATTAGGCTCAATTGTTGTAACAAATTCCTCATCATTATGACTACGCATTTCAAATTCTTCATCGACACTATCCTCATCTTCATAATAATACGAAGATGGTTGAACCTTATCTAAATATGCAGTGTTTTCATATCTAACCCCATCCTCTAAATTAGTTGAATAATTATATGTATTATCAAGGGTAAGATTGGAAACACTATTTTCGAGTTCAAGTTCTTTATGAGCAATAGTCTTAGGTGCATTCTGGTCCTCCTGCTTATTAAGATTCTCACACAGTTTATCCATGATTATTTCAGATTCACATATAGATTTATTGAACTTATTAAGTGATTCCTGTAAAGAAAGACTTGTCAATTGAAACATTTTGATTGCATCTTCTATGGACTAAGTTGTATATTCATCAGGAACTGGTGGCAATTGTTTGATTAAATCCTCTAAAGATGGAGAACTCTCATTTTCTTCATTATAATATTGATCATTCGCCCGTTCGTATGATTGGTGGACGTGCGAATAGTAATTGGGATCACCATGGTATGAACCATAACCCTAGGAAGGTCGGTAGTGGTCCCAAGTACTATCCACACTAAGGGCATAGTACGGATATTGTCCATTTAGATATTCAGTTGAATAATCATTATATTGGTCTTTATAATACCAGCTCGACATTTTTTTTGTGCACGTGCAAATGCAGGGTAGACTAAAATTGGTAGGCTCAGGTTACCTTAAGCTGAATATACCTACAGTCAAAGACTGGTCAACGGTACTGGGCTAAGGTTTGTGGAATTTCGGCTGGTAACTCCCATAAGGCCCAAGGCACGGGTTCAACGTACTTATCCACGGGTTTTCCTAAAATCGGTTGCCTGACGATGCAATTGGTGTGCAACATGTTTTTTTTTTTATATAAAATGAATAAAAAATAAATTACAAAAATAAAAAGAATCCAAAAATTAAATGTACAAATAAACAAAATATCTAAAAAATCAGAATATTTTCAAAAATAAATATTTACAAAATGGAACAAAAATAAAATCTTGGATACTTACCTGTTTGACTGCTTATTCCACTTTCCACTTTTAATTTCAAGAAAAATCTGCACACCAAAAATACAAGAAAAATACCCAAAGACGTAAAATAGAAACAAGAAAAAAGAAAAAAAATACTAGTAAAAACTAAAAAAATAATCTAAAACCTAATTTATATACAGTCAGCGTCGGCGGCGCCAAAAACTGATGTAGTTCTACATGTGGTAAGTAGAAGTTCGTTGCTCAGACTTTTATGAAGATTGGTTTTAAGATTAATAAAGAAAATATTTTTAAGGAAACACTAATTTTGTTGTTCAAAGAGAGAGAGACCAGGGTTTCGGATTCCACTACTTCTAACGGTTGTAACAATTAATTTCTTTAATTTACTCTCAAAACTGCACAAGGCAATTTTGAACCCAATCTCATGCCTTGGAAAATTTATCATTAGTAAAATTCAATTCGACTCAAGTCGATAATCTGAGACCTAATTTTCTTTCGCTTATAAAAGATCGGTATCCAAAACAGTTATTATGAAGCATATAAAGAAGATAAAATTTCTAGACAATTAAAACTATAGAGAGTAATAATTAAAAGAAAATTAAATATCAAAACTTACATACTAGAAGTAGTTTCTTCCTCCACCCTAGCGGAGAAATTACTCCATTATTACAAAAGAGAAATTAAAACAATGAAATAAAAATTCTACTCTCCGGACCTCCCATTTTTCTTGTATCCACAGCGTATTTATAGCTTTCACAGGAATCCACTTTCCTTTTCTATTCACCACTACCACATCATCACCGAATGAGAATATGCCACATGTCAAGACAATGAAAAATCCTCCAATAAGAATGTGTCACGCATCAAATAATATAATTCTCATGCATTTACAATTTTCCTTATTTGGGAATTATTTATTCTTTATTAACTCCAACCATAAAGAATAATATTCTTTCCATACTCTTTATATATTTAATTCCCATCAATTACTCCATGTAGATTTCTTACTTAACACTTTTATTTTCTTCATTAAAATAAATATCTCCATATATCTTTTTAATATCTTGTAAATGATGTCGACATAATGGGCTCCACACTTTCCACGCTCCCATATCCAAATAATTGGACAAATGAAATCTACATCTTCTTCCTTTTGGGCCTAGCCCATTAAATTATAAATCACTTCCTTTCCTCCATTTTACGAGCGGAATTCCACATTTTAGTCCATTGAGATTTATTTCACAAAAACACCTACAAATAGAAAAAATAGTAAAATAAATACAAAAATGAGCACTAACAATATAGAAAATTGAGACAAAGTAGAACATAAATGCGTCTATCACACATTGACACGACCAGAAGGTTGATAGTCGCTTTGCATTGGTTAAGCGCGTGGAGGAAACCTTATCTTCAATTCATGACATGTGTGGCGTGACTAGACACACTCGCTTCGGCAACATTGTCAAGAGTTGGGAATTCCATCGGGATATGTGTGTAAACTTTGGGTTTAACGCCTCCCGGTTCTGTGAGCGATTTTCCGAGATCCAAAGGTCAGCAGTCAAGTGGTTAATGGCCCTTCCGCGGATTTGATTAATCAACATGAGGTAGAAGTCGAGAAGTTGTCCCAGGAGTTGAAGATGAAACAGGCGGCTCTTCAAAGCATGAAGGACATTTTCTCTAAGAAGAATGAGCCGTTGTTAGGCAATTTTCCTTGAATACCTTTATTTTCTGAACTTCTTTCTTAGTTTTTTTTTTTTTTTTTAAAGGCAAAAGAAACGCCTAGTTTATGGTTTGGTTTTCTGGTTTTTGGATTGATAGATGATTGCTTCTTATAAGAGTTTTTGGATTATTTTGGAATAATTGCCTTTTGATCAATCAATATGTCAAAATATGACTTGTGAATGTAAGTAGCAAAATCATTCGGGAAAATTGCGGAACCGTGAATGTTGTGTGAGAAAGGGAAAGATATGAAATCTTGGGATGATTGGGTCATTGGCTTCCATTGTAGATATGAAAACCCAAATAATAGATCGTGTAAACATTTTCCGGCAAAACTTACTCGCTTTAGAGCCTTTCACCAAAATCGAATCTTCAGGGAGTAAACCCGAGTATTTATGTGACGCCCTCCTTTCCGCGAAAAGTCCCTAGTCATTATTTATTGTCCGTGAAACATTTTCATGTCGATCCGCGGTAAGGCGGAGAGTCTCTAGACCCCGGACGTGATTCTCGTTGAATCCATCTTTTCTGACGATGCGCTTCAAGCATTGCATTTCTTGGTAGGATGATGGAATTGAGAGTTGAATTTGCAAATCGAGAGATTAATCTCCCACGTGGTCGCCAATTGTTTGTGGGTGAAAACCGTTTCTGCCGATTTTAATAATTTGGTGTGTGGGTGAGAAACAAGTCTAAACTGTAAACAATGTACTGCATGGAGTACTTTTGATTCGAGAGATCAATTTGTACAATCCTGGCCTTAACCAAGAAATGGTCGTTCCACGCTTGCTTAGGTCACAAAGTGAAGGAGAAGGGTTGGTCTTAGGGAGGGAAGCGAAGAGAGTGTTGAGACCGGAATCGTTGATTCCAAGGTGTGGTTTGTTTTATGACTTGTATCGGAAGTAGAACCGGTTAGATAAATGGAAAGCTACCAGGTGATTTTTAGATACTGTATTGTTGCCGACCAAAAAAACCTCTTCTTTGGTGAAAATAGGTGAAGCCTATTTATACAAGTCATATTGAAACGTACCGGTCTCGTAGGAAGTGGAAACGACGAGTGGTGGAAGACTAGAGTAATGTGTAACCGTCAGACGTTATGCTTCCATGATGAGGGAAGTGAATTCGTGTACCCGTCAGTCATTACGCTTCCATTATGAAGGAAATAAATTGTTTACACCTACTTCATGACACTTTCTTGTAACGGGCGCATTGCACGCCGCACGATGTAAACCGCCAGACCAATACCCTGATGAGTATCCCCCAGTTTGTGACATGTTTGATGTATCGAGTGTTTTCGTGGAAAACATGTAGCAGGTTGCTATGTGTGGCAAGTCAAAGTCAATAGACTTTGCCATAGGAAAATAGCATGTGATGTTATTAGGCTTGCCTTGGTCGGCCTCCTAAAACTTGCCACAAGTCCGCTGGGTTTGGTAACGAACTTGAATGGCCGAGATTACATCTCATGAGGAAGGGTAGACGTTGATTATGGCCACATCTTTGTTGTGTAACAAAGTGGCGCAATTAGCATAGTGGCGCCTGGAGTAGCCGTGGCGTAGCGGGTTGCCTGGGACTTGCCGCAAGTCCGTCAGTTCAGTAGCGAAATTGGACGGTTGAGATTGCATCTCATGAGGAAGAGTGGCCATTGATTATGGCCGCATCTTGTTGTATAGCGAAGTGGCGCCATTGGCATAGTAGTGCCTGGTGGAGCCATGGCATAGTGGCATGCTAGTAGCCGTGGCATGGCGGCATGCCAGTGGCGTTGTGGCATGGACACGCCTGTGGCGTTGTAGCATGGCCAAAGCTAATGTTTGGCTCTCGTGGCCAAAATTAGGCTTGACGGCAGTGGCCAAGGCTAGGATTTGGCGTCGTGGTAAGAATTAGGGCTTGGCGGCGTGGCTAAGGCTAGGATTTGGCGCCGTGGTGAGAATTAGGGCTTGGAGGCGTGGCCAAGGCTAGGATTTGGCAATGGCTTGGCGGTGTGGCCAAGGCTAGGATTTGGCGCCGTGGTAAGAATTAGGGATTGGCGGCGTGGCCAAGGCTAAAGTGGCATGCTACCGCGGCAGAGTGGCATGTTGGCATGCCGATCAATATGTTGTTGTGGTAAGACGCGTTTGGCTTGCCAGTTAGTATGGTGGCGCGGTAGGGTGCGTTTGGCCTTTAATGTATGGTGGCAAGTTTAGAGCGACTTGATTGGCCAAGAAAATGGGGTGGCCAAACATAAGGCGCGACTACACTTCTGGTGAGAGTGTGGCGGCTTTAGGTTTAATTTTTGATTCTGAGCAAGGTTTTTCACCTGCTAATCCATGGCGGATTAATTACCTAGTTTGCCTAGGTTTAATTTCGACAAGCAATGTCTGATATATCACAAGCGAGGCACAAAACCCTAACTTCTGCAAGCTAGTCAGGTTAAATGATTGAATTCTATGTGTTGACATAGAGTTCTTTTAATTTCATTGCCAGAGAGCAGCATGCTTTTTTTCGATTGAATACCTTATGCAAAGACCTTATCCTTGATACTTGGAAATTGCTCTACTGCATTATGAGTGAACACAAATCTTCATGCCATATCAACAAAGAAGGGTTCAAATGGAGAACATAGAATAGAAGGAATTCAAAGGAACTTATATTAAGTGAATATAGGCGAGGCGCCAAATTTGACGAACATCCGGGATGGTTGCTACATTCGCCGATGGATAAATTTCATGTAAGTATATTGAATGTCTCAATAAATATGCCGGTGGAGAGGTTAGCACTCACGGCACCGTTTCCTTACAGAGTGACGTCACATCAGATGTAAGGTTTTACGATTTCAACCCTAAGCTAAAAACCACCATCAACAGCAATGTACACCGAGAAACTGCAAACGTTGAGGTAAATGAGGAAGATGCAAGAACATTACATCGCATTAGAAGAGATACAAGAGGGGGCGCAGGATAGAGAAATACAAGAAGCCAGCGATGCAGTAGAGGGCTACTCCTCAAGGAGACTCAAAACGATCGAAAAAGGCCGATGGCACCACATCAAGGCTCGGGCAAGAAGGAATGGGTCGAGAAAGGAAAAAAGACTCGTCATGAACCAAGAACTTACACGCCCTAAACGCAATGTTGGAAGAAATATTCAAGGAAGTAGAAAAAGAAACGACATCGGATACCCAAAAACTAGGGGAATCCAAATTTGATGAGACAAGAAACCATCCCGAGTTTTGTAATTACCATCAGTACCGAGGTCACTCGACTAACAATTGCCAAGAGGTAAAAGACATTGTCCAGCATCTGATCCGAGATGGGTACTTGCGATACTTTTTTAAGACAACGCCGACGCCTACCCAGCCCGACGCCCGTACACTAAGTAAGGATCGATCGCGGAACCCAGTTCGCCCGCAATACCATCTCACACTCGGCAACTCAAGGGTTCGATTTAGGAACCGACATTACTTCAAGAATTCATAAGAGAGATCGAAAGCGGAAAGGAAATCTTCAGTGTAGCAAAACTTTACCTATGGAACCTTGGATGATGCGAAAGATCACCTTCTCAAGAAAAGACGTCTCGTCGAATGGACAAGCACATGGAGATCCCCTAGTGATCACCTTACTCATTGAGGAATAGGGGTCAAGAGAATTCAGTGGACAGTGGGAGCTCGTTAAAGTCCACTTCTACGATACGTTTAAAGAATGGAGCTATCGATGACATTTTAATCCCTTCAACTTATCGGATCTACGGCTTCAATGGTACAAGTGACCGTGCCAAAGGGAAAAGTCACTCTCGAGTCTCGGATGGAGAAGGATATTTGGACACGCTTACCACCTTTTGTGTAGTAGACGTCGTATCGCCTTATGAGGCGATTTTCGACAGACCTTGGATCACAGGTATCAAAGGGGTAGCGTCGGCATACCATCATAGGTTAAGGTTCCCATCTTACCGAGGGGTTGTGGAAGTATTAGGTGATCCCCAGGCCGTAAGACAGTGCGTACAGATAGATATCCAACAAAATAAAGAGAGGCGATCAAGACAACACCGAGAAAAGAACCAAGATAAGGAAATCAAAGCAAGGGAAGAACTCGAGAAGGTTCTCTCACAGGCCATCACAGCCTACGAAGAAAGCGAGAAAGAAATCTTATAGCAATCAAAAGAGCCGACGTCGGTCGAAGAACCAAAGCCCAACTTCTCGTCCTTAGAGTCAACCCGACAGATTAACCGAGGAACAGAGGAAGAACCAAAGTTAATAATCGGAACCCTCCTATCGGATGAACATGCAGAGCAGCTGATAAGTGTATTGAAGGAACACATGGACGTATTTGCTTGGCAAATGCACGATATGGAGGGAATTGACACGGAGGTATGCTCACATCACCTAAGGATAGATCCCAAATTCAGGCCGATCCGACAAAAGATGCGGAGAATTGCACCCGAGTTACAAGCAGCGGTAGAGGCCGAGTTAAAGAAACTACAAATGGCTGGGATTATTCGAAATGCTCAATATCCGCAATGGATATCTAACATGGTGATAGTCCCTAAAAGAAATGGAGGGGTTAGAATCGCATCACGACTTGAATAAAGCTTGCCCAAAGGAAAACTTTCCTTTCCCAAGCATCGATCAACTAGTGGAATCCATAGTTGGATACAAGGAGATAACATTAATGGACGGGTACTCCTGATACAATCAAATTCCCCTGGCTCCCGAGGATCAAGAACATACATCTTTCTTCACACCTAGAGGGCTATATTGTTACACTAAAATTCCATTCGGATTGAGAAACGCCAACGCCACTTATCAAAGGTTGTTGGAAGACATGTTCGAGGACAAGATACACAACATCATCGAGGTCTATGTGGACGACATGTTAGTCAAAAGCAAAGTGGCATCAAACCACATTGATGACCTTCGGGAAATCTTTCAAACTGTGAGAAAGTATAAGATGCGAGTGAACCCGACCAAGTGCACCTTTTGGGTTATCTCGAGTAAATTTCTGGGATACATAATCACTGATAAAGGTATAGAAGCCGATCCTGATAAGATTAGGGCCGTTTTGGAAATGCCGTCCCCGGTAACAATAAAAGATGTACAACGGTTAAACGGAAACTTGGCAGCGTTAGGACGATTCATCTCACGTTCTTCGGATAAGTGTAAAGACTTCTTTGGGACGTTGAGAAAAGCTGAAAAATTCAAGTGGAGCGAGGAGTGTGAGGAAGCATTCCAAAAGATTAAGCAACATCTCGCGATCCTACCTGTCTTACAAAGACCCGAGCCCTATAAGGTGCTCACCCTATATATCGGGGCAACTAGTTATGCCATAAGTGCGGTCTTAGTCAAAATTGTCAGAGCAGAAGAGAAGCCTGTGCACTTCATAAGCAAGACTATGAACCCAACGGAGAAGAACTATACCAGAATCGAGCAATTGATACTAGCCTTAGTATTTGCAACACAAAATCATGACATACTTTCAAACTCATAAGATTCGAGTACTTACGAAGTCTTCCATAGAATCAGTGCTCGACAATGCAGCAAGGTCGGGACGGATCTCTAAGTGGAATGCTCAAATCAAACAGTTCGACATTTTCTATGAGATGAGGACGGCAGTGAAAGCACAAGTGGTGGCTGACTTTTTGGCAGACTTTCCCTTAGAAGACGAGGACGAAATCGAAGATATCCCGAGCATGGAAGAAGACCGAGAGGATCCATTCGACCTCCTTGAAACCTGTAGTCCGACACGATGGGAAGTCTTCGTATATGGGTCATCCAATAAAGACGGGTCGGGCCTATGGCTAGTTTTCACCACGCCAAAGGGGAAAAATATGGTTCACTCCCTTGGGCTTGAATTTAAGGCAACAAACAATGTCACCGAGTATGAGGCTGTAATACATGCCTTGTGTATGATAGTGGAGATGGGGATACACGACGTAAGACTAACTAGAGACTCTCAGCTAGTCATTAGGCGAGATCAACTAGAAGACGCTATACATGACCCAGTGTTGCAGAGGTATTGGGAGCTCGCCCAATTTTATATCGGCCAGATACCAAACATCAAGTTCCGACGCATTTGCAGAAAAGATAATCGACATTCAGATGTACTGGCATATATCGCATCCATGCTAACAGACTCGAGAATTGAAGGTATCAGAGTCATGAGAATCTTGACGCCATCTGTACCTGAGCCAGTGGACATAAATGCTTATGTAACGGTAACCACGGCCGATAAATATGAAGCCGTCGATTGGCGAAAGCCTATTCACCAATACTTGGAGACGGGAGAGTTACCTAAGGGACGACCCGAGATCAACAAAATTAAAATCAAAGAAGCGGCGTACGAAATACGAGATGGTGTTTTGTACAGGAAATCCTACCTAGGGCCACTGTTAAGGTGTCTATGCAAGGGAGAAGGGCACTCGATCCTGAATGAGCTGCATTATGGGGCCGCGGGCAATCACAGCACGGGTAGAGGCCTGGCAGCCCAAGCCAAGACCATGGGATATTTCTGGCCCTACATGAACGAAGATGCAAAACATATGGCATTAATTTACGATGAATGCCAAAAGTTTGGTAAAATATACATGCACCAGCGGTAACTCTGAACTTAGTGATTACCCTTGGCCTTTCGCCAAGTGGGGGATTGATATCGTAGGACCCTTACATGTCGGGTCGGGGCAGAGAAAATATTTGATCGTGGCTACTGACTACTTCACCAAATGGGTGGAAGCTGCACCACTAAGGCACATTCGGGATAAAGACGTTTTTCGTTTCATCTGGGAACACATTATCTGTCATTTCGGCGTGCCAGTAGCAATCGTCTCGGACAATGAAAAACAGCTCCAAGGCAAGAACATCGACCTGTTGTTTAACACCTACAACATTCGAAAAAGTAAGGCAACGCCCATTTACCCACAAAGTAATGGACAGGACGAGATCACAAACAAAACCATAACCGACAATCTAAAGAAGAAGTTGGATGGAGAATATGGCGAGTGGTGTGAGGAGCTCTACAATGTTCTATGGGCTTACAGGACTACCCGTAGGGGACGCGACCGCCTATCACCTTTATGCTAACATATGAGACTGAGGCCATCCTTCCAGCTGAGGCAATGATACCTACGACAAGGACCGAGGCGTGGAGGAGGAACATCTCGGCAGACCTTATTTTGGCCAAGGTCGATGACATAGAAGAAACTAGAGAGATGGCCCTACAAAAAATGGAAAATTACCAAAGGCGATTACAACGTGAATGTAACAAAAGAGTTCGACCGAGAGAATTTCAACCCGGGCAATTGGTATTGAAAGAGCTACCCAGCTACAAACGTGACAAGAAAGGCGAGAAACTGGCGGCACGATGGGGCGGGCCATATACCATTGTGGAAAAAGTTGGAGAAGGGGCGTATAAGATATTGAAACCAGATGGAACACCCGAACCGCGACCGTGGAACGCTATACACCTGAAGTTATATCACCCATGAGAGGTGTGTAAGCATGTATGATATTCTGTCATTTATTTCCTTAAAAATCCACGTGGGGTAGGGAATGTGAAAATTGCGTCTAATGGTCATTCGTACCCGGGGCGACGGCAGTGTGCAAGTGCCGAGGTGACTTACACTCGAATGGACATTCGTACTTGGGGCGATGGCAGTGTGCAAGCGCCGAGGTGTCTTACACTCGACGGGCTATTCGAACTCGGGGCAGTGGTAGTGTGAAAGTGCCGAGGTAGTCTAAGGGCCCCGGTGGTTGTAAACCAGTGGCCGATTGTCGAGGCATGAATACTCGACAGTCGAGCATGCAACATTGCTCCCATCACAAGTGGCCGAAATCACTTGCCCAAGATAGTTAATTGATAACTACTTGGGGAAATCTAGCCAATAAAATTTAGGAATGACCAAGTACCCTACCACTAGATCAAAATAACGGTGATGAGATACCTCAATCGTGACATGGTATTGGGCCCGATAACCCTCCCTGTTGAGTGTGTTCGATAGAAATGGAATTTACGCTAACTAGTTAAATCATTTTTATGCAGAAAGACATAAGCATATCATAAAGAAAAAACGAAATACGATCGAATCAACACATATAAAAATGTCAGAAAATGATTAAACAACCGATTGGCGACGCAGCACCCCATAAAAGAAAATTGTTGGAAAAAATGAAGGTGTTCGAGCGAATTACATCCCAATACAAAGGGCACAATAGTGGCGCAACACTACAAAAGATCTAACTACTCCTTCGATGGAACTGACCCAGCCTGCCTTCTTAGTGGCAACATAAGCCCGTTTCTTCTCGAGAACCGCCTTCACGCCGTCTTTGACCTTAGTAACAAGCTCGGTCTTAAACTTTTCTTTCTCGGCAGCAAGATCGAGAGTCAGTTGAGTCGACGCCGCCTCAGCAGTAGCTACCCGCCCGAGTAGTTGGGTCTCCCTCGCCTTCAACCGAGCAGTCTCTTCCTCCAAAGATTTCACCTTCCCTTGCTCGGCAACAGAAACACGAAAGCAGTTAGTAACACGACAACAACATTACGACATGGAAATAAGCACAAAGAAAACACAACACAAGGAACAACACCTTCAAACAAGGGTATAACTACTTTAACAGTTTCCTCGGACTTAAGTAAACTACACTCAAGAGAAGATATCTTGGAGGTCAACTCATGATAACGCTGCTCATTAAACTCATTGGTGGGGCAATATTTTTTATTATCACTCCAACTAGCCTTATGTCGATCGTGTGCCACCTGCAGACCCGACAGTTGAACTCGAACCCATTCCAACGCTTCGGACACCTGGTTAAATCTCTGAAGCCTCTCACCTAACTCTTGATTAGACCTCTCAGTGGCATATTTTTCCCCTAGAATCCGCTGGCGATCAACATGCAAGTCTCTGTTCTGAATCCTTAGTCGTTCACATTGACTTTCCATATTATCAGCCAACAATTTTTTGTCGGCGGAAATACCCTGGACCCGATAAGGGCTCGCCCGAAGATTATCCACCTCCTCGGGAACATACTCAAAGGTCTCATAACGGTGTAGCTCGGCCAGATCCCCACCTCGGCCTCTTAGAGATCAATTTTGTCATCCTTATTGACGATTCTTTGGTGGAGATTGGCAACATGACTTAGTTCAATATCAAACTTTCTCTTTAACAAGCGATATTCCGAAGCAGCGTCGACATCAATACTAGACATCTCGGCTAGGAAGATAGTACTAAACTCAGGATATTGGCACTACAGAATCAATCATAGATACGCAGGTTTTGAGCAAATACCTTGGATCTCGGCCAGTTGCTTCTCCAACTCTCGGGTTCGCTCTTGCTCTCGCTGCAAGCGGAGACGAAGACTTTCCTTTTCCGCTAGCTCCTTCCGCCCGTAAAGATCATCCAACAACTCCTATTGGTGGCCTGAGAACATTACGAGCATCAACAACTATCCCGCGTCATAGATGTACAGTTAAGAAAGATAATGCACCATCTGGTCAAAGGTATCCTTTAGACCGGCAAAATATAAGGACACAACATTGATCATCTCCTCGTTGGTTAAGGAACCAAAATCGGGAGAAGTAAGAGTCCCTAGAGAATTACACATTGGGCCCGAGAAAGTAAAGAAGGTAGTCCCACCCGAGCTCGGGGCAGGATAAACATGGGGCACATTTCCCAGCAACTCGCCCCTAGGAGCAATATTTTCTCCACCACCAGCAGACTCTTCTACTTGTGTCGGCTCCTGTTCCTCGCCCATACCATCGGTCCCGTCCTCCTCGTTAAAAAGATCATCATTATCATCACCATCAGAGAATACAAATACAACACCATCTGAGAGGATGACACCTTTATCAGCAGGTTGCGGGGGCATAACCTCCCCTGGGGCAGACTCATCTCCCTTCGGTTCTTTACCCTTTCTATTAGGTTTACCACATATAACGGTAGACGAAATATCAGAAGTTTTCTGAGGAGACTTCCTCTGGAAATGTGATAAAGGTAGCCGATCCTCGGGATCCTCACCGTCTTTCGATGAAGCACCTCCAACTTCTCCTTTATCAACTTTCGACTTCTGCACATGAGTCTTCGTTAGAACCATTCAAGGCAACAAATAGGGGCAAGTACATGTACTGTGAATAGAGCAGTATATTTGTTACCTTCACTGTCTCTTCCTCGACCCCTGTGCTAGGACCCCTATCCCTCTTTCGAAGGCTGAGAACCTCAGGCTGGCTACTCTGGGACTTGAACTACGAAATACAAACAAGATAAAACATCATTCCACTGATCACCCAGGCCGACCAACTAAACCAAAGTTGAAAAACTTACTCGATCAACATTAACCACCCAAAACTGATAGGGCTCGGCCGGAGGAGGAAACTTGCCACTAAGAAGAGGACCATGAATAGCAAGGGGAACCCGATCCCAAGCTACATCACTGGTGTGGCGGGCATGCTTATTAGTAGTTTTCCCATCATGGTCCTCGTCCAACAGAAGCTTCTTAAAACCCTCAGGGAGAGTCTTGTTGCGATGAGGACTAGAAACGAAGCCAGCAAGATTACCATTAGTAGAAGTCCCACTTCGGTAGTTGGCAGCAAAGCTGGCGGGAGTATAGTCGCCTGCTTGGGAAGGATCATAGGTCGACCAAGCAGTAGGAGTGCATTCGCCTCGCCCTCGCTTCTCCCATTCAGACATGACACGGAAAGTATTGCCATTCCATTGAGCTAGAGCACTAGACGGACAAATCTTGGAGAGAGCTTCATACATAAAGGGACGGCTAGGATTATACAATGGAAAACGCAGCCGAGCTCCAACTCGACCTTGGTAATAATGGTCGCCTCGTAGAATGAGCAAACTTCATAACGTCCCCCTTCTTCAGAACACCTTTTTGGCCCGATAAGAGTCTGATGTCATAACCACGAAGATCATAATCATCCTTCAGTTGCCTGATGAACTGTTCGTCCGTCGAATCTTTAGCAACTTTCTTGTCATTCCTACATGAAAATGAAGGAGAACCATCAGAAAAGACAGGGGTGAGAGCACGGTGATCATGATGCGAAGGGTCATCAATAGTAAATAAGGAATCGAGAGGAACACTATCATCATCGGAAAAAGTATAACTCACGCACCTCTTCTCTCATGGAGGGAGTCGAAGAAACCATGAAAGAACGGGAAGATGACGGGAAGCAAAAAGAAGAGTCGAAAAAGGGCGGGGGGGATCAAAACTACAAAAGAAGAACAACAACAACGGAAAATGAAAGAAGTCTAAGCGAAATTAGGGTTTTTAAAGAGAGAAATTCAAATCACAAGGGTTAACCGAAAAAAATAATATAGCATTGAAGAAGAAGCGGTAAAAGACGAAGAAGTGGAAGAGGTGGGTCATCGAAAAAGAGCGAAGGTAAAATCAAGGGTCTAACTGTGGCATTTATACCATGAAATGTACCACGACCGGAGGAGGCGGAATAGTCATAAAGGCAGCAAGTAGTGGGAAACCGCATGGCGGAAAACCGCATGGCCGAGGGGACGTGGGAGGCGGCGTTTCCTCCCCTCGTGTCGATCACACGAGTGAAAGAAGGGGCATAAATGTAGGTGTGAATAATCCACGATCCGAGTGGAGCAATCCTAGGCAATGATGTATCAATAGTAGTCAAGTATGAAGCACCAAATCACTCTATCCAAGTTTGGCGCGAGAAAGAGATGCCCGTGAAGTCGATACGTGTAAAGGTAAAATCCACGATGTGATGCCTATCGGGTGCGAGAGTAATAAATGCTCGACAAAGTCGGGTGAAAGGATAAGATTTATCTGGTCAAAGCAAGACTCGGGCTGAGAGTATCAAGGACGACATCGACCCTACTCACTGAGTAATCAACATCGGGTGGAAGGACATTGGGAGAAGATATCACTAGGCTCGGCCCAACATCTCGGAAAGGACATTATCCATCGCCCGAGAAGGATATCAAGAAAGATGTACCACGATCCACATTGTAACTTGGATGTACCATCACTTGTAACTAGAAATAGAGAGCCATGTAGAGAGCTAAGGACCAAGTAATCAGTGAGAGAGGAGAGAACACCAAGAGCTTGAGAGCGAAAATTGAGCACTTGTTAGTGAGATACATCTTTTGTAACCTTGAGTCGAGTAATAAAATTATCCCTTTACCCCCGTGGACATAGGTAATCATACCGAGCCACGTATATCTTGTGTTCTTGTGCATCTCTAGCTTGTTTACTTCAATGTGTGTGTGCTTGTTATTCTTTGGGTGTAGTTGTAGGATTTTTCACATCTACAATATAGCTAGCTTATGGGCTAGAGCTAGTGATGCCGATTAGCTTCGTCATCTGACCAACAACAGTAGAATTCGTATTTATTCTGTATTCATGTAATTCAATCAAGTGATCAACCATAAGTGAGCACAATGGTTATGAGGATATGACCAAGTTTTAGAATGAGTAATGCCAAAACAAAAAACTTACGAATTTTTAATAGAAGATCTTTTTGACGGATACGGATATAACCATGGTTAAATTCTTTGGGTTAGATGACATCACAAAATTCCAATAGCGGGGAACCTGCTAGTTCAAAAATACTCTAGCATTGCTGGATGCAAATTTTTTCCCTTTGAACTATCCAAAGGCAAGAAAAAGAAGAAGAGAGGATGATCAATGTGAGACATCTTAGAACGCCAACTTCTCCTGATCGTTGCTGCTTACATGTTCCACGACTTTCAGGGTCAGGCTTCAAAATTTAATGATTTAGTCCACAATTAAGGAGATTAGTCAGGCTCCAAAATTTAATTAATATTTTACACTGCTTAATCGGTTTATAGAAATGGCAAAAGTAGCAGGACTTCAAATAAGAACTCAGAATCCAGTCCAGTGGGATAAAACTATACAGATGCTTACTTGGAAGGAAAAGTTAAAACTCAAATAATTGCATTGAAGAGAAAATAATTTTACAATATGTCGGTCTCTATTTATTCTCGAGGTTGTATTCGCTCAAATGGGTGTCATCGGGACAGCATCTCCTCCATCTGAGATGGGCACGCGCACAACATAGTATAATTGAGTTCCGATAGTGATATCTTCTTTTCCATGGGTGACTGATGATGCTCTATTCAGCTTGCTTTTGATGCAACATCTGACGTCGTGCTATTGTTTTGATATCAAATTGCATCTCAGTGCCGTGGTAATTTAACTCTTCAATATGAGAACAACTATTGAACGTGGCAGGTTCATGATATTGACCAGCCCAGGTTCTTGCGTGCTTTATTATCCTTACTCCCTTTCGCAGCTTTCAAGGCTCTTTCTGGTACTCTCTCTATCTCTCTCTTTTCAGAACAGAGAGCATTAAATAATGACCAAATTTCTCACCCACTCTCTCACTTAATAATAGCATAGAGCAGTAGTCTATCTAACAAAATCCATCTTCTCTCTCACTTTCCTTCTCCTCTGGGCATTGCTTGTGTGTTTTTTCTCTTTCTGAAATGGTGGTCAGCTCAGCTAAGCATTGACTCACTTCATAAATAACACTGCAAATGTTTTCAGCCATCAAATCGAAGCCCTAAACCCTAATAAACCCTACATCAAACAAGGAATTGATGATGAGTAGATAGATGAGATCAAATGAATTATTTGTTAATGATGAAGAAATATAAAGAAGATACGGAAGAAGAAGAAGAAGGTGTTGGAAGAAATTTGTTGAGATACAAATCACAGTTGTTTGGGTTTTTAAAGATTCAGAAGATCAAAAAGAAGAAAAAGAAGAAGAAACATAATGGTTTATTATTTACTCATTTTGGTATTTGCGGATTCGGAAAATTCAGCATGCTCTTAAAGGCGATTGATCTGGTAACTATTAATTTAAGTTTTCATTTTCATTTACTTGATTAAAATTATAAATAGGTTGTGATTATGAATTATTTTATGGCAGCATGATATCGAGTCCAATGTCAACTGCTATGAGTACTTTAGACGTCGAGCTTTTGATCTGGAGAAGGGAGTGAAGAACCCTGAGGAAAGAAACAGCAAAGCTGACGATGAAGGAGAAAAGAAACAGCAATGCTGGTCGCCTGACCTAAAACCGCTGAATCTTCTGCATGAAACAGCTGATGACTTACAGCCAATGGATCAGCCACTTTCGATCTCTTCAGAATGGTGATTAAAATACTTGAAAATCTGAATTCTTACGCATTGATGGGTCTCAATTCTTTTAATTCATAGCTTTTCTCCATTCAACAGCGAAGATAAGGATGGCGAGCTCTCTTCATTCAGCGAAATCCATCCGGAGAATGACAAGCCCTCCACTAGCAGCACCTATTGGTCTCTTCCTTCATTCAGCGAAGTTAAGGATGGCGAGCTGCCTTCATTCAGCGAAATCCATCCGGAGAATGACAAGCCCTGTACTAGCAGCACCTATTGGTCTCTTCCATGGTTGGGCGTACGCAAGGATTCTAAGCTTCCTGAGGACGTGGACAATTATGTAAGCAGATATTGATAGGTGTTTCCTTGGGTAGGGAATCTTTTTTGTTAGTGTCGTATTGGCAACATTTTTTTTGAGGCCATGATGTTGTGATGCCACTAGTTAGGACTAATGATTGATAGGTCTGTCCTTGGGTAGGGAATCTTTTTTGTTGGTGTCGTATTGGCAACAGTTTTTGTGAGGCCCTGATGTTGCGATGGCGGCACTAGTTAGGACTAATGACTTCACTAGTTTAGTTTCGAGGCACTAAACAGTTTCTGTTCTGCCTCTCGTGAATCTGATATTTGAAAGTGAGTCACTCTCAAATGTGAGGATGGAAGGGCGATTTGTGAAAGAGAGACTTTTTTTGAAACATTCCTGGTATTGCAACATATGACATCCCACAATCACATCTGCTTACTTATGTGATGTATTACTTATGCACCGAATGACAAGTTTATTGCTTAGTTTATTTCAGGATTTGTTGTGGTAATAGCTTTATCACCAGGAACTGGACATCCTCTGCAAAAATTGGTTAATGATTTTTCATCATTAGAGGCAGCAACAAGAACAAGCTCATTTGGCCAAAATGAGGTATAATTTTCATGACTTAGTTCAAGAAAGTTAGGTCAAGACCACGTTTGATTCCTTCTTCACTACTCACTACATTTGGAATTGGGGTAAAACGAGGTTTGATTCCTTCTTCACTACTCCTTTCTTGTCCTGTAATAGTTATTTGTAATTAATCATCATCCATTTTCTTATCTTGATTAGGAGTCTCATCACATTCAACTATCCCAAGTAATCTACAACCTCAAGCTTAAATGAAAAGCCACTGGAAAGACACTGAAATGGAGCCACAACTCTCAAATTTGAGGATGGAAGGGCGGTTCTTGAAAGAGAATTTTGTTGAAAGATTCCTGGTATTGCAACATATGACATCCCACAATCGCATCTGCTTACTTATGTAGTGTATTTCTTATGCACTGAATGACAAGTTTATTGTTTTGTTTATTTCAGGATTTGTTGTGCCCTTGTGGTAATAGCTTTATCACCGAAACTGGGCATCCTCTGCATCGCGAACAAGAACAACTTCATTTGGTCAAAATGAGGTGGAATTTCGTAACTAGGTTCAATAAAACTGGGTCAAAACCATATTTGAAACCTTCTTTGATGTCATCACCACTCACTAGCTTTGGAATTGGGTTAAAATGAGGATTTGTGGCAGTGCGTGAAAACTGTTATGTTCACCCAGTAAATTTCTTCTTTACATTCATGTCTAATTTGTTATGTGTAGGTTTTAGGTACTTTCCGTTCGCAATATCAAGAGTAGAAGCCACCAGAAAGCCAAGCACACAGTAGTTGGGAAAACTTCCCTCGTTGCAAAGCTGAAAAGGTGTGTGTATACATATCTTGGATTTGATTGTTCACGGTTAAAATATTTCTCATATGTGTCTGTGTACAACATTAGAAAACCTTGTTAAGAATGGGAATACCATATGCTAGTAGACATTTGATAGTGCTACTACAGCATGTTTTTTCTTCCAAATTTCGAAAGAATATATATGTGGGAATGTTATAAACACCCCTACTATCCATGGGTCTATCACAAATACCCTTAGTGTCTTTATAAACACCCCTAATGGCATAATTGAAATTAAGAAAAATAAAATAATTCACATAATTCCTCTTTTAACCTTGCCTGAGATTCTACTTTATTTCTCACTCGAGAAAAATCAATGGAACTCTCCACCTTCTCCATCACTGCCACCACCATCTCCATCTCTGTCGCCACCACACCCACCAGAATCGTCTCCATCGCCATCATCACCATCTCAGTGAGTTATCACTCTTTAATTTCACATCTAAAAATATATCTCTCTTCTCTTTCTCTCCGGAAATCACCACAACCACCATCTCCTCCGCCAACTGATTCAGATTTAATCGAAAATTATTATCACCAATAGATGGTTCATATTCAGAAAAACCTTCTTCTTCTTGTAAAGATTAATTTCAAAACCAGATTCAAAAAGAGTGAGGTCTGATTTTTAGGTTTTGCTTTCTGGTAATTTCGGTAAGAAGATTTTGAAATCAGTAAATAATTGAACCTTAGAACTGAACTATTCATTTAATTTCTGTATTTGTCATTTTGGTTGAGAGATTTTTTTAAATTTAATTTTGTTTTTGTGTTTGTGTTTGAATTCATTGTGTTTAGTTCAATTAGATTCATCTCGAGATTGCTTATCCATATATGAAACAAGAATATCGATTTTTTCTTTATTTATTGAGACTCGATCTACAAATTTAGGACTAAATTTATGAATAAAGCTCATATTTAAAAATATTTAACGATTTTTGAATACTGATTTCATTGTTCTTTTTCTGAATGCAATCCTAGTGTTAGAGGTGTTAATATTGTTAATTGGTGAATATTGCGATAGGGTTTGGAGTTTGTGACCGGCGGAAGAACCTGAAAAAGTACCAACTTATACTACATAGTCTGATTCTTAGAGCATAACAGGTGAGACCTGGATCATCCATTGCCACTTGCAGTCAGTTCATTGAATCCATACTATGCAACATAATTGTAAGAACTATCATTAATTTTTTTCCTAGTTCCACTGTTACATGAGTGTTGCACCTAATTAGACTTGCTTGGGTTTAAATGTCACATAACAAGCTGGTTAGAGCTGTTTCTATGACCCGGAGCAACAACGAAAAGCTGTTGAAAAATCCATTCCTCCATATCTGCGGCATTATTCAAGTGTCAAATGATCTTGGATAGTTGAAAAATCCATTCCTCCATATCAAATTTATGTTGCTCAAAATACAGATGCTTTTGCTATATAGTTATTTTCTGTCCGGGTGCTTTCCTATTTGATAAACCTAGAACCTTTGTCATTCATTTTCGCAGGTGTATGAATAATCTTAGACATGTTAATCTACACAAATTTTTTGTGTAGTCAAGTAGTTAGAAACCAATAACCTAGAAATGAAAAGAACATTTGTAGTGTAATTATTGTTCTTGGGTTTCGTACGTATGGAGGACTCCCTTGGCATCCAGTTCACATACACCTGGTGGAAATGAATGTGCATCCATTGGCATAGTTTACTCGCTTGAGATATGTATGTCTGTTTGTCAATTATTGCAGTTGCATTATGTGTATGAATAGTGGTATTACTTTAGAAAGATAGTTAGTTACTCTTAATATATATATATATATATATATATATATATATTCAGATTTTGAATGTATTTTTAGTTAGAGCTTAGGATTTTTATGATTCCGTCTTTGAGGTTGGTTTTGTTCCGTATGTTGATGATTATGGGAACAACTTGATCAAGTTGCCTCCAATAAGAGATACCAATAGTTTCCTGGATTCCTGATTTTGGGAACAACTTGAGCAAGTTGCCTCCAATTTTGGAAGCAATTTGGGAAAGTTGTATCCAAATTTGGAATCAACTTGAACAAGTTGCCCCTAGTTTTATGGATTTTTTTTTTTTTTTTTTGTGAGTATTTGGTTTGGTTTGTTTTGATGTTGATCTTCTATTTTTTCCAGATATAAATGGTCTCATCTTGTTATTGAATCAAGTACCGCTAACTTACGAGATTCAGCAGTCGCCATGATGGTGTACATATTTGTCGCTCCGATTTTGATTTATAAAGTCTTAATCTATACCACAACTCCTAAGGAATGGATGTATTGAGTTGTGTTTGTTAGAATGAGTACATGCCTACAGTTGTTCAAAAAAAAATGCTGGAAGACCAAATGTTGTTTGGTACCGCAGTTACCATGTATAGGTTCGCAAGGAGGGGAAATGTGTGCAGTCAAACATGCCAAAAACCTCATCGTCTGCTCGGGTATCAACATTCTCAAGGAAACCACCTATTTCGAACTACTGGAGGACTATATTCATATGAAATTTTGTAATGTTTTCATTTTTCAGTTGTTACTTTTGTGACCTTTGTTATGTTATTGTGAACTTTTTGTCTTTGTTTTGATTTTTTTTTTTCATTTCTTCGGAACCTGCTGTTATGTTGCAGTTGTTCTAAATGATTCTTTTCATTTGTTATAAATTGAGTTTTCTTTTTTTGTTTTTTATGCAAGATTATGCTCTACTTTGCAAGGAAATTATGTTGGTTCCAGATAAATTGGTTGGCTCCAGATATGGAGACAACTTGTTCTAGTTGGCTCCATATGTGGAATCAACTTGGGAAAATTGCCTTCATATTTGGAGCCAACTTCAGCAAGTTACCTTCAGGTTTCTAAGATACTTGTTCCTGAATACTATTTAGCTACTCGTTCCTGAATACTATTTTTTTTTGGAGACAACTTGTTGTAGTTGCTTCAATTTTCGGAAGCAACTTGCAGCAAGTTGTCTCAAAAAAAAAAAAAAAAGCAAGGTTTCAGTTTGTATTTTTATCCATCTCCTTTTAGCTATGTAGACCTGTAATCATATAACAATAACGTATATGCTATCAGATTACAAAAATATTGAATATTATCGAACCATTATTCAGCCTTTCATCTTAAACATTGATAATTACATCTAAATATTCATTCAATGGTGTAATTAACACTAACAAGACTGTTTCTTTCGAAGAATCTAAGTTATACTTTGTCAATCTAGCTTCTACCCAAACATCACATCTGTTCTTTCTAAAGCTTCCATTTAGCAGTGGCATTCAAAAATGTGGACACCATTTTGCCCCTTCTCTTGTTAACTTTACCAGCCAATTATTTTCTGCTCACACATTAGACAGCTACAATTCTGATGTTTCACCAAAGTCTTCTCAACTTATTCTTCGGTCCAGGCTATATGAGTATGCCATTTCACTGCATTTTAAGAAAGCACAAAAGAGTTAAAGATCCAACAAATATTTTTAAGCAACTAATGGAGACAACTTGAGTAAGTTGCTTCCAGTTTTGGAGACAGCTTGGGAAAGTTGCTTTCAACTTTGGATCTAACTTGAAGCAAGTTGCTTCTAACTTTAGCAACAGAACTGAGCTATAATCCAAACCCGCGGCTAAAAATTAATATTGAATATTTGTTTTTGTTCTAAACCTGTTATGCACAATTAAATATTCATGTTAAATACTATAGTACATCTACAATCAGCTAGCTCAAGTTGCTTAGAACACCGGAGCAACTAGCACAAGTTGTTTATGAATATGGAGCCAACTAGAGGAAAGTTATCTCTAAATCTGGAAACAACTAGTACAAGTTGTTTTCGAATTTGGAGCCAACTTGAGAAACATTATATAACAGATAGATTATACTCCAATGTCTCAACACCAAGTTCATTGCAAAGTAAAATAAAAACATGACAACAAGGATTGCAGTTCTGAATAACTGCAAAAAAGAGTGCACTCAAAACAACCTTAATAACATTCCCACTTCAATTAATACTTTGTAAACCACACATCAAATGCAACAGTTTGTATGATTCATCATTTCTTCTACAATCAAGACAACAAACTATTCAAATTTAATAATATTTATAACTACCAGTTCCAACCTAGCTACACATACTCAATGACTAACTACAATTGAACACAAGATTTAAAACTATAATACTAATTTAGACACTAAATCATTAAGAATCATTCAATATTTTCACAAACAAAAGATAAACATCTCCAATATTTCTTCGCATAACATGTTGTCTCCAAATATTGAGGCAACTATCCCGAGTTGTATCCAAATGTAGACGCAACTTGCCCAAGTTGTCTCCAAATTTGGAGGAAACTATCCCGAGTTGTATCCAAATGTAGGCGCAACTTGTTCAAGTTGTCTCCAAACTTGGATGCAACTAGCACAAGTTGTCTTCGAGATATAGAGGCAACTAGCACAAGTTATCTCAAAAGAAAAAGTATACAGATGCGTGAGCACAGCCGATCGAATAAACATCTTCTTACATATAGTCAATTGTCCTACCATTGTACCACAAATTCGTCGTGATTACTCTAAGATGTATGTATACGAGATAATTTACCACTAAAGGTATACCTTAAGTGCGAGGTACAAATAAAGTCGCGATTGCTATTACGGCACCAGTCCCGCACGGCAGGGACCATTTTCCCCCTTCCAACTGTTAGAAAAGCTTGCGCTTCCATTTTCATTCAAAATGTATTCCCCATCCTTTAAAAGAAAGAGATAGAAATAATTTTAGTTTTTCTACTGGAGATTATGCCACGTTTGAAATGTACAATTGAACATTAAACCACTAATTCAGTTCTAATACAATGAACAATGAACATTAAACCACCCAAAAATCTATAGTTTTGAACAATCAACATTAAACTACAGTTTTAATTCAATATATCAAAAGAGAAAAAATAAGTATGAAAAAGAACAAAAACAAGTAAGCCAAGTAAACAAAATCACTATGATTTATTGTTTTTTTTTTTATCTTTACTGATCTCTTAACACCAGCAGAAGCATTTGGTTACTTAACACCAGCAGAAGAAGCAGTTAATTTTTCTTTCATCACATGAAACATCAAATCGAAGAAATGTCAGTGACGAATCAAAAAGCGATGAATCGAACTATTTTTTGAATATAAATCATGTATGAAACCTAAAAATTGAAATCGAATGAAATTTAAACTTAATTCAAACACATAATCGTTGTTTACCTTCGATTTGATCTCTTTTCAAAGTGTTGCTGTTGATGATTCACGGTAAATTTATCTCTGAAACCTAATTTTCTCTTCTTTTTTTTTTCAGTTAGATTTGATGTTCTAAATCAAACAACAGTATAGATCTACTGATTTCGATTGATTTTGTGTGATTTATGAAGATTTGATCGGGTAATTTTCAGTTTTTTTTCTTGAGTTTTTTGATTTGGTTTTT
The DNA here is from genome assembly GCA_023531295.1 of Papaver armeniacum. Classification (NCBI taxonomy): domain Eukaryota; kingdom Viridiplantae; phylum Streptophyta; class Magnoliopsida; order Ranunculales; family Papaveraceae; genus Papaver; species Papaver armeniacum. The sequence continues at coordinate 234,724 of JAJJWW010000968.1, read as the reverse complement.
TTTCTGCCGAGAGAGAAAGGAAGAGAAACCGAATAAATGAAAATAACGCCTGTATTAATCTCTGGCTAACGGTTGTGTGTATTTATGCAGGGATATTTTAGTAATTGGACAATCCGGGTATGGGCTTCTAGAAATCTAGGGGTATATTTTAAGTTGGTAAGGGTATTTTTGAATGGACCTCATACTAGGGGTATATAGATAATGTTCCCAATATATATTCTATATGAAGAGAACCAGTGAATGAAATAATTACGTTTTCCTGTTCAGTTCAGTGAAGAGGAAAAAACTAGTAAATTAAAAAGATCAAATATTATGTTAGTTCACTAATCTGTGACAATAACTATTACAGGACAAAAAAACCCAAAGAAGCATGAGCAATACACATGAATCAAACCTACTTATCATTAGTTAAAAACGATTTCATTATAGTTATGCCGTTTGAACTACTGGTTGGCATTTGGGAAACTTTTGCATACGGCACTTAGATCGAAAGAGGTCATATAAATGTTAGGAATTGCATATCTTATGTGTGCTGTTCATGAGTTCCTGCATATTGGTAAATTTCAGTTTCATTGGATGCTTACAAAGTTACAAGGTATAATGAGTTGGATGGGAAAAAGTTCTATAAGTTGAAATGGTTTATTGGTCGTGCTAAACTATTACCCTTGTTTCTAGATGGTACACGTTCCTTGCTTGACGGTTTTATGTATTTCTGTATTACTTGATTGTATGTTTGCTTAGTAGACTGTCTGCGTTTTTTACGTTATAGCATGCCAATTGCAGTTAGCCGATGCTTTAAGCCTGAGATATTGGATGTACTATGTTTGGATTTTACATGAATTAGTTTCCTTTTTCTGTGGTGCAAATTGATTCTATGTTGTTTTTATATTCTTGCTTTTTATGCTCAGTTTGGCTGGTTCTTCCTCAAATACTTGACCGCTTGTTTCTATGTCTTCAACTTTTGTTGTGTGATACCCGAAGTATCTCTGTTTTGGTCCTTATCATTTTGATGGAGTTTGAACTGGTGTTGTATACGGTAGTTGTCAGTCAATTCCAGGCATCTATTAGTTTTTCTGAAACATCCTCTCGGCATACAACTCGAATTTACTGTAGCATTTAGGTGTATATCTTCCTCACACTAGATTAGACAAATAGAGCGATCAGGCCATAAGCATTGGAAAGTTTTTTGTTTTCGTTCTTATTTACATATTTTGGTCCATCTTGTGGCTGTTTACAATCTTACAAAAAATGCTGGCAAATCCAACTGTTTCCAGAATCATGTATTCTAACCCCTACTTCGTTTATTTCAACTGCAGCTGTGATTGTGGGATGTTCGTAATGAAGTTCCTCCGCCTTTTAATTAGGAAAATCCCAATGATTGTAAAATTCGAGTCTATGTTCTGAAGCAATTGAACAAGAAAGGCTGTGGAAGATGGGTTTGTCTTGCCTCATTGTTATTCTGACTTGTGCCATAATCAGTCTATACTCTATAGTGGGTTATATCAGGCCTTGCCAGTCAGTTATCATGTATACAATGTCTAAATTATGAAATTGCATTTTTATAAAGAGCGGCTTACTTTGAATTAGGAATTCAGGGCTGTTATGAAATTTTGTTTAATTTACGCTCAGGTACTCAGAAAATTCACCCATTAATCGCCACTTTTAACTTGGACTCTGAGATTTCCACCAACTGCAAACTAATACTCAAACTCATCATTTCTTGATTCATTGTGAGACGGATGTAAGTTTTAGTTTTCGAAACTCATCGCTGACTTCTGTATCACATCTCAAAGTCGGGGTTGTGTTCCAATGTTAACAGATGAGGAAATAAGTCGGGAGTAGTATTTAATCTTCACAGCAACTCAGATCGCAAAACTACTTTCACAAAACAGACCCAAAACCCAGTGGGCTAAAATCTTAATAGTTCTCAATACCTCAGTGTCTATTTCTCTTCGGGATTTCATTCGTGCAATTCAATCCCGAAATCGTGGTCTATGAGACTTTTTCATTAGGCGCCGCCGCTCCACGAGAGAGAGAGAGAGAGCAGAAATGGCGATGAGAGCAGCTTTGAAGAAGATTTCTCCCCCAAGTAATAGTTGATTCCTCCTTACTTATGGAAGAGGAGGGTCGAGCAGATGGAGAGATATGTCGACGTATCTTCTTAATAACAAAGAGGAAGTTTCTGGTATGGCAAAGATTGATCAGAATGGGGTGAAACGGATCCAGGAGAACTATAACAAGGAGAAAGAGATTAAGGACCTGTCTGTATTCTTTTTTGTATCATGAAGTATTTCAAACTCGACAACTACTATCTATGAAGTATAATCATGGTAATGGTAATACCTTTAGTGAAGAAGTTGGAAGAGGAGGAGGTACTACTGTCCAATTCACCACCACTCCTTCAGGGTTACGCAGTACTAAACTATTGGCATTGAAAAATGGTAGTAGTCCATGGGTTACCTAGACAAACAGTGAATGGTTTGGTATGTATTACCGCGTGGGATAAGGAATCATTTCTTATATACAATCCTAGAACTGGAGAAAAATCACCTTGGATTGAAACGGCGAAAAACGGAGAAAGTGGATCGTAAAGTTGAAAGCATTTCTTTTGGATTTGATCCAACAAGAAATGTACATAAAGTCATTTGTGTATCATCAAGTACATTAAAGAAAACATCTGGAGATATCTCAGTTGCTCAACAAGATGCTGTTGCATTAGTTGTTGAAGTCTTGACTATTGACAGAAATACATGGACAGGTGGCGAAACTATTTGGAGACGACTCCCTAAGGGTGAAACTCCCCTTGCCTGTTATTTATGTAAATGGTTCTATATATTGGTTGTTCCGTCGTCCTGAAGGACATGGAGTATTAGCAGAATTTCTTGTTCAAAGTGAAGTCTTCGTGTATTGTTCATTACCTTCAAACGGGAGAAAGGAGCTCCATTACCTACTTTTCAGTTAATGGATATTGATGGACATGTTGGGGTATTGAAACGTATATCGATTATGAAGCCTGTGTATACATACTTTTAAAATTAGGAAGGCTGCAACTTGATGATGATGATGATAAAATGATGATGAGGAGTATGGTGCTGATAATTGGGCAGAACGGATCAAATGGGTGGAAGAGAATATCTCGTTACCTTGTGCCTGGACTGCTGGTATGCATCTTTCAATTGAATCTCTTACAGGGACAAATATAATCTTCATACAACCTGAAAGTTCAGATAGTCTATTTTGTTACAACCGGAACACAAAGGAGTCTGAAAGGTTCCCAATCTTGCATGATCGCCAAAGGATAATGCAACTGTGAGCATTACTGTGTTTTTTAGAACTGGACCAAACCGGTGTTTTTGAAAGATTTGGAATTAAATCTGGTGGCATTTCTTTGTATATTGCAAGTGCACACAATATACAAATATATGTCACCAGTAGTTACATTTTTTTATCAGAGATGAAGTTGTTTTAAAATGTCAACTCAAGCTCCTTCGTTTAATTTCCACAGAATGTATTCGGCCTCTAAGATTTTTAAAAAATGCCACACTTCCAATTTCCGGTTTAAAAAAGTGCCACTGTTTTTTTCAGAATTAATAAAATGCCACACATTTGACCTTTTCCATCCAGTTTTTTTCAAAAAACTGTTGACATCCGTTAGTACATAGGTGGCAGTTATTCAGCTTAGTAAAAGACATCTATGCCCTCGAATCATCTCACTATACTGAGTTAAATCAAGTCATATAGCGAGTCATTACCGAGTCTCACTGCAACAACATCTTCATCTCAATACCACCTCATTCCATAGCTTGAACTTTAGCTGCAATACTTGTATCTTCTCAGCTTCAAGATCCATTCTTCTCTTGCTAAAATCATTTGATCCAGCACCACCCACTGCTCAAAACAGCATCCACCTGCAACTGTCCACTAGCTACTAGCATTTCATTCTCATTGCAGTATCATTATAACCCATAGAAGCATCAGTATACACTGCAATAACCATCACCATTTAAAAATCTTTGCACATGTAGTTTGTACCTGCCTTAGACATTCATCTAAACAGTTTCATACACCATGTAGTAGCATCATTCGGTTGCAATTCCATCATTTAGTTCAAAGCACAGCACCAACACAAGCTAATGCAGCAGTTCATGTACCTCTAATTCCATCTCAGACTCACAAATAGTTCAGTTTGTCAATCAATTTCAAAACAAAGTCAAAATAAGATTGCAGGCATAAGCTCACAATAAGAACATACATGAACCAAATGGTATTACTACCGAAGAATTGAATCAAAATTCTTGAATTTTCCATTCGATTCAACCACTGAACTAGATATCTGCACCTTGCCATTAACATCAACCCCATTCATCTGTATCTTTCTTTTTTTTTCAATTAATTTAACAGATTTCCTCCACCTTCAATTTCGAATCCATTTCCACATCTTCAGTAGCTTATGCGTCACCTACACATCAAACCAGTTCAAACCCTAACTCAATCATATCACACAAACCCTAATTTCAGAACCCCCATCTTCCTTGTTCGAATTATCAACTCAAACCCAGTTGAATTTCTACTTTAAATTCTTCCATTAAATCTTCCATGAGTTTTTTTCTTCAGGAACTGTGAATCTCTTCAACCCATCCTCAACACAGCAAACAGATCAAATCTTCCCTGATTTGTCATATTCTTAGCTTCAAATATGCATCGACAAACCTCTTCTTTCTCAATCTTCCTGATTCTAGAAACTGAATCCATCCTAGACTTCTTCTCGATCTTCTCTCAGCCACCAGCAACAATCCCTAACCTAACTCAGAAGCAAACCCATTGAGTAATTCTTCATAAACTTTCGATTTCTACTTAGAACGGCTCCATCTTCTCAATTTCTCCCCTAAGTTCTTCACGAATTGATACCCTAACCCTAACTCTGAAATAAAAAGCATAACTTTCTCTCTGTATATGGAGAAGAAAAAGATTAGAAGAAGAAGAAGAAGGAGAAAGAGGTGGTGATTGTGGTGGTTCTGATGGAGATGAGATCATGGATTCATGGCTGCCGTTGTGAGTGAAGAAGAAAGAAGAAGCCAAGTGAAGAAGAAAGAAGAAGTCGAATATGAAGGGTAAATAGGTGAAGATGAACATTTCCTTGACTTTTTCAACGATTGGATACCGGTTTGGTGGGCCCTGACGGAATATATAACGGTTGTGGCATTTTATTAATTCTGAAAAAAACAGTGGCACTTTTTTAAACCGGAAATTGGAAGTGTGGCATTTTCTAAAAATTCCCATAAATCACAAGGTGTAGTAGCCGGAAAGATTTTTGCTCAGTTTGTTAATGGTGTCTTATTGAAAAAAAATAAATACATTACTGCCAATCTTGGCTGACATAAATGCCTTATTACAGGAGTCAATCATTTATTTCTCCATGAACATTCTTTAAACCAACAGCACTGCGCATAACCGTACTTCCCAGTCTTCTTTTGTTTCATAACCTGCAAGAACAAAGAACGAAAGTATAAGCAATTTAAGCAAGGAACACATTGAGTTGTCTCAGCCCAAATTGTTTAAGTCTTTAAGTTTTGGTAAAAGTATGCAATTGGTGTACCTTTGGTATGTAATCCTGATGACACCAGCATTAGTATCAGCAATCTTGGCAAATGCTTCTTGAGATAAGTCGATGGTTCCTTGGCATCGAGGACAATAGTCAACGATTTTCACAGTCACCGGACCTGAACCCGAACAAGGATGTGGGGTACCCTCATTAGTACCACCCACGCAGGAGACTTTGTAGAAGGATCCACAAGCAGCCCCGCCGTTCCAAAATGCATCACTGGCTGCTGCAATCATGACACCTTCGTTTTTGTTACCATTGCAAGCTGAAGCTGCATGAATATTCAGTTTTAAATTGTCAGTAATAAGTTGGATACAATGCATTTAATATTTTGCATAATGTTATAAATATCTGAACATGCCATTTTGATGGTGTGACGCAAATACATTTTTTATCTGGTCCAATGACCCTCGACACTGAACTCTGTGCGAGAAAGAAATGAGTTTACTTACGAACGTAGTCAGTATAAAAGGTTGCAGTTCCACTACTTTTTGATGTTACCAAAGAACAAAAGCTGATCAAAACTAGTGTTAGAGATATGAAAAATGGGGAGCTTGCCATTGCTTTGCTTTGCTTTAGGATGGTGAACTTGGTGATGAGGGAAATGATGCTTTGATAGTAGGTGAAAGTTGAAAGAGTTTATATAGAGATTTTGTTTTTGGAACTTAGGAAGGAATTTGCCACATTAATTTGTTGCGAGATCTAGTAAAAATAACTTAAATTTTGCTTTGTTAGTTAACTTATTAGTTGTTAAGTTTGAGGTCGACGTATAACAGCAGGCTAAAGACATTAACAAGAAATGTAACTCACTACAGACATGCTTCCGTTGTTACCAAAAGAAGAAATCACCAAAGTTATTTGTGTCCATTTTTCAACATCCATCTTTTTTGTTTTATACAATTAGTTTAATATTTCAAATCTCAAATTGTCAATTTGGAGGTTCCTGAAGTATAATGAGAACGATTGGATGATGGACACCTAGTCGGATGGACAAGAGTAAAGACAGAAAAGGCACAAGAAAGGATCTAACGCACTGCATACTGGAATTGGAATTTAAGATATCAGACACTAGAGCTACTATTATTATGTGCATGTCGTGTCACGTCTGGACAAGCAGCGCAAATTAGTTATGTTTGCATGATCAACCATATATATCGACGGTAGGAACTGTATAGAGCCAAAAGTGGCAAGGGGAATTATTAATTACCAGCACCGTCAATTATTAGTTACCGGCTATCCTTCAAAGATAATACTAGCTCGGTTTCTGGAAAAAGAGATAGTTTCACTTTTCAATTTAGTTAAATTGAAAAAGTAAAAGTAACAATTTTCCAGGAATGGAGGGAGTAAAAAATTGGCAACCCCTGTAATATTTTTGGTCAATGACGCAAGAAAACTCAAACGAGCTGATTTTGTTGGCCCATATTCTGGGGAAAATTGAGGATATGCCCCAAAATCGGCTATCATCTTGGGGATATGTCTCAGGATTCCAATTTTCGGGAATATGTCCCGGCCGTCCAAAATTCCATCCAAAACCATTAAGTAGTCAACATTCGCACACACTTGGGATTACATATGCGAATTAAAAGACATATATACTATGTACTAACACCTTTACAAGGTTCACGAACATATTCCACAGAAAAAACTTCAAAAAAATTAGAGATAAAGTTCAGACACATTTACGATAAATTGACTATTTAACGGTTTCTTGAAGGAAACCGTTACTTTGGGGCATATTCCCGAAAATTGGAATCCAGGGACATATTCCCAAAATGACAGTCGATTTTGGGACATTTTCCCAATTTTCCCTATTCAGAAACAGGTACATCTCCCATTTGTTAACGTGTAAGTTATGTCCATTCGCACCAAAAATAGCGTGGACCCTACTATCCTAGCACGAGCCATGATTGATATGCACCAAAACAAGCTTTGGTTCTATGGTAACATCAAAAAATAGTGCCGCCACAACCTTTTATAGGTGTTCAAAATTTGATCGCCCACTGCCTGTTCAAAATTTGAACGAGCACCTCCCTGACCGTCCGATTGCCAAGATGTGACGTCATTACCTTTTAAACTTAACTATAGTTATACTTTTGAATTTCAACTAATCCTATGGATTTTCTGTTTTCCAAATAAGATAAGTAGTTTTTTGCCGAAAAATCTCCGCAATCAGGTGACGATGATTGAGGTTTTCAGACCATTTCACACCCAGATATCCTGAAGCTCCACCTGATTCTTAGCTGGTCTAAAATCAATCTTGTTTTTTCATTTTTTATTTTTTTGGCATAACTCCACTGTCAATTTTTTGCTAATAATGACTCAATTTTAATGATTGATCGATCATGCAGACCCCAAATGATATAACACTCGACCACTATCGTAAATTATTCACATGTATGTATTGAGGAAGACGAAGATGGATAGGTATGGTGAAAATTAACCCCATGATTTCATTATCAAAGTAATAATGGACAAAAAGGACAATATTTTTATTGTGTTTTACTTTATCGAGAAAGTTCTAAGTGCTGCAATTTGGATTAGGGGGCAAAAAGGTTCTGCATTATCAAGGTCCTTGCAAACAATCGCAGCCAAACTATGCATCAGATCACGTCCTTAAATTTTTGATCCTATGAAGCCATATTAACATGTACATTACACAAAGGGTTGATCAAACGATTCAATCAAGTTTAAGAATTCTAGCAGCCTACACAATGATGTCGAGTGTGATAGAAAAAATGGCTCTTGGTAATCATCATGTTGACAACAAAAATAATATACACAAAATTGGTTAAAAAGACCAAAATTAAAATTTCCTGGGTGAAAAGGACAGTTAGATTTTGATACTGTTTAAATGGACAAAAATTTAAAAATAGGCAGGATGTAACAACCGGTTTCATCCTGCCCATTTTCAAATACTTTTTCTTATTCTTAATTTACACAGGATGCATCCAGTTTCATCCTTGCTATTTTTTAAGTTTAAGCCAGGATGAATCCAGTTTCATGGACAGTTAGATTTTGATACTGTTTAAATGGACAAAAATTTAAAAATAGGCAGGATGTAACCAGTTTCATCCTGCCCATTTTCAAATACTTTTTCTTATTCTTAATTTACACAGGATGCATCCAGTTTCATCATTGCTATTTTTTAAGTTTAAGCCGATGAATCCAGTTTCATCCTTGCTAATTTTTTTGTGTCCATTTCACCCATAAAATTTTTACTCGTCCATTTGAACCGTGTTTTTAAATTTTTTGGACCAATGACCCATTTTCCGAATAATATATCATCATTTGTTGACTGATGAATTCGCTTTTAGAGTTTTCGACATGTGCAAATCAAACAATGAAGGAAAAATAAATAAATATCGGAAAATTAGTTGAAAACATGTAAAATATCTAGAAAAATTCGCAAGATTTTGTGCAAACTCAGGAACTAACTATAGTTAAGTTCAAAAGGTAATGACGTCACATGTTGGCAATCGGACGGTCATGGAAGTGTCAAATTTTGAACTCGCAGCGAGCGATCAAAATTTTCCCCCTTTTATAGTTCACAAAATTGGTTAAAAAGACCAAAATCAAAATTTTCTGGGTGAAAAGGACAATTGATTTAGATATCTTGTTTGAATGGACAAAAATTTAAAAATAGGGGATGTAACCGCTTTCATCCTCGTCCATTTTAAAATATTTTTTCTTATTTTTATTTTACAGGGATGAATCCAGTTTCATCCTTGCTATTTTTTTTTTGTCCATTTCACCCATAAAATTTTTTACTCGTCAATTTGAACCGTGTTTTAAATTTTTTTGGACAAATGACCCATTTTCTCTTTATAGTTTATAATGACTACGTTTGTAAGTCCCCGTCTCTTTCTCGCACCACATTCCGGTCAATCTAAAATTGTGGGAGTTGGGATTGCAACATTTGAGCAAACGGAACTCCTGGAAAGAAGGAAATTCTAATGAATAACGGAACTAACTATTGGACTGGCCAGTAGTACTACTAAGTCTACTACTGACTTATTCAAGCTAAAAATTGAAACTGAAACTAAACAAATTAATGACCTAATTCCAACATTATAGATATATATGGGTGGTATCAATCTTATTAGTAAACGATTCTCACTAGACGATCATTTCTCTCTTAAACGTTAAGAAAAATCAAAAGAGATGAATCCAAAACTAGTTTTTGTTTTTCTTTTCCTCGTGTTCTTATCATATGTTTCAGCTAATAATCTAGATTATGGAAGCAAGAAAAAAAAGATTACTGTATACATGAGAGAAGGCAGTGCGGGCGGAAGTGGAGGTGGAGGTGGAAGTGGAGGCGGAGGTGGAGGTGGAAGTGGAAGTGCAGGTGGAGGCGGAAGTGCAGGTGGAGGTGGGAGTGGAGGAGGAAGTGCAGGTGGAGGTGGAAGCAGTGCAGGTGGAGGTGGCCATGGTGCTGTTGGAGGTGGTGGTGGCAGCAGTAGCAGTGGTCACGGGAGTGGTGGTGAAAGTGGCAGTACTGGTGGTGAAAGCAGTGGCAGCGAAAGTGGTAGTGAAAGCGGCAGTACTAAAAGTGGTCAAAAAGGCAGCAGTGGTTGCGCTGGTGTCTGCACCGTCGGGAGTCATGGTAATGCCACCAGTAGCAAAAGTAATGGTGGGGGCATCCTTATTAACGACCGCAAGGGTAGTGCATTAGCCATGATTTTAACTGCATTATCAACCCTAATGATTTAACTCGGGACTAGTTCGTTTCTCAAGCCAGTAGCTAATAAAAGTAGATTAGTTTCGTAGAGATTTCCCTTGTTTCTTGATTATGTTATCAGTATTAGTAATTTTAGTAATATCTAGATTTTTCTATCTAGGTTAATGAGTGAAAGGTTATATAAGCCATGCATGCTCATTGTAACTTCCATTTCAGCTTTGGTTTGGCTCATTAATGAAAATATCGTTTTGTTTATAACTCTTCTTGAGATTAATCGTCTTGATCGTTTGTTTGTTACTTTTCTCCTGGATTCGTTGGATTATCGTGTTTTGGGTTCTATTTACCATGCATGTTTCGATTGTAGCAGAAAAGATTTTTGCTCATCATTTTATTATTGCCAATGGTGTCATATTGAAAAAAGAATACATTACTGCCAGTCGTGGCTGACATAAATGCTTATCACAGGCCACTCGACCATTTATTTCTCCTTGAACATTCTATAAAGCACCCGCACATAACCGTACTTCCCAGTCTTCTTTGTTTATTTTATCCTGCAAGAACAAATAAGCAAATTTAGGCAAGGAAAAACATTTAGATGTCTGAACTCAAGTTGCTCAACTTGTAATTAAGTTTTGGTTTGGCTTGGTTGTGTTCAAGATCGAAAAATCATACAATTTTGTATACCTTTGGTATTCGATCTTGATGACACCAGCTACCGGATTAGCAATCTTGGCAAATGCTTCTTTAGATAAGTCGATGGTTCCTCCGCATCCAGGACAATAGTTAACGATTTTCACCGTCACTGTGGGTGTGTTCGTACAAGGATGTGGGACCGCATTAGTGGGACCTGTACAGGTAACTTTGTAGATATGTCCACAAGCAGCCCCTTTGTTCCAGAATGAATCACTGGCTGCCGCAATCATCACACCCTGATCTGTGTCCCCATAGCATGCTGAATCTGCATATTCAGTTTAAAATTGTCAGTGTAAGCATTGAATGTGATATCTTCTAGTGTCTGATCCAAAATGATATCTTCTAGTGTCTGATCCAAAATGACCCTCGACACCGGAGGGGCTGTGTGGGAAAGAGAGAGATAAGTTTACTTACGGCCGTAGCTACTGTAAAAGGTTGCGGTGCCACTATCTGCAGTTACCAAAGAACAATAGCTGATTAAAACTAGTACTAGTGCAAGAGATATGAGAAAGGGGGACCTTGCCGCCATTGTTCGCTTAACTTAAAACTAAGGATCGATGAAATGATTTACAGTGTGGGTATCTTCCTCGATGAGTGAAGATGAAGATTTCGTATTCACTATTTATAGATGGATTACCAGATAGTGTTATGTTGCAATTAATAAGAAGCAATTAAAAGAAAATATATCTTACAAATCAATCCTAATTAATCACATCTAATCTTGTGTATGTATATATCTTGGATTCAACGAATGTTGACTGCCATGGGATATCGACCAAGAATCTTTAAGAGAATTTTATATGTGTGATTTATGTTTGTACGGATGGCATATATTAATTGTCATGGTGTACGGATGACATATATGAAGTGCCATATCTCAATAGTATTGGGCAAGTTTCAATGGTGGTGATAGATAGGAAATGATGCTAGTAGGTGATAGTGGGTGAAACTTATGAGGTGTTTTTATAGAGATTTTTATATTCGGAACTTTGGGAGAATTTTGACGTATTTATAGTTGCTTGTACAAAAAAATGAAAGACTCACTATTTGCTAGACTAAGTGCAACTTTTTTTTTTTTTTTTTTTTTACAACTAAGTACAAGTGTTGCCCATCCGATAATTATATGCGTGTAGTGCGATATTGCATCAATGAAAACAATAATACATATATGGTTGAATAACTCATACATCGTAATAGAGTTTTTAAACAATCTTTTCATCAATATATATTTATTGTTTTTTCTTTTTTTTTTGATGGAAACGTTAATATATTAATCGGAAGATATTGTTTTTAAAAGATTAATAAATTCATTTTTATCAAAAACATTGGAAATAATACTAGATTTTAAAGTCCTTAGTTGAAGTTGGAGCGACATGTGCTGAAGATGCTTTAGATGAGCTTTTTTTGGAACGTGAAATTGGGGGATATAAAAAGGAATTGGGGGATATTGATTACTTCTCCCAATCCATGGTGTGTGTTAAGGGGTGATTTTTGGGTATGAAAATACTAAAATACCCTTTGGTTAATTAAAAAATATTATGAAAATACCATACTACCCTTTCTACTAAAACAATAAAATCAAAAACCAAATTCATATATCCCCCATTTCTATTTCAGTACCGGCACTCCTAGGGTTAGGTTTTGAATTTTTTTTTTTTCATCGTTCTTCATCGTTCTTCATCTGTTCTTCGTCGATTCAAAAATTTCTTTGTCGATTAACCTACCCGAATCATAAACAATGCCTCCACGAAAGAAAGCAATTGCCCAATCGAACTCAAAATCGATTAGTCAACAAAAACATGAACAAAGAATTGCTAAGATTGCTCAAGAGCAAGAAGACGAAGAAGCAACGTTCTCTGACGATCAACTACTCAGAAATATGGATTCTGTGAGAAGGTAAGTGATTTTAAACTACTTTATAGGTGTTTAAATCGATTTATAGCAATGGGTTTAGGTTAGAATCGCGAACCCTAACTCAAACAGTTGAGTTTCAGAGCTTACCGGCACTGAAATTTGTATGCACACAATGCCGATTTTTTGTTCCGGCATTCAATCTAGGATGAATACGAGACTGGTTTCCAACCCCAGATTAACTGAAACCTGAATTTTCCCTACAGGCATTCAATCTAGGATGAATACAAAGGTCTTAGTTTTTAGTACCTAGGTGTTTGATGATAATTCGTGTATGCCGGTAGTGGACTTAAAACATACAGGAGAGTTTATGAATTTGTTACCAATACCGGCACAGAGTTTTGGTTTCATTGCATGCCGGTTTTGGGTACCGGCATTCTTTTGTAATAATTCGAGCATGCCGGTAGTGGACTTAAAAGATACAGGAAAATTGTCACAAATACCGGCATAGATTTTAAGTTGCATTTATATGCCGGTACTTTGTACCGGCACTGTCGATAGTCAATGTGTACTGCCGGAACATTGTACCGGCGTGGTTTATTTTAAGGTAGTCAATGCCGGTACTAAAACTGAAGGTGAGTTGTCTTATATTCATTGATTTTCGTGTTTTACGATATAGGTCAAAAGCAAAGGAAGCTAACAAAAGAAAAACTAAAGATGCTGTCACTAAGAGAAGAAGGAAGGACGGTCTTGATGCTCCCCAGTCTCTGCCTCCTCGAGGGAAAGATGAAGGTCGTAAGATACATTTGGGGGCTGGTACAAGAGGGATAATTTGGGAGAGTGGTGGTGACCGTAGTCGACTTGCAAACCGTGAGCACGATGATCAAGATGAGCAAGATGGAGAGGAAAGTCAATTAGCAAGCCAAAGCGAAGTTGGTGGGCCAATTCAACAACCAACACAAGGCAATAGCAAGAAGGGAAACGTCAAAGTGAAAGCTAAAGGTTCCCACCTTCCTCATATTAATGACATGATACCTGACCTTGAACGTGGTAGAATTTGGGGTGAAGCTCCGGAACCAAAAACACTATTTGGATACAAGCACTCGTGGGCTCGTACTATCTATAAAACCTATGTAAGCATTTTCTATCTTGTACATATGTATTGTTGTGTATTTATGTAAAATCTCTTAATTGTATTGTCTCTCCTAATTGTAGGATCATAAGAAGGATGTACGTGTTTGCCGAAACCAAGCCGCGGATGGTTGGAATTTTTCCGATGAATGTGAAGAGGTCCAAACAATAATAAAGGATTCTGGTCTATATGCTTTGGTTGAAAATTACGTGAAGCCTGATTCTGTTACTGTCAATTGCTTCGTCGAAAGGTATCGTGGTGAAACCGATACCATGCACTTCCCTTTTGGGGAGATGACCTTCATCCCTGAAGATGCTCAGAACATTCTAGGCTTGAATGTTACCGGAAAATCAATTGCAGAAGGAGTTGAGTCTCTAGACCTAGAATGGTCGAAGTTGCACGGCCTGACTAACAAGCTGTTTGGTTGGGACTACAAAACTTCTGTGGAGAGCTTTTATGAATCCACGTCTGGTAAGAAAAAGACAATCAAGTTGACGCCGATTAAGAAGAATTTTGAAAACACAAAGAAAAGAAGTTTGAAGGATGGATGGGACCCTAAAAAAATTCGTTATACAAACAAAGATACCTGTTATACATCTTGGGCACTAGGGTATTCCCTGACACCAATGGCAACAAGGTTAGTGCGAACTACCTTCAGTACTTGGATCCGTTGGAAGATGTCTATAATTATTCTTGGGGCACCGCGGTAATGTCACATTTGATGACGGAGATGAGAAGGGCCTCTAAGGATAAAACCAACCAATTTGTCGAGAATTTCACTCTACTGCAGGTAATTTTGTTTTTAAACTTATGTTATTACGTATATTGTTCACATGTATCCTTATCGTGAACTTAGAAACAAAACTTATTTCTTCACCTTGGAATAGGTGTGGGATTATGAACACTTCCCAACCTTGTTCAAGGTCTACCCCTCCTTGAATATCATAGACTTTCCCGAACCCGATACGCCTCTAGCTAAGAGATACGAGTTCAACAATACTCCGAAGCCCGGTAACATAGGTCGACTGATCGATATGAGAATGGCTTTGGACGCAATGAATATCGAAGATGTTGTGTTCGACCCTTACAAGGAGGCTAGAGGAAACCGCCAAGTTTTGAGGTTTGGTAACGTTGCATTTTATCATGGGCCGTTGTTCCACCTAAAAGGATACGTTATGGATAATCCTACACGTGTGTTGCGCCAACTTGGATATAAGCAATTAGCACATTTCCAGACGGCCTCTTTTCACTGTTTTGATCTTGACCTTTCTCAGTGCTATTCAACTCCAAATCGGTTGCATGTAGAGTATGTTCCAAAACCGGACCCAACAGATTGGAGTGATAGGGAACCACGTCGTTTGGTAGATATTAGTCAGTGGGAGAAGTTGGAGATTGTTGAAAACGGTTATGAAGTTGATGCTGACTACATGGAAGATTACTTGGAATGGTCACATCCTTATGTCGTCCGCCCTGATGACGTCCAAGTTCCTCCCCAGAAAAACCATCCCGTTCCAACTCCCGCACAGGCACCACCTACGATGACCCAACTTAATAAGACCGTTGGATTGCTAGTAAGTATTGTTAATTGCTTCGTCGTTTAATGTACATATAATCTTATATGTATACTAATTATGTGTTTGATGTATTAAACCAGCGGCGTCGGCTTGGCAAGTTAAAGAAGATGTTGGGTTGTAAGTACCAGGAAGGAGAGGTGCTATCCCTTGAAGAAATGAAGGAAGTCGAGGAAAAGCTTGATAGAATTGAAGAAACCGACCCTAGTGCAAAAGCTTTATTCGGGAAAACTAAGAACAAACCGGCCCAAAAGAAGCAAAAGACCCAGTGATTAACTCTTTAGTTGTGTTTATTTTTTTGGATGGTGGTTGTCACGTCTTGAACAATTCCGAACTTGTTTTCGTTTGTACCTCGTGGTTAAATCTTTAGTTGTTTGGTTTGCTTTTGGTTTAGGATACCTGGATTAAGAACATTTGATAGCAGAATCCAGTTGTTTGGTTTATGTTGAACATGTTTTGATTTCTAGTGATTCGTTTATGTTGAACATGTTTATCCTTGCAAGATTTATTTGCGACTTTTACCGGCATAGATAAGTTTAGGTTCAACAGTGCCGGTACCTAGTCCGGCATGCAAGATATTTATAAATCAATGTCGATCCTAGATACCGGCAATGAAATTGTTTATAAAACCATACCGGAAGAAGAAGATTAAAAATTCCATGTTCCTGTATAGATATTCAAAGGTACCGGCACAGTAGTATTTTCTAACATCTATGCGGTTTTATGATATTTTCAAATTTTCATAGTTGTCGAAACCGCAGCCTTAAGCTTGATTTCTTCCATGCCGATACTCTGCTAGCCACAATTTACATCTCTGTAGACATCATCCGTATATAAAACATACTCGCGAATAACCTCAGGAAGTTGGTCTATGTAAAGACTGTATCTTGGTATGATAACTTCTAATTTTCCTACCTGTTCTGGGATCCTTATACATCTTCATATTACCCTTTGTAATTGCAGGAAATCCTACAATACACACCTCACAAGAATTCATAATATCTAACACATATTTAAGATCAATAACCAATCCTTTTATTAATTGAGTTAGAAATTTTACAAGAAGGAAGTGAAATCAAGAATGTTATTACAACTCTAAACTTTCTCTCTCCTCTAAAATTTCTCTCCACTTCTCTAAAATATCTCCCCCTTTCATAAGCTTATTTGGCCCTTTATATAGGACATTACATAATGGATGACAGCTAAGTTATCCCTTATTTTCGGATCTGACTTGCGACATTCTCGCAAGTGTACAAATGTAAATCTCGCAACACTCCTAAATCTCGCTAGGTCTTCACTTCTTTCTCATGTTCTGGATGTCGTCATCCATAGCGTCATTTATATTACTCGTCTGCGATGTCTTCGCAATGTGTCGTTTATGGATTTCGCAAGGGGTTGGTGTTGCGATATTCTGATCCTACATCTTTCCTCTTCTCATGTCTTCTCTGCGAAGGAGAGAATATCATGAGAACTAATCTATTCAAAATGCCGCAACTGTTCATTCTCATCTGTTTTGACATGACTCCGTACTTTTATATAAAATTTATTACACGTATCCCTTCTTCCATTCGTTTCTTGACACGTCTTTTTCAACCGTCCTTTCTCAACCGTTCATGTCTACTCTTCGCATTAAATGTGTTTGCCTTTTCGAGAATCCTTCTCTCTATATATATTTTTCTTACTCCTCTCTTCTTCTTTTTTTACTCTCTTTCCTGTTTTCTCTGCAATTTTTCTTCTTCGTCTCTTCGTAATTTCCGCTCCTGCTACTGTAAATCTTCTTCTTTTTACTTCTTTTCATCTTTCATCTTCTCCTCATTCCCATACTCTGAAAGATGCCTCCAGTTGGTCGTAGATATGAACATCTTTTGGAAGACGTTCAAAAATGCTAGAGAGAGGTTTCACATTATCCACTATTCCCAATCAAGAATCTAAATCCATTCTCTCTGCAAAACTGTTTACTGATCATCATTGTGATGATCAAAAAATCATAGTTTTGCTAGGTCAGATTCTCGCTGGTCTTCCCATTCCTCTCTACAACCCTGATCTTCCCTTGTTTTATGAAATTCTCGCTCATGCGAAATTCTCGCGAGCCATCTATCAATTAAGCGAAGATTGTATCCGCTTAATGCTTGAGTTCTCCAACCGTGGTGCTGGTAAGGGAACTTTTTACCCCAATGAAGTCAGAGATCCTAAATTTGCGAACTTAGATATATTCGCTGAAAAATATTCAGTAGAGAGTTTCTTTGAAAACTATGAAATAATAAATATGAAGAACGATAGAACTCATTTGGGGTGCTCGTTTGAAGAGAAGAGAAAATATCCCCATCGACAAAATACTTATGCAGGATATCGATTGGCATTCTGGCAAGAACAGTGTTCCTCGTCATTCCAAAGACGACAAATGGTGCGTCTTTCCACTATTTTTGAATGAACCTTATATTTCAGGTTCAAATGTGCTCCCTGCGAATCTCGCCAATTATCAGCCTTGGGTATTTAATTGGCCTGAGAAAGCAAACCTAAATTTCACTCAATTGGAAATCTTCTCTCATTTTTATATCTACTAACCTTGCGGAATTTTCATATTATCAAGTTGAGGAGGAGTTATAAAAGGAATGCTAAGGAGAGTACCCTAGCAGCACTCCGTTCGATCACGGATAAAGTAAGAAATACTTTTCTTTATTATTTTTAACAATATTGTTGCCTCTGTTTCTTATCTACATTCGTGTGCGAAGGTTGGCGTTGAGATCGCTGGAGAGGAAGAAAATCCTAAGAAGACCAAAGGTAAAGGTAAAAGTTCTCTTCGCAAGGAGAAATCTAATCGTCCCACCTTCTAAGAAACGAAAGATCCATTCCTCTTCTCCTTCAAGTCCTCAATCCAGTAAAGCTCTGATGAAGATAATGATGATGTTGATATCTCTCTCGCAAAGGAGATCCTCCAACTGAATCTTCTATGGCGCAACTATCTAGTATCTTCTATGACTCCATGCAAGGAATTAGGGTATGATCGTCTTTCTAGTACATGCGAAGCTATCGCAAGTATCTGTGATGCTCTTTTACTAGAAGGTGATGATTCTCTTCATGCGGTCTCCAGATCAGTGACTCCCAGCTTCCTAAATGCACTTGGTGTCTTGGTACGTCTTTATTCCATTATTTCTTCATAATTTCGATTTTAAATCATATCTTGATAATTTATTTATTTTCTTTTATATTCTGGGAGAGCTTCCTTTGCTCTTGCCTCAGATCTTGAGAAAAGGCGCAGCATTCTTGAAAATAAGAATCTTCAACTTCGCAGGAAGAATGAAGAATTGGAAACTGAAGTTGTTGATCTTCGCAAGATAAATAAAGAATTTGAAAGTGAAACTGTTGTTCTTCGCGAGAAAACCAAACAACTGGAAGTTGATTCTTCCACTCAGAAGAATAAGATATCTAGTCTTCAAAGCGCCAATCAACAACTTTATGGTATGAGACTCTTCCCTTTTCCTTTCTTTCGTTCTCTCATTACCTTTCCTTATCTGACTTATCATTTTCGCAGACGTTTATAACCTTTCTGATGAAGCCATTCTTCTTCACTCATTTCCTGAACTTATGGATAATGATGCTCTTCTTGTTCACCTCAACGATTCTTTAGATAGTTTTTCAAATAACAAGATTAAATCTCTTCCTCTAAACGAACATCAATCCAGATTTCTCCTCTTAGAAATTGATCATAGATCTAGTTTAGGTTTAGCCAACCAACTTAAATGTCTGTATCTAAGTTCCAAAGAGAAAATTAATACTTTAAGGAAGAAGATTAGTGATCTTATAGATGACAAAGATCGCATCGCTAGTCAAGGTGCCCAAGCATTAGCGAAATTTCAAAATACTCTTCTTGAAGTTCAAGTTGAACGGGATGAATCCATCCGCCAAAATGCTATACTTAGCGAAAGAGATAACCAAATTCGCTACATTCTTCTCATAAACAATGACGATGAATTCGCTTGGGCTGCGAAGGTTCTAGATGATGCCAGAAATAATTTAGGTGTTAACGTTAGCCTTCAAGCTGAGCATACGTCCTTTATTAGGGATATGATTTCTAATAAAGAAGGTTGTTAATTATTCTTCTTTATTTTACTGTTTATTTTTCATGAAACTGCCATTAAGTTACTAATTCCTTGTCATATGTTCGCAGAAGCTGAGCAAAGATTTCAAAAAAGAATTGAAGAACTTGAATCAGGGAAAGAACAGCTCGCAAAGGATTTCTCTCTTCGAAATGACAAATATTCCAAATTGAAGAAGCAACTACAAATTACTGTAGCGAATTTCAAAAATGACGATGTTCTCTTTCGCAATCGAGACTATTAAGACAGATCAGTGATGACAACAACATTCCTCGTTCTTCATACCCTTGTCTCCTTGACGAAATCCCCGAGAATGTGCCTTCTTTGGATATCTCTGACAGTGATGCTAGCGAAGAAGAGGAAGCAAATGAAGATGAAGATATAGAAGAATATGATGAAGACGAAGAAAATGAAGAGGAAGAATCGAACAAGAAATAACTCTTTTCTCTTCTTTCTTTTTGTAATATCTGTATATTCCTTCTTTTAATCTTCTATTTTTGTAATCTTTTGCTGCAAAATTCTTGGATCTTCAAATATTAGCGCTACCTTTGTTGTTCCTTTATGCACATGTTAAAAGAACAATTCTTTTTTGCAATACAGTTAATCAATATATTATCAATCTTTCATTTTATGAGCGTGTAAATCTATCATATGAAGACAAATAACATGTTTTTATTCTATACATTCCCATACTTGCCTCTGTTATTTGTGTTCAAATGAGAGATTAAGCATGTTATGTTCATGCCTCAATCTCGCAACTGTTGCTGTTGAATTTTCGCAAGTAAGGAAATCTTGGCTTATTCCAAGATTTCCTTTTTCCTTTTTCTCTTATGTGGTCTTATTTTGCCTTCCTAGTTAAAGGTCTTACTGTGCCACCTCTTGTCATTGCGAAAAAATCGCGGGACGTCTTTACACTTTCATGTAACGACCCCTTGATCTTGCCTTATCATTTCTTTAGTATTGTTGCCTCTGCAGGATATTTTTGTTGCAACAATATGACAGGCCAAAAAATTCTTGCGAATATAAAGCCCCATGACATTGCCGTCTTGCGAAGAAATCGCAGGACGTCCTTACATTTTCATGTACTGACCCATTGATCTCGTATTATCTTTATCTTTTGTATTATTGCCTCTTCAGGATTGTCGCAAAAATATGACAAGCCTAAATTTCCTTGCGAAAATAAAGCCTCATGACATTTGCATCTTAAGACACTTATCAGCTCCCTAATGGAGGGTGCCTCCCTTATCATCTCCCTGGTTGCCCCTTCAAGGAGGCGTACTTCTGCCATACAAGGCTAGCTCCCCCCCATCCGGTCTTAACAACAACCAGTTGTTTTCGCAGCCTCTTATCCCTTTTGCCTATATGGCTTATGGTTACGAGACTGCACCCTAAGTGGAGTTTTCTTCGGGCCGAGTACAACATATGCCGAGACTTGCCAAGAATGGCCGAGACACTTCAAATGCCCCAGGAACTCTTGGCTCAAACGTGTACCTCGGCGCCTTGGTCAAATGCTGACTCCTTAGAAGAGACCCTCGGTCGTCCAATCTAAGTCTTAAGCTTAGATTGAAAATCCAAAGTATCTCCCCTGGATGGGCTTTATTGAACCCAATTATCCATGACTCAGGTTCCAGGGGCGGTGTACCTTTCCCCTGAATCATGCTACAGATACCCCCTTATATGACGTACTTTAGGTACTTTGCCTCTTACGAAATTTTATTCGCGAACTAGGGTGTACGCCATAAAGGTTCGTCCCATTCTGATTATTTTGTTAATTCTTCTTTCTATGTAATAGGTACCACCTACTATGACGCACTTTAGGTACATTTTCCTCTTACGAAATTTTGTTCGCGAACTAGGGTGTACGCCATAGTAAGTTCGCCTCTTTCTGATTATTCTGTCAGTTCTTCCTCATATAAACTCTTTTGTAGTTTCACAACATCATATTTGCCATTTGTAAAATATATTTTCTTCTTCTACATACCAGCTCTTTCGCAAATATATTTTCTTCTTCTACATATCAGCTCTTCACAAATATATTTTCTTCTTCTACATATCATCCTTTTCGCAACTTTTTTTTTTTTTTTTTTTTTTTTTTTCTGATCAATCGACTCAACCATACATTTTACTTTCTCTCCCCAATTTTCTACTTCAGCAATCAACAAATATATTCATTCTTTATGCCTCTTACTTCTGCTGCTTTCTGCCTCTACATCTTTGAATTTTTCTGTCATTTTCCCGTCTCTTGCGACATTCTCGCCATTTCTTACCTTCAACATGTATTGACTTCGCAACATTTGTTATTTTCTCCATCCTATGGCATCTACCATCAATTCTTCTTTTTTCGCAGATCTTTCTTCACAAGACTCTATCACAAATTCTTCGCTTTTGCTCCAACTTCTATCACAAATGTTTCTCGTTTTTTCGTTGTGTTCGTCCTGTGAATTTCTGGAGGAGGTGGTAATGCTTGAGGTTGAGTTTTCCTAAGTAGAAAATGATTTAATTTTCCTTGGTCTATCATCTTGAGAATGATTCTCTTTATATTTATGCAGTCATTTGTTGTATGTCCATGGAAATGGTGATAAGAACAAAACTCATGGCTTCTTAGGCTTGGGGGTGGTTCCTTTCCCATGTTCCATGGTGTTGGTATGTTTTCCATCAAGACTATAGCTTCCCATATTTTCTCCACGCTAGCATTCAGAGGTGGCATCTTGATTTCTTCCCATACTATTCTGTTGCTTCCTTGTCCCCTATGATAGTTTTGCCTCTGACCTCCATAAGTTTCTTGCGGCTGGTCAAGTCTTTGAATTTTGTTATTTCCGCCACATTTATAGAAGTTTCTTTCTCTCTCGTATTCTTCTTGATCACGACTCCCCATAGCTACTAGCTTCTGGTGATTATCACCCATTGCTTTCTCTGGTTGTTCTTGCGAGGTGCTCGCCACTGTATTTATCAACTTAGGTAACAAACTTGCATTCGCTGCATTTGAACTTGTGTTCGCAACTGGGTATGATTCCATCTCATTTTGTTTTTCTTCGAGAGAAATATATTCCTCCTGAAGTTCTCGTAACTCAGTCATTGTAATTGTGTTCTTGATTCTGAAAATTTGAATGTATAACAAATTTGTTGCGAACATAACATTAATGAATGATAGAATGAGATATTTCTCATCAACACGACCAGCCATATCGCTACACATTGTCTTCCACCTCATGATCAAATGTTTCAAACTTTCGCCAACCCTTTGCTTTAACCCAAATACATCTTCAATGCCAGGTCGCGAGAAATTGTTACTTATATACGCCCCTAAGAATATAGCCTGTAGATGGTTGAAAGATGCTATAGTATTTTTTAGAAATCCTTCAAACCATTTCAAGGCTTCTCCTGTTAAACTTGATGCAAAGTATTTGCACAATATAGCGTCATGGTTTTCCCATTGTAACATACATCTCAAATAAGCTTTGATGTGTTGTATTGCACAAGTTGTTCCATCAAAAATGCTGGTTAATGCAGGTAAATTGCACTTTGGGGGTATTCCTCCTAATTGTATTTCCCGTGTAAATGGGGTTTTCGCAGCTTCTTCTATAGCTTCATCCAATTGTCTCCTACCTCTTTTTTTTTTTTTTTTTTTTAACATTCCTCTCATTTCTGCTAGCTCTTTCAAGATTTGTTCATTTACACTAGAATTTGCTTCCACTGGTCTTTTTAACTCCGCCTCTCTTCGTATGCGTTCATATCCGTTTTGATTCTCTTGATCATCTTTTTCTTCTCGCCTTTCCCTGCGATCTTCTCTTTCATTCCTTTCATGAATTCGCACACCATTATATCTTTCATTTTCTCCTCTTTGCCGTTTTCAGTTCTCCTTAGTATTCTATCGTATTCTTCATTGATATTACCATTATTGCGATTTCGCTCACGCCTTCTTACTCTATTCTCATGATTATTCTAGCGAATTGCCTCTTGTAACTCTTGTTCTTCCATTTCTTCTCTTAGTCTTTCTCTCTCGCAAGCTAGATGTGCTTGTTCTGTATAATGTCTTTCAATTTCGTCCTCAATTACTCGGTGATTTCTTTGTACTTCTCTCCCATGTAATATTCTCCTTCCTTCTTCCTGATTGTCTTCACCATCTTGATTATTTCGCCCCTGACGGTGTCTATTTCTCTGATTTCCGTCATTTTGCCCCTTTTGAAGAGTTTCATCATGCTGGATATAATGATCTTCCCTTATTTCTCTTCTTTCGCGACGTTCCTCATCTGAACTTTGTACTTCCTCTCGAATTTCTTCATCAACATTTTCTACAAGCACATTTCGTCTTATTTCTTCCCTTAATGATCTTGATCTCGTAGTGCTTCTCGACCTTCTGCCCTGTAACCTCATATTTTCCATCCTTAACTCATGATTTTGCCTTGTTAGATTTGCACGTTCTTCTGCATCTAACCGGCTTTCTTCATGTATTGTTTGCCTCAATGCCTCTAATGCTGCAATCTCTTCACTTCCATGAACTATTCCTCCAATCACTTCTTGGTCTCTCTCCTCTTTTCCATTATATCCTAATTGTTGTTCTTCTCCCATTTCATCTACAGAGTCTGATCGCCAAGTATGTACGCTCACTCTGTCATAATCCACAGTTCTATTTTGCATTGGTGTATGCTGAATTGGCGATTGAACTTGATTTTCTCCATTGTTTCTTGTATTTGCTCTTGAATATTCCTCCATTTCATTTCTCTCTTCTCCAGCAAGTTTCCTACTCCTTCTAACAGTTGTTGGTTATTTTGATGCATGTCTTCTTCTAGCCATTTTTCAATCTTAATGAATTGTTGAAAATTATATGAAATTCCTTCCCTATTATTCCAAATTCTTTCAAATCACAATGCTAATCTTCAATCAATCCCTGTTTCTAGCGCTATATGTAATTGCAGGAAATCCTACAATACACACCTCACATGAATTCATAATATCTAACACATATTTAAGATCAATAACCAATCCTTTTATTAATTGAGTTAGAAATTTTACAAGAAGGAAGTGAAATCAAGAATGTTATTACAACTCTAAACTTTCTCTCTCCTCTAAAATTTCTCTACACTTCTCTAAAAGATCTCCCCATTTCATAAGCTTATTCGGCCCTTTATATAGGACATTACATAATGGATGACAGCTAAGTTATCCCTTATTTTCGGATCTGACTTGCGATATTCTCGCAAGTGTAAAAATGTAAATCTCGCAACACTCCTAAATCTTGCTAGGTCTTCACGCCTTTCTCATGTTCTGGCTGTCATCATCCATAGCGTCATTTATATTACTCGTCTGCGATGTCTTCGCAATATGTCGTTTATGGATTTTGCAAGGGCGTTGGTGTTGCGATATTCTGATCCTACACCCTTTTGTAACAATAATATATCCAAACCATCATCTGCAATCTCTACACTTGCAATGTCTTCGATATGTGATGGGAGTCCGTACTTCCTTGGCCTACCCCTTTCCCTTCGAACTAAAACTACGTCAACTTTGCTATCACTTTGGTTTGTCACCACCTTTGCCTCGTCACCTTGTTGTTCTTTGTCACTTGATGATGATACCTTTGGCGGCCTACCCCTTTTCCTTGGAACCTCCGCTAGATCGACTATGGGTATGGCTTCAGAATGCTCACCTTGTTGTTCTTTGTCACTTGATGATGATACCTTTGGCGGCCTACCCCTTTTCCTTGGAACATCCACTAGATCGACTATGGGTATGGCTTCGGAATGCTCACCTTGTTGTTCTTTGTCACTTGATGATGATACCTTTGGTGGCCTACCCTTTTCCTTGGAACCTCCGCTAGATCGACTATGGGTATGGCTTCAGAATGCTCACATTGTTGTTCTTTGACACTTGATGTTGATACCTTTGGAGGCCTACCCCTCTTATTTGGAACCTCCGATGAGTTGGCTTTTGGTGTGGATACGGATTCCTTCGTTTGTTGTTGACTTAGCGGTTCTTTCCTTGGCCTACCTCTTTTGTTTGGAACCTGCGCTTCCACGAACCTTTGTTCCGAAATCTCACATGCGATTAGATCTTGTTTCTTACTTGCCGCGAGTTCTTCTTCACGTTGAGTCATTTCTTTCAATTCTACCCTTTGTTTTTTCATTTTTTTTTAGTTTGTGGTCTACTTATTAGATCTCCCTTTCTTGGCTCTTCGCTTTGTGCGATCCATGGACGAGTAATTAGCCTTAGTTGGCTCAACAAGCCTTGTCGGCTTACCGAGGTGCCACGTGAGTAAGCTTCGAAAAATTCCTTTGCTTCGTTCGTATCCCATGGAGATTGCCGGGGATCTCCCGGAGGAGGAGGGTCGAAAGATAGTTGCTTCCAAAACGGATCAATAACCTCAATAGGTATCACTTCTTCATACTTCACAAGCATATGACGATACGGAATCCCCAATGAAGACATGTCGGGACAAATACACACATCACCCGGTTTTCCGTAATTTTTCTCATATTCCATTTGTCTCATCATATGTTTTATTGCCCAATGAGAGACGTTGAATTCTATTCCTTGGAGCAACTTACCATAACGAAGAAATTGAGTCATCCTTTCCATTGAACTTTTCTCAAAAGCATCTTTAATCCTATTGATATCTTGCTTAAAGTATTGCACCATTGCCTCGGTGACCGTAACCACATTGCCTTGACAGGACTGGATGAGATATTTAAATCTCCCATGAGCGGCCTCAGCTGCACTAGTTGCTTCACTCTTGAAGTGTTTATACCAGTTTGTCCATGCATGCACAAATTTATCCTTGAACTTATCCAACCATTGAGTCGACAATACCAGAAGGCAGTCGGATAAACTTCGTTCCAATCGGAAATAAACTTCTCCAATCTCTTTTCGTACATAACCTCGGTAAGAGACCAATAAACTTTCTCCCAATCTCTTAGAAATTCCAACCAATTTTTATGATTTTCCGCATGTTCTTTGTCCACTCGCTCCTTTATCTTCCCTCTCTCATCTTCTTCTTCGGCGGGGGATAGTTTGTTCTTTCGAACATCTTCCTCTAGTTGTACCATCATTCTTTTCTTAATAGCCGCCTTTGCGGGTTCAAACAAGGCATGGCAAGTTTTTATCACATTACTACGTATATGATATGTACATAGGAAATTTTGTGCGTCCAGGAAGACGTCGGATATTGCTTTCATTAATGCGTCATCGTTATCGGTTACGATGACCCTCGGAAGTTAATTTTCCCAGAAGAACAATTTCAATTTTCGTAATGCCCAATGATAATTATAGTCCCCCTCGTTTTCCATTAAGCACCAAGACAATGTGAATGTTACCTTGTCCGAGGTTTGCCCCACGATGTTACAACGGCATATTGTATTTGTTTGTCTTGTAGGTGCAATCTATCAAAAGAACACCACAACATGTATTTGCCAATTGTGAGAGCAAAGGATGCGAAATGAATATTTGAAGGGGCTTCCCGTCCGGCCCTCTTTTAATGATACGCGTGTAGTTGTGATCCCAAACTATCTTCTCAAATTATTGCATAACGCTCCTCCCTTCCCATTCCACCCTTCTAATAGTTGCTTTTGCAGCATAAATTGTACATAGAGAAGACACATTAGTCTCATCCTTTTCCTTGAAGCCTCTGAGAATTTGTCTCGGTTTAATAAGTGCTTTGGTCAATATATTTACATCCTCGAACTCGTCAGGTTTTAGCTTCGCAACTAAGGAGTGACCAACAAAATCTTTCGGATCCCGGTGGTTATGACAGCCACACAAAACTTCACAATCCCAATTGTTCATGTCATTTAAATGGAATACAAGCTTAAACGGGCAATTATTCTTCCTCGTACGAGTCTTGTATACCCTATTAGTCTTCTTTGGATATACATAATCCTTTTTCTTGTGGCTATTCTTCTCCTTGTATTTCCCACTTCTCTCGCAAGCCATCTCAAAATGCCTCTTTGAACCTTCGGTATTCCTCACCAACACACACATGTTCTTAAGAGCCATCTCTTTAGCCCAAGCGATTGCTTCCTTTCGATCTGTTATTCCCTACATAAAAATAATTTCGCATTCATTAAAAGGTTCATTACTAGCAATCCATTAGTAAAGTTCAAGATACTAGGTGAAAAGTATTCTTTGCTCACATACCAGAGGGATTTTATAGTATTCCGACGTATCCCGATAAAGCGTCTTTGCATTTGTTAGATCAATATATGTCACCACCTAAAGATCGAATGAAAATTAGTTCCAAACACAATTATAACACTATGTCGGAAACCCCTACCGGCATGCTCGACCATTGTTCCGGCGTAATCTAAGTTAACCAAAACGGAAGACCAAATTCAAACCTATTCCTAAGATAAATTTTTCATTAGAAAACAACGCCGGAAGCACGAGTGCCGGCATCCTCGTGATCTATTGTCCCAATTCGGTACACAATTCCGGCATTGAAAATATTTGATATTGAATGCCAGAATTTAACTTTGGAAAATATTTATTTATGCATGTTTTTTTGTAGGTGCCGGCATTGAAAAGTTGTAACTGAATAACGACGGTTTTGGTGCCGGCATATCGATATTGATGGTACCACGCCGGTACCCAGTTCTGGCGTTGATATTTATTAAGTTTGAATGCCTGTTTTAGGTTTGGGATGGTACTGTTTCATGTATGTTTTTCATGCACTACCGGCATGGTAACCTATCAATGCAACCATGCCTAGGTTGCATATTCTGTAGTATATTCCTTGGTAGGTAAAAAGGTTAACTGCGTACCGGCATAGTTGTTTAGAAGAATTCTATGCCGGATCAATATTCAAAATGGGGGATGTCGGTCTACCTGCATGGTCGTAGTATGAAGACCATGCCGGCACCGAGTTTTTTCAGTTGAAAAAATGGCGGGTTTAAAGAAAAAAAATCGATTTTTCGACATCTTAGCAGCTTTACCTGTGTGTTGGGGATGCTAGTATATTGTGCAAATTTACTTTCTTGTGTTGGTTCTTCAAGAAACTCTCCATACTCGTCAAAATCATCATTCAAGGGTGTTGGCTCAACAAAGAGTTGCAATTGTGAGTTGTTGTCGTTAGCTGAAGATTCAAGATATGCTCCTTGTTGTAGTTGAGCTAAAGATTCAGCAGCAGCAATTATGTCTTCACAATCATCCTCCATTTTCCCCAAAAAAATTTCTCTCTCAAATTATTTTTCCCTCATTCCCTCATTATTTTTCCCTTATTCTACTCTCCTTGTTATAGAATTCAAATAAATTCTACTCTCAAATTATCATTTATAAAAATCTTATGATTTTACTAATTATTATTAATCACTAATCCTGATTAGTGAGGGGTAAATTAGGTATTACGTAAAATAATTAGATAAGGGGTGACCCCGAATTGATATATGGATCCATTTTTTGTTCTTTTCTTATATACCCCAATTCCTTTTTATATCCCCCAATTTCGCGTTCTTTTTTTGCAATGTAATCCATCGCAGAGTTATATTTCTTGTTTATATACTTTACCTGAGCTTGTGGTAATTTTTCCAGGATTGAAATGGTTTCCTGTATGGTGTTTTCTGCACTCCAAGGAGAATCTTTGCAGAACTTATTGATTGTCTCCGCCAGAATTTTGTAGTTTGTAACTATTGACACACTAGACGATATATTTTCACTTAACCAAATAGACACTTTTAGCAATGCTTTTGATTCTGCATGAAAATCCCAAGTATCCCACTCCGATCCCTCAGCAATGTGCATGAAAGATTCGTTGTCTACAGAGTAGAGTAAAAACGCATATCCCATAGACGAATTCTCTTTTTTAAAAGCCGCATCGATAAATATTATCTAGTTTGAACTAGAGTCATCGAAGTCTTCTATCTACAAGGTTATTCGGATTTGGAGAGATTTTTTCAAACGCTACCGAACATATGCTTCCAAATAAACCAGGAGGTGGTTGCAATTTTATCCGTCCATTGCATGAAATATGCTTCAGTGATCTACTCTTTTATCCAATTTTCTATGAAGTCCGAACGAATTCTTGTGTTCACTGCTTCTAGAGAAAGACCAAAAAAAATAGCTCTTGTAAGGGCAAAAACAAATTAGATGTTGTTTTGTTTCTTGATCCTGAGAATTACACATTGGGCTAATTTCCAGAAGAATAATTTGATCCTCGGTATTTCTTGAATATTCCAAACTTTTGCCAGGGGAAAATATTAGACGTATTAATCTCTTGATCCTGATTAATGAGAAAGTTATACATATTTTCTGTCGAGAAGATTCTTAAGGGTGATGTTGCCATCTCATTTTGTCTTGTTATTGTCTTTTTGGAGATATGTACAAAAATTTTGCTTTTATATCTGGATCAAAATATTTATCCAGTTTATCTTGGTCCCATCTATATATCTTTAGGAGTTATAACTCATTTACCCTCTGTGGGGCAGGTTCTTGAATATTGATGAGTTTTTGAATAATATATGTATTAGGAACTCATTTATCTTCCCAGATTTTTGTGGATTCTTCGTTTTTTACTTACCAGGCAAAATTACATTTAATGAGGTTCAACCATTTTTATATGCTCCTCCAAATCCAGGATAATTTAGAAGACCTAGAAAATTCAAGTGGATGAGAGTTTCGGAAATATTTAGCTTTGATAAGTTGAACCCAAAGTTCGTCTTGATCTGTAATAAGTCTGCTAGCTAGTTTAGTAAGAAGAGCAATATTAGATTGGTGTGGGCTATTGATTCCAAGACCACCTTGGGAAATAAGCCTGCAAATACTAAGCCAAGTCTTTATATATACTCATATGCTCTTGGGCTTCTCTTTATTCCACCAAAAATCTCTTTGTATTTTGTCCAGTTGATCTAGGCGTTTCTTTTGGGAGAGAAAGCACCTGCATCTGATATTTTGTATAACCTTGAAGAATGGACTTTATTATAACTGTCATGCCTGCTTGAAAGAGCAATTTAGATTTCCGACCTTGCAGAGTAGCGTGGTATTTTTGTAGTAGAGGTTCGAAATTTTCTTTCATATTTTCATCAAAGAAAAGAGGAGCTCCCAGATATCTATCATTGTTTGTCATTTAGGGAACTTTTAGGATTCTTGCAATGATTTTCCCGACTGACCATTTGACCTGTAATCTCTCCAAAAAACTGGATAAAATGTCTAGTAGATTTTTTGCTTCTCCTAGATCGACTATTGTGAATAAGAAGCATACATCTGCAAAGAAAATGTGGGATATGTTCGGAGCATTGTAATTTATTTGAAGTCCCGAAATTTTCTTTTAGAAACTGCATTTTCTAGAAGTCTAGAAAGATTCTCCATGCAGATTAAGAACAGATAAGGAGAAAGCGGGTCACCCTGTCTCTGGCCTCTCGAAGTGGAGAATTTCTGGTTTTGGGAACCGTTTAGAAGGATGGAGAAAGAGGTGATTGATATGCATTAGTTGCTTTATGAGAGTTACCCAAGAATCCATAAAGCCTAATGCTAATAGAGGAGATTTAATGAAGTTCCACTGCACTCTGTCAAAAGCTTTTGAAAGTGTTATAAACGTGTAAATATGTTAAGAATATCTAGGGTGAATCTCGTTTATTATTGGGATGCCCTTGTGTCTAGCCCTATAAATAGAGGCTCTAATGTTTGTCTAACATACACATTAATAGAATTTCTCTCTCTCTTCTTCCCCTCTATTCTGTGTCTCCTTCTCTATATTCTTTGTTTACAAGACGTTATCATGCACGTCGCTCTACAGCGAGCTTTGAGACTTCTTAAGCAAAATCGGAAAATGGATGCTATAAGAAGTTAAGTTCGTGTTTACTATTTTTTTCCTAACGATCTATGTTAGTTGCTTTAGTTGTATTTGTTGTACAAATCTCTTGATATGTTTTATAATGATCTTTCAACTATATACGTACGCATACTAACTTTTGGTTAATGTTTGTGTGGCCGTACTTGTATCCGCTGGATCAACAAAACTTTGATATGCAATTAACTTTGGAGGTTGAGGTTTAGCACATGGGTAAAAAGAGATCCACACTTCATCGGTTTGTTAAAACCTGCAACTAAGTATTATAGATTATTTAATTCACTGTTTTTGTTTTTTCTAATGCGATTGTTAAGTTGACGACGAAGCTTTTGCTTTTATACTGCATCTGTTGAACGGTCATGGACCAATGGTATTGATTTATTTGGTTAGTTACCAATAAGGAGCAACCATTTTTTCCTATCGTCACTGGCATATTTTTCACACTTTTGCCGATATGATGTGAGGATTTTGGATTATTTTCCTACAATGGATTTATAATCTTCTTGCACCGACCACCGGATTATGGTCACTATCAAAGTTTTGGGTACTTGAAATCCATTGTTTAATCCTAAAAAGATATGGTATAATCTATAATTATGGGATATGGGTGATCTTTTTAGTAAAAAGTTTGATCTCCTTTTTTTTCTCTAATTCTTTTTCATAGAGAAGAAATAAAAAAAACAAATCCATCGAAAGATGATTTTACAGTTTCTATCTCTCTAATGAAATTGTAATCACCAAAAATTGGTGTAGTCGCAAACATTTTTACTTTTTACAGTAAATATCACATGCATGGTTGAAAAACCTCCTAGCCGCTTAATATTGGTATCTTTGTCCATTTGACAAAGATCATGTGATTTATCATATCCTCCGGTTTCTATATTATTTTGTTAGAAACCATCCATCAACTACAAAGTTGACTATGCGATGAAAACGACAATATCCCTTATTTGTCGATACAATTTTGTTAATCGTACACACCAATTGATTTTGGTTTTTCCCCATCAATTCTCTTTAATGAGATGTAAAAATTGGCATTCTAAGAATTTTTAACCAATATTGGTTATTGATTTCTATTCCTTTAAAGAAATCTTTATCAACCAAGAACTTTTCTATAGCATTATTATGGTTTAAACTAATTGCAAATACCAGTGAATAAAAATTTCTACATTCTTAAAATATATTGGGCAATTTTATTTAATTTTTCTCGGTAATAATCTCCAAAGTTCGGATTATGTTCCACTTGTAGTTGGAATATTTTAAGGACTCTAAAGATCAATGGGTGCGCACCCGGCTTGTTAGCTATATCATTAGTCCTTGTTGTGACTATATCGATCTTGATATAATTTTCTTTTGATAAAGAAGTGTCCATAATTTCATTCTAGTTCATTATCTCGTTGATCCTTGAGGTCATGAAATTATTTTGGAGTTTTATTTGTATATTTTGGTTGCAACTAATAAAATACATGGTTGATGTTCAATTTGTATCTCAAGTAGATTACAATTTTGGGATAATTTTTTTTTATGGCTCTTGGATCAGTATCTACCATCCCACCTGGTTTGTTAACATCCAGAAATTATAAGTATGTGTCCTCGAATTAATTGGATAATACTTTACGAAATTTGTTTTCGTTTTTATAAGATGAAAAAATTTCCGCCATAATCGGGGGAGACTATACACTACCAAAGAAAAGTTGGTGTTAATTAACTTGAATGTTATATTAGTTTCTCTCCCATCATGATCAAATTGAAAAAAGGCTGCCATTGACTAGGCGTGAAATATCATATTTGCTTTTGCATAAGCATTTACCTCTTTAAGAGGAAAATCCAATCACATCTAGTAAAATAAGTAGCGTTCTATAATAGGCTACCGGTAGTGCTCCAATAGAGTGTACCAAAAACACGATTCGCATTCTCGAAGTTATTATCTCCTCAATTGAATAAGAATAGATTGTAAAGCCCGTAGGCGCTGGTACCAAAGAATTCTATGATTTTTTTTCAAGATATGCATACACTTGAGAATTATGTGGATCGTAATTAATTAATATATTGTCGAATATTCATTCAAAGTAGCTATTGAAATAAATGATGGTCGTTTTGAACCCCTATGCAAGTGGAATATCGACATATGTGATTGGTTGGCATATAATCCAAATTATGTTGGATTAATTTCTTGATTTACGCAATTTCGGATCCAAAACTTATCACCTTAAAAATGCCAAGCCTATTAATTACAAAGTTGGTGTAGTCATATTGCGTCGTTATACGAGAAATGTATTCGTTTCGGGGTCTTATTTATTTTCAGACCCTAGGATTGATTTATTAATTGTTCTCTTTATACAATGCACATGGCGTGGTTGAAGGACTCATATTGCATTCACACAAGAAATGTGGTCGGAGAACATATTAAATTTGTAATCCTTGGAGGATTTTCAAATTATATTTGGGCAACTTCTATTGATTACTGCAGAACCTCCAACAACACCCATCTGTATCTCATGTTCAACTAACAACACCATCCACCTTCCACGGTGAGCCAATGTTTCTCAAACAGCACCAAACCCATTTAACATCCGCCATTTTCTCCTCTTTCCTTGTATATCATCACACTCAAGAACAAGCTCAATTCCTCATTAGTCTCCATCACAACCAAAGACCCATCTCCTCTCCAAGATCGAGGTTCATCCCATTAACGGCAAACTCGATTTGATTCATCCACGTAACCCTATTCAACAACCACCTAATCTTGGCCACAATCCCATACTTGGTTCAATTTATCCTTTTCTTGTTCTCGATCCGTGTTGTGTTCAAATTCGATTTGTTCCCCTTTCCTTCTCTTATACTCACAATACTCCTCATAATTGATAAAGCACTACCCATTTGATTTCAAATCTCTCAGCAACGACATCAACTCAAACCCTAATTTCATCCTCTTTCATCTGTTGTTTGAACCAGAACCCATCGAATACACCATCTCTATCACCCTGAGTCTAATTCTTTATCTCTGAGATCTCGGCTTCTTCAACAGCAAACCCTTAATCATCCACTGAAGTTCATACTTCATCATTTTTTCTTCGATCTCTAACATCTCTTTCATGACAGCGCCATCTCATTAATCTTTCATCTTCCATCAAGAATTACTCCAACAAAAACCCATTCATCCACAATCGATCTTCATCAATTTCCGGCCACCGCATCCCCTTTTCGATTTCCAGCAAACCCTAAGTTCCTTCTCTTCAAAACAACAACAGAACCACCTTCATCTCCATTGAATCTCTCAGGATCACCAACACCCTCACTTCTTCTCGATCTCTCCTTATCGGTTTCG
This sequence comes from Papaver armeniacum, assembly GCA_023531295.1. Taxonomy (NCBI): domain Eukaryota; kingdom Viridiplantae; phylum Streptophyta; class Magnoliopsida; order Ranunculales; family Papaveraceae; genus Papaver; species Papaver armeniacum. The sequence continues at coordinate 199,999 of JAJJWW010000968.1, read as the reverse complement.
CCATTAATACCTCGAATCATTTGTAGCTTCTCGGTTGTAGCTCTTTCGGATGCAAAATGATTGAGAGAATTGTTCTCTCGATTTAGGTTAAAGAAAGCGGGGTTGGATAATGACACCCCATTGTATAAGATAACGGATACCCCAGAGTGGGTGCCCTATAACTTTGTGCTCACCCCTTATCAGCTGGATGTTTTTAATGCTCTACTGAGAGAGTTGCCCCTTAACTTTGATTCGGCTCCCGATAGTGTTCGCAAATGAGATGACAATTTTGCCCTTTTGGCTCAAATAGAGTAATTTCTTCTTCTTTTCCTCCGTGTGACTCCAAAGTAGCTATAAGACTCAAAACAAGCGTAAAATACATAATTTACAAGAAAAATAGCAAAGAAAGCATAAACTCTAGATAATAAATATGGTGTATTCTACACCTATCAAGGGTCGAACACAACATCTTTGGTAGTCATCGCGTCCAGAGCCAATCTCATTTCTGTTAGTCGACGATCGTTACCGGGATTCGGATGGCTGTTAAACTCGTATCTCTTAGATCTAGGCACCGCGGGGTCATCAACGGGAATAAACTTCAAAAAGGGGTTTCCATTGAACAATGTTGGGAAATGTTCATAAGCCCACACCTATACAAATGTGAAATGATACATATAAAAATCAATAAATTTTGTTTCTAAATTCATGATAAGGGTACATGTGAACAATATAAATAAGAACATTGGTTTAAAAACAAAAATACCTGGAGTATAGTTAAATTCCCAACAAATTGGTTTGCAACCGCCTTAGAGGCCCTTCTCATCTCCGTCATCAAATGTTTCATTTCCACGGTGCCCCGTGAATAGGTAAAGACCTCTTCCAACGGATCCAAGTACTGAAGGTAGTTTGCACTAACCCTGTTGCTACTAGTGTCAGGGAATGCCCTAGTGTACGCAACGACTGTATAACGAATCTGTGCGGGATCCCATCCATCCTTCAAACTTCTTGCCTTTGTCTTTTCAAACTTCTCCTTAAGCAGGGTCAGATTGAAGGTCTTTGTCCTACTAGACTTAGATACATAGAAGCTTTCCACGGAAGTTTTCTAGTCCCAACCAAACAACTTGTTAGTAAGCTCGTGCAACTTCGTCCATTCTAGCTCAAAAGAATGATTATCTCGTTCTGCAATTGATTTGACGATAACTTCCAAGCCTAGAATGTTCTGAGCATCTTCAGGGATCAAGGTCATCTCTCCAAATGGGAAGTGCATGGTATCAGTTTCACCATGATACCTTTCGACGAAGCAATTGACTATCACAATATCTCAAACTTCACATAATTTTCAACCAAAGGATATAGACCGAATCCTTTACTATTGCTTGGACCTCTTCATGCTCCAAAGATAAATCCCAATGAGCCGCGTTTTGGTTTCGGCAAACACGCACAGCCTTCGTATGATCCTACAATTAGGAGATAATACGATTAAGAGATTTTGCATAAATACAAAACAATACATATGCACGAGATAGAAATTCTTACATAGGTCTGATATATAGTACGATCCCATGAGTCCTTGTAGCCAAATAGATACTCCGGATCAAAAGAAGATGCGCCCCAAAATTTACCACGTTTAAGGTCGGGTATCATGTCATCAATATGAGGAAGGTGCGAACCCTTAACTTTTACTTTGCCTTTTCCTTTGCCTTTCCCCTTGCCTTGTGTGGGTTGTTGACTTGGACCACCTTGTTCCACTACCCCTTGGATTTGGTTTGCTAATTGAGTTGGATCAATCTCATTGTCTTCCTCCTCACTTTTCTCTTCATCTTGCTCATCTTCCTCCTCAACAGCTCCGCAAGATTCACGGATTACGATTTTACTACGATCACGACCACTTCCCAAAATATCCCCTCTTGTCTCAGCACCCAAACGCTTTTTGTTATTCCCTAGAGGAGGCGGGACGAGGAGTATCAAGACCATCCTTCTTTTTTTTTTTCTTAGTGATGATAGCTTTAGATTTTCCTTTGTTATCCTCCTTTGCTTTGGCTTCCTTTGCTTTAGATATATTTCAAAAGAAGCACGAAATAAATATAAGACAACTAACTTTCATTTCTAATACCGGCATAGAATCATCACTACCGGCATACAAAAAAAGGGTATCGAACATGCGGGAAGCAGTACCGGAATTGACAAATAGTTTTCGAGGATGTCGGTACACTTTGGGAAATTCCTGGAACACAAAATACTAGTACCGGCATAAACGTAAAAAAAAAAAACATGCGGGACTTAATACCGCATTGAAAAAAAAATTGAAGATGCTTGCATAATTAAAGTTCCCGGATACTAAAACTCCAAATATATCATGGAATCTAAACTACAATGTGTGCTCAGTCGGATGACAAAATCCTAGGATTTTACGAAACTAAGTTCCGATGTGGTATTCAACCTAAATTAAATGCCGGTATAGACTGTAGGTATGGTCTTCATACTAGATCGAATGCCGGTACTGATTTCCGGTGTGGTATTCATACTAAATTGAATGTCGGGAGGCACTAACGGTGTGGTATTCATCCTAGATCGAATGTCGGTACTTACTTCCGGTGTGGTATTCATACTAAATTGAATGCCGGAATTACTGAAACTCAACTATTTCAGTTAGGGTTTCGCGATTTTGACCTAAACCCATAGCTACAAATCGATTGAAACACTAATTAAACAAACTTTAAATGACTTACCTTCGCACAGAAACCATCTTTCTGAGTAGTTGATCGTCCGATAACTCTTGTTCTTCGTGTTCTTGCTCTTGAGCAATCTTAGCAAGTCTTTCTGCATGTTTTTGTTGAGCAATCGATTTTGAGTTCGATTGGGCGTTTGGTTTCTTTAGTGAAGGCATGGTTATGATTCACATAGGTTAATCGACGAAGAAATTTTTGATTTAACGATTAATCGTCGATGAAGAACGATGAAGAAAAAAAAAATCAAAACCTAACCCTAACACACGAGTATGCCGGTACTCAAATGGGGGATAAATGATTTTGTGTTTGGTTTTGATTTTAAGTTTTTTATTTTGTGGGGAGGGTATAACAGTCTTTTCATAATATTTTTTAATTAATCAAAGGGTGTTTTATTATTTTCGCCCCAAAAACACCCCTTAGCAGACACCTTTGGTTGGGGGAAGTAATTCATATCCCCCAAGTAGTTTTGATATCTCCCAATTGCGCATTCTTATTTTATCCTGCAAGAACAAATAACGAAAGTATAAGCAAAATTAGGCAAGGAAAACATTTAGGTGTCTGAACAACCCAAGTTGCTTATATTGTAATTGTGACATCATTATTTGGTATCGCAACCGATTGATTAAAAAGACAAAGCAATACATAAAATCATATGAAAATATAAATCAAGAGCAAAATGTAAAGTGCAATAAGAGTAAGAAGACATCAACACAAGTGATTTACGTGGTTCGGCATTGCCTACATCCACGGGGTAATGATAGTATCAGTATTATTAAGTTTGGGTTTGATTACAGAGGTCATGAAGCTCCATTATAGATGGAGTTCAGTGAAAGTTTTCTAGGAATGAAGGTAAAACGAAGGGTAGAAGGTAGAAACGAAGGTGAAACGAAGGATAGAAGGTAGAAACGAAGGGTAGAAGGCAAAACGAAGGTAGCAAACCATTCCAGCTATTATTCCCCTCTTCAGAGGTAGTGGATTTATTACTCCTCCTTTTCTAGCCCCCCAAAAGTCTCTCCCCCTCTCTTCCTTATCTTCCCCTCTTTATAAGGAAAAGGGATACTAGTTTATTACAAAAATGACATCGGCTTATATTCTAAGCTAACTCAGAACCGATTCAGTGTGTAGCGTTGTATGCTTGTATACAGCTGTGGCTTCTAATCTTCCTCCACGTGTCCAAGTATTTTATGGCATATACAATTTTCCCCTTTTCTTGAGGGTTGTTGGTGAACGATCCTTGAGAAAAAATTTCTTCCTCCTGGTTTGTCATTGCATTGGTTGTTGTTTCCTCCATGTGCTCTTTGTCGGGAAGCTTTTGCGTTATTTGTGAAGGAACTTGGTCTGATCTTCACCGGTATCAAAGTAGGCGAAGGTTCTTCAACCTATTTTTCACCGACTTGAATGATCTCCATCACCCAGGTCGGAGGTACTTCATCTGCTCTTAATCGAGAGGCTTTTGCGCTCTTCATGGAAGAATTTCGGTAAAGAATACACTACGACAAAGTATTAATACTTGCCCCTATTCTTTACCGAGAAATTCGGAAACACCCCTGCAAAGCAAAATGTACCTTACCTTTTCTTATCGGCTCAAATATTCTTCCCGTGCTTGCTTCAAGTTGGAAGTACTTCTAAACATCAACCAACATCATCTTGATATACATCGTAACATGACTTGTGCACGACCGTGGTAGTTGAGATTTGTCTGCATCATCGTCAGCAGGTGAAATTAAGGCTGAAAACTCTGTATGCAGGCGAGTAGCGACGAAGGCCAGTAGGTGAGCAAAAACTAGGTCTGCTTCCATTGGGTGTTTGAGGTTGCCCCGTATGTGATCCATGTTGAAGCTGAGTCACTTTGCTGCAGTCTTAGGTACGCCAGAATAATAGTGGAACGAACATAGTTCAATGGCAGCTTCGCAACACCAGGATGAGTATCGTCTTTGAATACGCTCCTTCTCTGGGATATGCTTTCTTGTACTTGGTTGTGTGCTTGCCCCATGTATGCTCCCAATTGAAGGTATTCCGTGGCATCAGTTGAGCAGCGGCAGCAAGCATCGTCAGTAGTGTGTGTAGTGGCAACAAACATCATCTTCATGCGTTTGCAGCACCAGATACACCACATTAACACTTGACAGCATCGCCAATAGCCTCGTATGAGGCAGTAGTTCCATAGGTATATAACAACAGTTGTTCAACATATTTGTTCGCAGCCCCTTGTTCGCAGTGGTGAGCGGTTTGAAAGTTACAGCAGCTGCAGCTTTGGGTGCGTCGTCGTGGCAGCAGGGTCGCCATCACCATGGTTCTCCATCGACTGATCGGGCTTCACAGCGACTTCACTGCATCACGTTGGTAGTAGTAGCAACATCAGTTGATTCAGTTGTCCGGCACTCATCAACAAAATCTTTGGGTACGCCGCAGTAAGACAATTCGTTCGGCGCAGCATTTCGTATCATCGGAAGCGGTGAACACGTATGCGGCATTTACATCATCAGCTCCGTAGGTGCAAGGAGAAACCAGTGTGTGGCATGCAATCGATCTATTGGCGTCGCTCTTTTGATTTCTCTGTTTGATTGTTGGCGACGACGATAATAACCGTTGACTGTAGTTGAGTCTCCATCCCTATCGGCATTAATGTGGATGCTTTCATTGGTTGTTCGTTGTTCCAACAGTTCCTTGCTTCAAGTTGGGAATTCTTTTTGGTGGTTGCAATAGTCGATACTTCAGGTGGGAGGCACCGGCGGCAGTTAGCATCGGCAGAGGTTGGCATCAGTGACAACGTCGGCTGCACTAAGTCGAGTATCTCATACACCAGCGAATGCAGGTGAACAGTAACAACAGCATGAATGCGATAGCTCCTATTTCATCTCCAGCAGCAAGCTTTATATGTATGGTATTCATTTTAATAGAATCCATTAATTTGTCTTGGCCTGGCCTTTAGTGGATGGCTCATTTAGTTGTAATCCTGTATAAAAAGAAGGAATGGGAACTCCTCTTGAGACTCAATGGCCGCGGCACTAGCAGTTAAGACTCCATCAGCATTATGATCACTTCGGTAGAACCGGCAGGTACGTCATAGAGAGAGTATATCGCTAGCAGCATTTCATTCGCTGCAGCTGACTGGTAACTTGGTTTTGCTTCGTTGTTATGTACTTGACCAACCCCCGTATTATCTCATGTAAAATAAAGCATAATTGTGATATGAAATATGAGTACATGGTTAGGTAGTACGGATTTGTTGTATGTTCATGTGAATGCTCTTGCCCCCTGCATTGTGCGGAATTGTAAATCCATTGCCGCAGAGGTAAGATGAGTGTTTGGACCTGTCACCCCGTCGGCCAATTTCGGGCCAGGAGATTACCGAACGGTGGGGGTCTGAGTATCTCCCGGAAACGTGGTGTAAAACTGAATGTTTTGCAAACACCATTTCGCTGAGCTGCCAAAGGCATGTCAGGTTGGGTATCTCTTTCTTATAGAAGCCTTCCCGGTCGTACACTCATAGACACTTACGGGGAGTCCGGAGAGATTGCACATAATTGCTTTCCCCATTATGATGTTTGAGACCGGTGGTGCTTGCCCCGGTGCTCCATTGTATACATCCGTATCCAAAAAGAGTGGTGGTGCTTGCCCCGGCTCTTTAGGATATGCCAAATGAGATTACGAAGTGTATGTCTGTATATGTATTATTTATGAAAATGTATGCATATGTATCATATGCCATTTTCTGCAGTTAGAAATATTTTAGAAATGTATATGCCTATGCATTTTAAAATGTATGCGAATATTGTCGAAACGTAAGGGATATGAGTATTTGCAAACTCTTTAGCTGTGTGCGTTGTATTTATGCCCCCTTTTGGTTTCGGAAGCTGGTTGCCGAAGCAGCGAAGCTTGTGAGAACAAAAGTAATTTCCCACGTAGAGTCTTTCAGGTACACTGAATGATCTTTTCTTACTGCCGAAGATCATCTATCATCAAGCTTGTAGTTTGTGGTGTCATATGCTAGCTTCCTTCATGATTTAACGGTTTACTTCCTGCTCTCACGGAGATTTCAGCTACTCGTTTGTGGTTGAGTCCGTAGGCTTGAGGTGCGGCTGGTACTTTGCGTAGTTGGTGATGCTAGGTAGAAATGTCACGTGCCCTTGGATCAAAGAAGCTCATATAGGCTGTTGGCATTGCTTTAAGGTCTCCCTGGGCGCTATTGCTACATCTTTTCTTTCCCTTGGCTCTTGTATGTCAGGTGACTTGAGGTACTTTCAGCATCGTCAGTAGACTTTCATCCTTGTTATCGGGCTTTGCGCCGTCATGTAGCTTTGATTCATCATTGCAAAACTATGCTTCATCGACTTTGTCTCATCGTCTTTAGTCTTTGGCGCGTTGTCACAGAACTTTGCGTCATTGTTTGGCACGAAGGTTACTTGAGTATCATCTGATCATGGTACTGCAGCTGGCCATCACAGATATCACGTTATCGTCGGATTTTTCATGATCGTCGAAGGACTTAGCATCATTGGCTCTTTGGCGCATCGCTGCATTTTTTTTGTAATGTCGGCATAAGAATCCGGGTCTTTGTCTGGCCTGTATCGTCCTTGTCGAACTTTTGTTGGTCAGGACACTTTGGAGGTAGGCAGCGCGCTAGTTAACTACACTTCCAGGTACTTCCAGATTCGTCAGAGGGCTTCGTTGCAAGGATTATCGGATCATCTTCAGGAAGCTCATCGTCGTATCTTCAGCTTTACATTGTCGGAATTTGGACATCGTAGTAAGACTGGCTCTTCGTTTTCAAAGGTCATTGACTGTTGATGCGCCGGTTTTGTACCATCGTAGCAAAACTTTGCATCTCATTGGATTTGTTCCTCGGGTTAAAACTTGCCAACTGAAAGTGCTCTATGATTGTAGAAGTATATGAAGGATAACCATCGGTGTCCATGAAGTAATCAATGGTCACCAAAGAATAGAAGCATAAGAAAAATTCCGAAATAGAAGTATAAGAAAAATTCCCAAGTAATCAATGGTCACCAATGAAGGATAACCATTGGTATATATTCTTCGATCAGAGGCATGGAGAATGAGAAATACGAGGTGCCGGATTTTGCATCATCGTATGGCTTTTCACCATCATCGTATGACCTTGCCCCTATTCTTGTGTAATCATCCCCAGATTTGACATCATCGGAGCATGACCGTGGTGGGAAGACTTAGGCTCAACGTCTTCGTTGTTATCAAGAAAGGACCATCGTCTTTGAGCTTTACTTTGATCTTCGATATTATCAACGTTGCAGTACTTCTCATCGTTGGCATGGGGATCAAAGCTTCACCATCGGAATGGAGATCGCTGATACATCATCGTCATCATTGCAAGACTCGTATCATCATCGTTTCTAAGTCAGGTAGTGATGAGAAGCGGAAGCTTGCAATGAAAATAAATTGAAATTGATAACTTGAAAAGGATATATAATCAACCAACTTAGTTCCTTCTACCCTTTGAATAAAGGAAGAACCTAATAATGGAGATTCTTCCAAATAACTTACAATTTCTACCCAATTAAATTGGAAACTATAAGATTATGAGAGGTATCTAGTTGATACTCTAGAATTAGATAATCTAATTCCCCTAGAGATAACAATTAGGTTTGAAAGAAGAGAACCTCTCATTCTTACACAATATTCTAAAACCAAAACTTCCCTCCTTTAGCCTTATCTCTTCTAATTTATACTAGAACCAAGGGCATACTTGGCATATTCAAAGTAATTCTAGGATGGACTATAAATGGTGCTTCAATATCAATATGGGACATCCACAATACATCATCCTCCCCTTCTTTGAACAAATTCGTCCTCGAATTCTTCAAAGCATATTCTCCATTAGTGCTTGAACTTCTTCCTTGTTTGAAGACAATTCTACCTCTACACCTTCCATTATAATTACTCACCAAATGTAGCACTTTGTGGTCATAGTTGAGAGCATCCCCAAGTAGTAATGACACACCAAGTATTTCATCGTTTGTAAATACATCATCCTCCCCTTGTTTGAACAAATTCGTCCACGAATTCTCCAAAGCATATTCTCCATTAGTGCTTGAACTTCTTCCTTGTTTGAAGACAATTCTACCTCTACACCTTCCATTGTAGTTACTCACCAAATATAGCATCTTGTGGTCATAGTTAAGAGCATCTCCAAGTAGTAAAGAAACACCAGGCATCTTTCTCAACCTTGCACGAAGACTACAACCATGAAACTTATCTTCAATGAAAGCCCAAATTGGATTCATATATATTGCCTCCCCATTTTGTTGTAGCTTGAGTGAAGGATTGTTTCCGGTAGTCGGTTCACATACTTGAAATTGTTCTCGAGGTCCCCTTGATATAATATCTTCTACTTCTATGTCGTACAATGGCTCACCAAAATCTTCTATTTCACTATCATCAAGTATCTTAATAATTGTTTGAGACAATTGCGTGTGCTCTTTTACCTCTTGAATGTTAGATGATAGTACTTGCTCCAATAGAGTGAAATAATGAAGAATTTGATCAACATTCATGCCCTCTTGATATATTGGAAGTTCACCTTCTATTCCATTTTCCTCATAACTCAAATAACTATCATATTTTGGTGGAGACATTTCATCAAACACCTTGTGAGCAATTTCACCCTCTTCATAGTTTAAAGAGAAATCAAATCTTGGTGGAGGTATTTCATCAAACACCTTATGGGCAATTTCTTGATTCTCATACCCACCGATGGAAATTGAATTCTCTAACTCCATTTCATCTTCATAATCATTAGAAAGTTCAAATGAGTCCATATAAAGACTTTCCAACTTCTTAATTTTCTCTTCTACTAGTTCACACATTTCATCAAACATCTTGTGTCTTATTTTATCCAACAATTCTTTTACTTGAACTTTACTTAGTATTACTTCCCCATCCATTTTCATTCTTCTTGTTGATACTATAATGAAATCACCATATAATTGAAATATCCAATTTGAGAAAACTACCAAGAAAAAGAAACACAACCCAAAATACTTGATGATGATATTAGTATCTTTACCAAATCTTCCCCAAAAAATCAAACCAAAGCTCTTGATACCAAATGATGAGAAGCGGAAGCTTACAATGAAAATAAATTGAAATTGATAACTTGAAAAGGATATATAATCAACCAACTTAGTTTCTTCTACCCTTTGAATAAAGGAAGAACCTAATAATGGAGATTCTTCTCAAATAACTTACAATTTCTACCCAATTAAATTGGAAACTATAAGATTATGAGAGGCATCTAGTTGATACTCTAGAATTAGATAATCTAATTCCCCCTAGAGATAACAATTAGGTTTGAAAGAAGAGAACCTCTCATTCTTACACAATATTCTAAAACCAAAACTTCCCTCCTTTAGCCTTATCTCTTCTAATTTATACTAGAACCAAGGGCATACTTGGCATATTCAAAGTAATTCTAGGATGGACTATAAATGGTGCTTCAATATCAATATGGGACATCCACAATACATCAGGTAGCGCTTCGGATTTGAATCAGTCTGACTTTGGGCATCGTAGCAAGACTCTGCGTCTTCGTTTTCAAATATCATCGTCATCGGACATGGTGATGCATCTCCCCTTTTAATAGCAACAAGGATTTCAAAACTTAAATAAATATAAACGTTGGATCTGCAATCTTTAAAATTCCACCGTTAGATTTCACAAATAGAATTCCGTGTGAACTATTGTTATTGTCCGTTAGATCATTAGACTTCATATTTCTTATCAGCCGTTAAATTTTAAAGAAGTGGTATAAAGAATGTTTACAGGGATATAAAAGTAAATGCACTTTTTATATATTTAAAAAATATCTCATATCTTTTAAACTACACGTCGGATTTTTGTAAATTTTATATATTTAGAAAGCCCTTTAAATTAGCTACGCAATGAGCACAAATAATGATATCAAATTTTTGTTTTTCAATATTTTTTTATACGTCTTCGAATCTTATATGTTTTCTCCTTAAAAGTTAGACATGGTTTAAAATTAGACATAACTTAGAAAAAAATTAAAAAATCTACAAAAAAAAATAAATAAAAAATGATTGATTCTTAAGTATAAACAACGACTAATTTTCAAATAAAAAAATATGTTGTCGAATTACTACCAAATTATTTGGAAAGTAGAAAAATAACATCGTCGACGTGCAACGCACGTGCTCACTACTTGTCGGTTTTAATGCATCGTAAGGAAACTTTGCATCGCCGTCATTGGATTTGTTCTTGCCACGATGGATAGGATTAACCCAGAAACAATCGGATTTGTTCTTCGGGTTTTTGATATATTCTAGCAAAACTTGCCGACTGATAGCGCTAGAGACAATGGTCACTAAATAATAGAAGTATAATAAAGATTACAGTATATAGTCATCGCCATCTGAATAAGAAGTACCGGCTCTGAATTTGTACCATCGGATTTTTACTAGAATAGATATAGTCATCGTAATATTTTTTCAGAAAATTGATTCGGCCGTTGTCGTATATTTTGCACCTTCGTTGGAAGGCTTTTGTAGGAGCAGAATCTCTCAACATTTATGTCTCAGTGAAGGCCATCGCAGAGTGTTAGAGAAGTGATGTAGCGAATGACGTCAGCCTAATCATGAGGAAAGTGTGAAGATTTTGCGAGATTGAAGTTAACTTGCGAAGAAAGCCTTTGTAAGCTTGCGAGAATGACGCAGATCATATCCGAAAATAAAGGTTGGCTTAGTTGTCATCCACTATTTAATATCTTATATAAAGGACCAATCAGACTAGAGAAAGAAAGGATCTTTTGGAGAGAGATTGGAGAGAACAAATAAGTGAGAGAAAGTCTAGAGCTATTCTAATTTCTTTGTAATCTTATTATTCTTGTAAGATTCTTCAGAAAAATAAATAAAACTTTGATAATTGATCGTGAAATTAGATTGGATCATTGTGTAATCTTGTAGGGGTGTGGTTGTAGGAAATCCTGCAACTACATATTGGCGCTAGAAAGCAGAGGAGAGTTGATCTTAAGAGATTCGAAGAAGGTTTGGAAAAATTGGTGAAGAATTTGTGGAATTTGTAAGAGATTATTAAAATCGAAAAGACGGTAAGGAGAAGCACAAGAATTGCAGGAAGAAGGAGAAAGGAAATTGGAGAATCTTCTAGGATGGGAACAAGAAACGATGGATAATAACGAATTCAACTCCCAATTCAGCATGCACCAATACAAGGTGGGAACATTGATTATGATAGAGTCAGTGTACACACTTGAAGGACGGACTCAACATAGGAAGTTGAAGAAACACAATAATTGAGGCGAGTATAAGGAGGAATAATTCATGGAGAGGAGGAGAATAAAACACTAGAGATATTAAGACAAAGGATATTTGAAGAAAGGAGATTAGAAGCAGAAGAACGTGCAAAATTAACATGACAAAACCATGAATTGAGAATGGAAAATATAAGACTACAAAATACAAGGTCGAGAAGTACTACAAGATCAAATTCAAGATCAATTAGAAGAGAAGCAAGACGAGATTCGCTGGAAGTAGGTGTTGTTGAGGACATTCAAGAAGATATGCAGAATCCTGGTGATGGACATCGTGAAGAGAGAGAAATAGCTGAAGATCGTTACATTCAACGTGGTGAAAATTATCATATTGAACAAAATAACGTGGTGAAAAATCCTCTCCTAAAATTTTCAATGATATGAGTATGTTGAATATTGGCTCATTCACTGACAATGTTTTCATCAATTTATATTTATTTGGGTATGAGTTCACAATCTTTTCATCTTTTCATCAATTTTTTCATGATTCACAGACATTGGAGAGACTTGGTACGAGTTCCCATACATCTTATCTTAGGAATTCATTTAACTCTTCATGCATTGCATTCACCTAGAAAGGATCACTAAGAGCTTCATCAATGTTTTTTGTTCTACTTGCGATAGATAACATCCAAAATTACAAATATTTTGAAGTTGTCCTCTCGTCTTAGCTGTAGAATCCTTACCTCCAATAATGTTGTTAGTATCATGATAACTTTGAACCCAGAGGTGCCGCGGTGGATCACGTTCTCGTTCTACAGGAATACTCTGACTAGGAGTTCTCTCCTCGTCACTAGAACTGTCTAGATCAACAACCGTTGGAACAACTTCTACTGATTCTGGGATTTCTTTGACTTTCTCAATTGTCTCTGTTAGAGGCAATTCAGCAGGAGGGTCATCATGATGGAAATCGCTCAGATTGCCAATGATAACATTTGTTGATTCCGTCATAATATGGGTTCTGAGATTGTATACCTGAAAACCACGACTGTCGGGTGCATAGCCAAGAAAAATACCTTCATCGCTTTTGGAATCAAATTTCCCTTTTTGTTCTCGATCTTTTAGAATGTAGCACTTACTTCCAAACACTCTGAGATAATGTAAGTTGGGCTTCTTACCGTACCACAACTCATAAGGAGTATTTAGGGTCTTTGACCGTAGATATACACGGCTGATCAAATAGCACGCTGTAAATACAGCTTCCAAAACAGTTTCCCCCCTTGCTCTCCACCTCAAACTCAGGAAATGAAACTACTCCAAAACTAGGGTTTGGAGTAGATTGGTCGAATGTGATTCCATTGAAATATCAAGCTGAAGATTACTCTCTTTTGTTTAAATCATCAGATTTAATGGAAGGAAAGAAGGTGGCGGATGTAAAATCAATAGATTTGAAGAAGCAGTTAACAATTGTAAAAATCTAGTGATTGGGTTTTTTGCTGGCAAAAAGATTTCTTATTACACGGTGAAAGAGGCCGTAGCTAAACAATGGAAATCCAAGGCTGAGGTAACAATCTCTACCCATGGTGACAATGCAAATGCTTTTGTTTTCAACTTTGTGAATGATATGATCGAAGGGTAGCTCTTGAACAAGGGGCTTTTTACATCTTGAATCAACTTTTCATAGTAAAGCCATGGAGTCTGTTGATTGAGCAATCAATTACAGAGATGGAGATAATTCCTATTTGGGTTTTGATTTATAATGTTCCACTTCCTCTATGGAATAAATTAGGGTTGGGTGTGATTGCTAGCTTCCTTAGAAATCCTCTGATGATGGATGAATGCACTAACAAGAAAACTAAACTCAGATATGCTAGAGTGTGTGTGGAAATTGATTCTGATTGTGAATTCCCTAGTGTCATTCCACTTTGGATTGATGGAGTGCATATCATGGATTTACCAGTAGAATACCAATGGAAGCCTGCTAAATGCATGAAATGTTCATCTTTTGGACATAAACCTAACTCTTGTTCTACTCAAGTGTGGAAGAAGAACCCTCATTGGATATCCAAAAAAAAACAGCAACAACATCCAATGCCAGAGACGACATAAATTGGTAATGTTGTGTCTACTATCGATGGGGACGAGACAACTGTAGTAAATGAATTGAACGGCGCGTACCCTATTGTTGTGAATGGAACAAATACAGAGTTGGATGGACACATTTTGAAGGGAATGCGAATGGAGTTGAAACTAGAGAAAATGGAACAAATGAAACTAGAATTGAGATTCATATCTCTAGTGTGGTGGTGCAAACCCATACGGAAAAGCAACAAACAAATCCCAGTACATCATATGGGAAGGTGATTGAAGTTGGCAATTTAGCGTCAAAATCTCAACCCTTGGAAAAACATTGGACTTATGCAAGAAGGAGATAGAACTTAGGCAGACAAGGTATTAAACCAAAGAAAGCAGCAACCTCATCTAGTCCATTTGATATCTTATATCAAGAAGAAGAATCTGCTAATCTGATGGTGGGAACTTCTGGAAACGGGGAAGAAGAATTTGGCAGTGAACCAACTGATGATGAAATAGAGAATAATGTGACAGTGGAGACTTGTGAAGAGTCAAACAAAGAATCTGAATTTGGAACTGACAAGGAGAATGAAAGGTCTTCAAGTGATGAAGAAGGAACTGGGAAGTTGAAGACTCTCAAGGATATATCTATTAGACAACCTATGACAAAAAACCAACAGGTGGAGAATCTTTTGAAGGTAAGTTCATTACTTGGAGCCCAGGGGAGTAACAAAGATGAAACTAAAACCATCTATAGTGAAATTGTTGAAAAACATAAGAGCGACAAAACATCGGTGCTAGAGAACTTGCTAAGATAGGTTGGAAAGGAGAGCAGCACAATGAGAACATATGCAGAAGTTAGAGAACTTCTTCAAAAAAGAAAAAATAGCTGCAAGGTGTGCTAGCTTGTCGTTGTTTTTTTTTTTTTATGTCTTTGCGAGCATTTCTCCTTAGGGGTACTTGTGATGCTTTGCTTTTTCTTAGGCCTTTGAGCACCTAGTGTGCCTCTTCTTCTTTACCTTCTTTTTTTTCTTTCAATAAAATTTTAATCTTTATCCATCAAATGAAAAAAAAAAATGGTATAGGAGCCGTGTAAAGTGGGTCCGTCTTTTGTCCCTCTTTTCTCTGTCTTGCGGGATTTTTCGCGAGAGAATGTGTCGGTCAAGCATCATTTTCCTTCACAGGCCAGACAAGGGATTTTTAGCTCCGACTTGGGTTGAGCAAGCCCTCTAACTCGACCAACCCAACCAAGTCCCAGCCTTAACCATTCCTTTGACCCTAAACTGGATGACGGGGTGTTGGAAGTCGTTGATTCCTATTTTTTTTATTCTTTTTGATGGACTGGTTTTGATCGAATTTGACTTTTACGACTTCGCAAATGCAAACTCTACACTATTTATGTTGTTTTGATTATTCCCAAATAACAAATCACTGCCGGTGTCACTGTAGTACAATGATAAATTTATTGGGTGATGAGACCAGTGACCTGAGTTCGAAACTCTCCAGCATCAAATTCTTTACCGATCAAAAAAAATAACAAATAACAAATCACTCCGGGACTTTTGTGAAATTTGATTGTTTGTACCCAAAATCTTTTGGGCACAAAACACGATGAATGGATAGTTTGGTGTGTATTTTGGGTTAGGAGACGAATTGAAGAACAAATAAAGAGACAAAGGTTTAACGTGGTTCGGCATGGTTTGCCTACATCCACGGACAAATCCCCTTGGAGGTGATATTTTATTGATATGTAGAATTACAGTGTATGTTTTATCTCCTATTGGCTACCTCCCTCTTTTTTCCTTTCTGCTCCTCACTATTTATACAATTGTATACATAATTTCAATATAACTTAAATGACACTAACTGCTCATTTATGCCTCCCTCTTCAATTCCGTATGAAACTGCTGAAATTATTGTTGCATGTATGAAACTGCTGGAATAAATATTGCATGGCTACATCTTAAATTCCGCATGACATGCTTGGAATTAACTCGCATGCCTCTATCTTCAATTACGCATGAAACTGTCGTGCATGCTTCTTTGAATAAATTACGCATGAATGATGGTGGAAGTATTGGTGGACACCTTTGGCCGCGGAATAGTGATGCATAGGTAGAGATTTGGCGGCACATCGGCAACATGGCTAAGCTGGATGGCGGTGAGGCGAGAGAACTTGGGCTGAGGAATGGTTAGCAGTGCGGATGAGTTTTGGCTGGAGGTGCGACGAGCAACCTGACTTTGACAGTTGACCAACGGTTGACTTTGACTTTGACCGAGTGTTGACTTTGAGTTTGACCGAGTGTTGACTTTTACCGTTGACCTGTCATTGTAATCTTTGGGCGGGCTGGTGGGCTGCTTCGGTTGGTGTTAGAGGGCTTGGATGAGGGCCAAAAGATGATTCAAGCTCCAACTGGGCCCATTATGTGGCATTTTTTGTTATGGTACAAACATCGCCCCCTCTTAACCTCCAACTTGTTGGGGGTTAAGACATTTTCGTTTTCCTTAGACAATGACAAAACTCGTCCCCAAGTGTGGATTATTGATGTTGAGGCGATTGGCAACCTTCTCCTGCTGTTTGCGGAAGTCAAGACGCCCCCGAGAGTAAATTTTTGTTGCTTAAGTGTAAAGAAAATTGTCTTCGTTGATTATGGAA
This sequence comes from Papaver armeniacum, assembly GCA_023531295.1. Lineage (NCBI taxonomy): Eukaryota > Viridiplantae > Streptophyta > Magnoliopsida > Ranunculales > Papaveraceae > Papaver > Papaver armeniacum. The sequence continues at coordinate 183,300 of JAJJWW010000968.1, read as the reverse complement.
ATCGTAATCAAGTCACCCCCAAGTGAGGCTATTGTGTTCGGCGGGAAATAGTTGATTATGAACCATTGTTGTATGCAAAATCGGGACCGAAAGGCTGACCCTTTCTGTAACGTGAGCGTGATGCTTGAGTGGAGTGGTGTTGTGAGTGAGTGATAACTCCTAATGTAAAATTGAACCGTGGTAGTTGCGTTGGACTTATGCGCGATGGCCACAAAAAATTGTCTTCTCAAAGAATGAGCAAAGCCGCAGGTAATGCCCGACATTGAGCAAAAATGGTTTCTGGCAACTTCCGGTGACACATAGCGAGAAGCAGTAAAAGCGTACTTATTCTGATCGAGTGGTGCGAGGATTTGCGAACATAGGCTGACTGCGGCAACCCCGATCAGTTGGAATGCAGCGGCGACGAGCAAGGCGCCTTTGCCGGCGGGTGCGGTCGAGGCCCAGATTTGCGGAAGCTGCGAACATAGGCGGGCCCCAACGACAACCCCACGTCCCGAGTTTGGGCGCCGACGACGCCGAGCTGCAGCCATTGCGATCGTGGAATGCGGGAGCGAAACGAGCAAAACTGCACTGCAGCAGCTGCGATCAGCTGGACTGCAGGGTGCGAGCAGTGCGGGCGCAACGGCTTCGATCGGGCTGGTGCCGCGGCAACGAGCGAACTAGGCTGCGGCGTGCGATGTTGGACTGCGGGAGTTTCGAATAGAGATTTGGCTACGCGTGACTTCGATCAAGCTCGAATACTTGCAACGATAAGCGAGAACTTCATGCAGCAGTTGCGATCGGTGGATCTGCGGGAGTAGTGAGCAAAGCGCCTGCTGCGACGAGTGCGATCATACGGAGTTGCGAGGAGTTGCGAGCATAGGCATCTTGCATAAATTGCGATCAAGTTGGAATGCTACGATAGCGAACAAAGCTAAGCTGCAGCAATTGCGATCAGTTTGAGACTGCGAGAAGCTGCGGATCATAAGCTGGAATCTGGCGAGTTGCGATCGGATTGGAATCTGGCGATGGCGAGCAAAGTTATACAGCGATCAGTTGCGATCAATTTGGACTGCGACAACTGCGATACATGGTGCAGTTTGCGATAACCGATCGGTGTAGTGCTACTGACAACGAGCAAAGCTACATTACAGTGATTGCGATCAGCTAGACTGCGGGAGCTCGAAATAGGCTGAGTTGCTGACAGCCGATCAGTGGGTTTAACGAAGCATCGAGCATTGCTTGGTGTGATCAGTGGGTGTGGGAGGACGAGCAAGCGCAAGCCCAGCGGTGCGATCGGTGGTGCGAAGTTGCGAGCATAGGTATATGCATCATTTGCGATGGAGTTGAGAATGCAACAACGAACAAAGCTAAAATGAAGCAGCGATTAGGCGGGACAGCGGGGCTGCGGAAATAAATTTGGACATGCTTGGTGCGATCGGATGGAATGCGCCCGACAACGAGCAAGTTATGCCGCGGCGGCTGCGTCGAGTGGGACTGCGGAGGCTACGAACATGGGCTGACTACTTGTTAACCTTCGACTGACAGTAGACTGCGGTATTCTTCGGGCAGCTACTTGATTCGATCGCGGTTTGATAAAACTAGGCGCATCGATTTGCGTCAGCGAGTACGGAATTGATGAGCAAACCGGATGCATCGGTTGCATCCAACTGAAAAGCAACGATTTGCTTAAGAACTGGACTACAACAATTCGATCCACTTAACTGTAGCAATTTAACATTACTGGTTACAATAATTGCGTCAAAATATTAGGGTGTATGCTCGCCCCCTCTTAATCTTGTAACTCGTTGGAGGATTAAGAAGTTTGGGTTACCTTTTGTTTCGATTTTCAGGAACTGAATTTCGCATTGCATTTAGGTGCTATGTAACTCGCCCCCAAACGTATGGAGTGTTACGCAGCTCACCCCAAAAGAGTTATTTTAGATCATGAGGTGTTACATATCTCGCCCCCAAGTGATAGTCAGTCACGTTGACGTGATATGCAACTCGCCCCCAGAAGATAGTAATCGTCATGCTGCTCAATGCTCGCACAAGGGTGCACAACCTTGCTTCATCTTGCTCGCACATGGAATAAGGTTGAAAGTTTTTTCTGCTATCTGAAATTCGCGCAGGGGGCAATCCCACTATTCCAGATTCGCACAGAATTAACATGTGTGCATCTCCTCATGCCTTTACATGTGAAGATGCTCGCCACATTGTAGGTGTCCTAGTGAACAGAAGTATGCATGATTATATGAAATGATGCGAAAACATGAAAATTATATACGTACCGTATTAAAAGTGTTATTGCGATGACTAGTGTAGTTGCCTTAGAATCTCAGCTTGACTCATCTAATAGGTTTGTCTACGGGTATTGGAATGCACCAGTTGGATCAAAACTGGATTGAATACAGTTGCCATGGAACTGTATTTATTAGCGATCACCGGTATCTTATGCATGATTATACATAAAAGCGGCCAGAAGCGATTGTGAGGAAAACTCATCAAACAGTTTTGGGAAAATCATCTCTGACAGTTCGACCAAGCTGGATGTAGGAATTAAAAATAAAGGATCTGCGGCGATTCGATCAATCGGCAGCGATTGTTCTTTATGAAACCGGATTACAGCCGCTCGATCAAAGGACTGCAGCCGGTTGATCAACTGGATTGCAGGTATTGCTGGGGAACTTAGACACAGCATCTCGATCAACTGGACTGTTGTAATTATGCGAAAAAGGACTGCATCAGTTTGATCAACTGGACTGCAGTTCTTGCTGAGGCACTGGACTTCAGCTGCTCGATCAATTGGACTGCAGCAGTTTCGACGGTGATTGAATGTGACCGTTTCTGGTGCTGTCATTTTAAATTTCTAAAAATTCAATTTTATCCTAAAATTGGAATTTTTCCTTCACGATGTTGGGATACATACGATCTCATCGGGCCGAAAATCACTCAATTTGGATGCACGAAGAAGAAGTTATCGAAGAAACAAAATTGGTTGGTTAGCGTCTTGCTCCAAACATGTTGATGACGTGATTGTACCCAAAAAATATTATTCTCAATTGTAAAATTTTACCTTCATGTCGTAGGATACTGAAATGTGATCGCAACGATCCAAAAATCATCCAATTCGGACGTGAGACGAAGAAGATATCAACGAAACAAATTTTTAGAGCAAGCCCAAGTGGGGCGTATAAATCCGTCAAGCTAACGGCATGGGGCTGAAAAATCCAGGGCTACAGAATTAAGTTGTGATGCATTGCATTGGATCGGGGCTACGCTATTAAGTTACGTCGTGCTACACCGAATCAGATGTATGATATTAAGTTGCGTCGTCTTCTGACGAATCAGATGTATGAAATTAAGTTGCACCGCACTACACCGAATCAGATCTACACCGAAACTTCTCCTGCTGCCGATTCCGATTAATTGCCGATTCCGATTACCCGCCGATTACCGCTAGTATTAGCCGCCGGCTTGGGATGCCGGCTCTGGCTGGCTGCCACATCATCGGCCGCTAATGACGTGGCACACACATTGCTGATGTGGCACCTGCCACGTCATCTCTCTGCTAACGTGGCATTCGATTTGCTGGCGTGGCGTTTACCACGTCATCATTTTGCTGACGTGGCACTATGAGAGGCTGCGCTGACGTGACACCTGCCACATCATCACCTTTGCTGACGTGACGTTGCTGACTGGGCAACTTTGCTGATGTGTCGTTGCTGACTGTATCACTTTGCTGACGTGGCGCTACTGGCTGAGCCATTTTGTTGATGTGTCATTGCTGACTGGATCACCTTGTTGACGGGGCGCTATTTAGCTGACGTGTCACGTTGACTGGACCTCACTTTGTTGACGTGGCATGCTGACTGGACCAGATTGTTGACATGGCACCAAATTTGCTGACGTTGCACTGCTGGACCGACCGCACTTGCTTAAATTTAATGTTGCGGTGAGTATCGAAGTTTGATGTACCACGAGCATCAACGGTTGACATACGAGACATTGAAATTTGATGTAACCCAAAGCATCGAACTTTTTCTAAGAGTTGAATTTTGATATATCTCGGATCATCTAGATTGGATGTACCGAGAGAGCATCAACGATCATGTATCCAGCGTATCGAAGACCGATGTACCATTGATGCATCAAATCGTCCCTTAGCCCGACGGAAGTGGGTGAACAAAACCTTCGTTGAATTGGGTTATCGTATTCTTTGCTCGGTATTGCCAGGCGTGGGCACGCGGCTTACCATTTGTAATTTTTTTTTCTACTTTTCGCCACGCTTTTCACGAACTGTGATCTTTCCCCTCGAGCTTTTGTAATAGTTTTGTGAATTATTGTATTTTATTGTCTTGCAACGGTTGGTGTAACGATTTAGCGGTTTGTTGTCTTTTCTCCTTGAACTTTTACAACGATTTTAGAATTCAAGTTATTTGAGAAATCTTTGTGGTCCTTTTTCAGGAAATTTTGTGATGCTTTTCTGGAGGTCTTCTCTAGGGTTTCCAAACGCTTGGAGACGTAGGCAATTTGACAACCCTTCGATCATGACAGTAACGATTTTGACATACTTCAAGCTCGAACAGGTGGACACTTCATTATTTGAGAAGCAAATGTTTTTGAACTTTGGATTTGAACATGCTGCGGATCGAACATCCTGACAACAATCTTGGTGATTTTTGCGGTGAATCGGCTATGGTGGCTTCCGATCATGATGTTGGACTGCGGCGATTGCGATCAACTAGAGTGCGATGAATTGTAATTAACTAGTCTGCGGCGAATTGCGATCACCGGATCACGATGATTGAAAACAAAACTAGACCAAGCCATGTTGCAGATTGAACATCCAGCAACAATTTTGGTGATGTTTTTTCGCCATCTTTCACCGTGGACCGAACGTCCCGAGAGCGGTTTCATCGGTCTTTGTTGCGATGCGATTTTAGTGGTTTCCGAAGGTAATAGTTTCCGCAAATTTGAAACAGTGAATCTTGATTGTAGTAGTTGCGATCAACTGGACTGCAGTATGTGCGATTATATGGTCCGCAGCAGTTGCGATCAGCTGGACTGCGACCATTGTGATCAAACTGGGTTGCAGCGGCTACGATCAACTGGACTGCAACAGTGATTTTTCACGACGTTCAAACAGCTTTTTCACGGAAACGATTTTGAAGCATTTTGTACAAATTTTCTCAATGGGAGAACACGATTCCTTTTCTCGTGTCCCCCTAGTCGGCGCCAATGTTTGTACCCAAAATTACTTTTGGGCACGAAACACGATGAATGGATAGTTTGGTGTGTATTTTGGGTTAGAGACGAATTGAAGAACAAATAAAGAGACAAAGGTTTAACGTGGTTCGGCATGGTTTGCCTACATCCATTGACGAATCCCCTTGGGGGTGATATTTTATTGATATGTAGAATTACAGTGTATATTTTATCTCCTATTGGCTACCTCCCTCTTTTTTACTTTCTGCTCCTCACTATTTATACAATTGTATACATAATTTCAATATAACTTAAATGACGCTAACTGCTCATTTATGCCTCCCTCTTTAATTCCGTATGAAATTATTTGAAATTATTGTTGCATGTATGAAACTGCTTTGAGTAAATATTGCATGGCTCCATCTTAAATTCCGCATGACATCTTTGAATTAACTCTGCATGCCTCCATCTTCAGTTACGCATGAAACTGTTTGCATGCTTCTTTGAATAATTTACGCATGAATGATGGATGGTAGTATTGGTGGACACTTGGCGCGGAATAGGCGATTGCATAGGTAGAGACCGGGTGGCGGACATCTGCGACATGATAGCTTGCGGATGGCGGTGAGGCGAGAGAACTTGGGTTGGGAATTGGTTAGCAGATGCGGATGAGTATTTGGCTGGAGGTGCGACGAGCAACCTGACTTTGACAGTTGACCAACGGTTGACTTTGACTTTGACCAATTGTTGACTTTGACTTTGACCAGGTGTTGACTTTGACTTTGACCGAGTGTTGACTTTGACTTTGACCGAGTGTTGACTTTGGCCATTGAACGGTCATTGTAATACTGGGCAGGCTGGTGGGATGCTTCGGTTGACTGGTTAGAGGGCTTAGATGAGGGCCAAAAGATTATTCAAGCTCCAACTAGGCCCATTATGTGGCATTTTTGGTTATGGTACAAACATTGACTTTTAGGAATCTGAATTATATTGACGTTTGTTGTTCCAAACATTTTGTTGAATCGATTGGTAACAACTAACCATGGTCTGTAGATCATGCAAGTTTCATATGTCTATATTGCTTTATAATTGCTGGTCCCAAGAAGTAGATCGCCAATCAATAAATATAACAATGTATACATCATTTTGGCGATCTACTTCTTGGGAATTTTCTTGGGCCATCACTCGAAAATGTTGTACCTTGCACAAAAATGATGTATGTAGGTACACGAAATAGGCTCGCCACGTGTCAAACATGGAAAGAAGAAGTATGGCTGGAGATCTCCCTCAAAGATCCCAGTCAGGGACTTGTCAATTCGAATGTCATAGTTACCTCGTCACTGGTCAGTCCTACGAAGTATAACAAGGATGCATATAGAAGCATCAATTTTTGTACGTACGGTAACCTAGTCAGAGACTCACCCGAAGAACCTAAGATACGAAGAGTAACCAACAAGATATCAACGACGAAACTAAAAGGGCGAAGTACGGTAACTTGGTTGAAAAGATAAGCCGCAAAGAAGATAAATTATGGACCAAGAAAAGGGACAGGTGTCCTAACAAGCCCATGTGAAGATAGCAAAAGAAGGGGAAAAATTTATGGAAAATTTTCTGGGCGAAGTATAAAGCGACTCATGAGAACATGACGAAGTAAAATGAGTCATCTTGCTAGTTAGGGTTAGCCTACCTATAAATAGAGGTCCTTGGGTAATGTAGAGGGCATGGAAATTTGTAAGGTTTGGAGAACTTAGTCTAGAGAGTGAGATTAGGGTTTCCTTATGTTCAAGAACTTGTACTTTCATTACTTTGAATGATTCATCAATAAAGATTTTATAGTTCATACTACAAATCATGTCTTAGATCTTGGTTACTTTCCTTTTGGGTGTACTATTGGATTTACAGCAGTTACATTTTGGCGTCCAAAAACAGGGAACTTAGATTGGGGATTCATCCTCATCTAAGGAGTGGAGAGAATCCAAAGTTATAGGAGTGAGAGATCTTAGTGAGACGTCCCTTTTAAGACTAGGGTTTAAAGAGTAATCGATATTGAAACTAGGATAAGTTGATGACTAGAACACCAGATCGAGCGGCACACATGATAGCGACGAGGAGAAGCAAGCGATTGGAGGCCAAAATAGGAAGAAGAATGGAAAGAGTAGGAACATCGGCTGCAGGAGAAAGACAAGGCGTGAACCAGCGGCAAACTGATGAGTCCAACGAAGGTAACTTTAGAGAGGGCTCGGTACACACTTCCGACACGGATACCATCGCAGAAGAAGAGATGACTCGTGAGGAAATGAAGGAGAATATCGGCGAAGAAGACATGACATTGGATCAGCTGATGGAAACGCTCTGCCTTGAAAGGGAACAAGCATATCAAACTGGGAAGAACAAAGGTGGAAGTACGAAGAAGATCAGAGCCACGAGGAAAATTAGAGGAGGCAAGAAGATGAAAGACAGAGCGAATTCAACCGGAGGAATGAGAGGAGACCTGGTGAAGGAATGCTCAGCGTGATGAGAGGTGATCATTGGGAAGAAAACGGAGGGAACTTGAACCAGGAAGTCTTGAATAAGCTGCGAGACATGAGGATGATGATAAACAATTCGCGAAGAGGCGGCACAGTGCAGTTTACGGAGGCAATAGAAGAGGCCGATAAATCTCCATTTACGTATGAGATAATGTATGTGGATATTCCAGAGAAGTGTGTGATGCCAACGCTCCCGAGCATATTAAGTGGATCCGAAAGTGCCGTACAGCACTTGAAACAATACACTCTCTCGTTGATGCAGTGAGGACGAAACGATGCGGTACTTTGTCGATATTTCCCCGCGAGCTTGGACGGGGAAGCATTGGGTTGGTTTGACGGGCTACCGGAAAGATCTATTTCGTCGTTCAAAGACTTACAAAGAATATTCTTGACCACTTATATAACTAACAACATGCTAAGGCCGGGGATCGAAACTCTATTTAACTTGCGAATGAGACATTCGAAAAGCCTGCGAGGATTGGTAACGAGGTGGAGAACAGTATTCAGCGAGCTTGCAGGGAGAGTCGACGAGAAAAATTTCATCTTATCTTTCGTAAACGCGTTGATCCCGACTGACCTGTTTTACACTCAAATATTTATCATCCGAAACTCTTTGACGATGAATGAATTAAGAGAGTACCAAGAGGAGTACATAGCGTTGGAAGAAAAGCAAAGGCAAGTCAGCGAAATAGCACCGATTCCAACGAAGGAAGGGAATTCAAGACTATTACCAAGAGTAGTGCATGTTGTGGAGAATGAACCCAAGTATGAAAAAGGAGAGCCTTCAACCCCAGTCCCAGCAAAGCTTGTGGCCGTATCAAGCGGAGATCAAGAATGGATCAATCAACAAAGATACGAAGATTCAAGACGAAAGAATTATGAGCCACGAAGTTACAACTCGGGGTATCAACAAAGAAACAATCAGGGTCCCATATTTGGAAAGCGGAGACCAAATGCACCACCTTTTGAAAACGTGAAGCTTCCTAGACTTAATACTACTGTGGAAAAGGTATGGGAGGCAATATTATTAACAGAAGAGATCCCGCCACCACCCAATTTAGGAAGAGAGCCACCTCCGAGGACAAGGAGTCACGAATTTTGCGAATATCATCGCTTTCATGGGCATCATACAAATGACTGTCGGAATATCCGACGAATTATACTTCGTCTGATAGAGCAGGGAAAACTTGCACATTTCCTAGAAAACTATGTGCCACCACCACCACCTCGTGACAATCAGCAGACATACCGAATTGAAATAGATCGGGGAGCACAAAGGCCGAATTGCAATACGATAATACATGCAGCGAAGAGCATCCATAATTTCCATGACAACATACTCAAAAGAGTGCATAAGAGGGACTTCAAAGGAAACGAAATATTCAGCGTCACAATGAAGGAACCATTAGAGGAATGGCAGAAAAGAGAAATAACCTCGTGACAATTAGCAGACATACCGAATTAAAATAGATAGGGGAGAACAAAGGCCGAATTGCAATACGATAATACATGCAGCGAAGAGCATCCAGAATTTCCATGACAACATACCCAAAATAGTGCATAAGAGGGACTTCGAAGGAAAAGAAATATTCAGCGTCACAATGAAGGAACCATTAGAGGAATGGCAGAAAAGAGAAATAACATTCTCAGCGAAGGACGCACCTCGTGACAATCAGCGAAGGAACCACCACCTCGTGACAATCAGCAGACATACCGAATTGAAATAGATCGGGGAGCACAAAGGCCGAATTGCAATACGATAATACATGCAGCGAAGAGCATCCAGAATTTCCATGACAACATACTCAAAAGAGTGCGTAAGAGGGACTTCGAAGGAAACGAAATATTCAGCGTCACAATGAAGCAACCATTAGAAGAATGGCAGAAAATAGAAATAACTTTCTCAGCGAAGGACGCACCAGAAGGAGGAAATTCGCATACGAACCCTTTGGTTGTAACCCTGAACTTTGGGAAATACTCCAAGTGGGGAGAAGATCAAACCGAGAAAAGAAAAATCTGGGCAATTGACAGAATCTTGGTGGATACGGGGAGCTCGGTTGACATACTCTTTCACCCTGCATTTAGAACCATGGGATACAAAGATTTGGATCTCGTGCCATCGATGTATAACATATACGAGTTTAACGGGGTTGCATCTAAGCCAAAGGGAGAGCTAGTTGTAAACATTTTCGCTGGCGAGTTAGAAATAAAGGTCACAGTCTGTGTGATAGACATAGACTCACCTTATGATGCTCTCATAGGAAGACCATGGATACACGGGATAAAAGGGATTGCATCTACATATCATCAGGCCATACGGTTTCCTATGCCAAGTGCAATTGGCGAGATAAGGGGAGATATCAAGGACGCACAAGATTGTATTAAAAAGGATATCCATAACTATGAGGAGAAAATAAGAAAGAAAATATAACAAAAGAGGAAGGCATGCAAGGATAAGAGCAGAGAAGCTGATGGTACTCACAATTGGGATAAGCGAAGAGCCGGATGCAACACAGAAAGAAATAAAAGAGGCGGAAAAAACGGCGACTGATGGTGAGAAGGAACGCGAGATGACTCCGGAAAAGGGAGGCCAAGCTGAAATAAAGCAAAGTGGAAAGGCGAAGAAGGGAAAAACAGATGAAGGAAGCGAGGTAGCGAGAAGTGAGAAAGAAATCCCTGCTTACAAAGAGAAACGGACTCCACGAGGAGGAGCAAAGACCAATACCGCTAGGCGCAAAAAGGTGTTGATACAAGAGGCTGAGGGAAGCGTTGAACTGCATGATTATCTATACAAAGGGAAAAAGGCTTGCGAAGAGGAAGAGATGGAACGATTAAATAGGGAACTCTATCAAGAAAGGCTAAAGAAGGAGGACTTGGTGAGGGAGCGCATAAGGTTGGAAAGGCAAAACGAGAAGCTTGTAATTAAGAACGATCAATTAAAAAGAAAACAAGCAGAGAGTGATGCACGAAGAGAAAAATATGTTCCCAAAAAAGGGCGTTAGCAGCTGAAGGGCATCGAGAATACCGGCGATAAATCAAGGGGTGAGGGGAACAATATGAGTGGGAAGATTTAAAGAGAGCCATAGAGAATAGCAGGAGGGAATTCAGAGAAAAAGAATATCTAATGCAACAATCAATGATGGCCGGTGGGAAAAGAAACAGTATCCCAGTGACAGAAAAGGCAACTGGACTGCAGCCAAAGATGATAAACAAATGCGAACTATGCAAGCCAGAAATAATGACATTATTCTCGTTAAAGCAAAGGGAAAATGAAAGTTTGCGAAGTCTAGTGGTGAGATGGGACGCGATTTGTAGAGAACTAAAATGAAGGATTTCAGAGGAAAATTTAGTACGCTCGTTCATTTATGTGCTGTCAACTAGACAACCATTATTCGCGACGTTGTTCAAAGTCAGGAACGAAGTGAAGATGAAGGAGCTGAAAAGATATCAATCTGAGCACATTCGCAAGGAAGAAGAACACTGATAGCCAAGGGAGGGCCGGGGAAGCAAGATGAATGTACTTGTTTTAATCTATCAATTGATAATGTATCAAATTTTCAAAAGGATAGCAATGAAATTTTGATGAATTTTGATGAATCATATTATGAATATGAATTTTCAAATTTACAAAATAACCAAAGAGAAATAAGACCTCACATTAGGAGGCGAACAAGATTCACGAAATTAGCAGTTTCTAGGGAAACTTAAAACCTTCGCCTAGGAAGGATGGGAATCCACGGCATGCACCCTAGTTCGTATGAAAGTGCAAGAGGCAATACCTAACGCATGTCGTGAACAACTCTCAGAGATATAAGCTAGGGGCAATGATAAGACCTATCCGCTGAGGGTCCCTTTTTATGATGGCCTTCGATGGGGGTGCAAAAATATGACCAAGGCGCCGACGTATTCGGTTGAGTTGCGGGTGCCTGGGATGTCTGGAGCGTTACCGGCCATGTCCGTATGGAAAGTATTGGCTACGATGCACTCGATCCCAAAGAAGTCTCACTTAGGGTGTGACTTCGTAACCCCAACCATATCGGCAAAGGTGATAAGAAGTCACGAAAACAACTGAATGTCGTAATAACTGGATGGGAGGAGACCAACATGCATGTTAGGGTTAACCTCCTTGAAGGGGCAATCAGAGGGAATATAAAGGGATGGCACCCTCTAGATTAGGGAGTTGTGTGACCAAAAAAGACGGCAATATCATGGGACTAACATTCATGGGAATGACTAGACCTGTCGCATTGTCGCGAGATGGGGACTAAACAAATGCTGGGACGAGGTTGATTGATTATTATTTAAAAGAGTAATAAGCGCCTGAAACTTCGTCGAATTAAAATCCTTCAAAAAGGATGGGGCAAAATAAGACCTTAATGAGTCAAACTAAGACCTTGTATAAAGTAACACATAATAATCAGAAAGTAAATGAGAACTAAATACTGCGAGATGATTCGTGGATTTCATAAGGAAAGAAGGAACAGGCAATAAAATAGCAAAGGCAAGGCTATCAGGGGAAAATGATAATTTGACTTGTATGACTTTGTCTTGATCAGCTTATGCTCAAAAAGAACAAGAGGCGAGTATATACTTTTACATTTTATGTTCTTATTTAGCATTATCCTCGCAAGACTCAGCGTTTCACCCCGTCGAGAGAGGCGAAGGCAAAGACAAAAGCAAACAAAATAAGAAGGCTGAAGATAAAGACAACGTGAGAGGTGTAGACGAAATACAAAATAAGATGCGGCGAGATGCTTCGTGAACCCAAAGGAAGGGAAGGATTTAGTAAGGTTGAGGCACAATGGGAAGGTTTCGATTAACTCGGAAACGCACAAAAGAATAAGAGGCAAGTATATACTTTAAATTTCATTATTATTTTGAGTGTTCCCTCGGTAAGTATATACTTGATATAAAATATGTACTTGGCAAAATGAAAAATCATGATATTGATATAAAACTCAATCAAAGTGCTACCCGAAGAAGTTAAAATGTTTTTCCCCCCAAGCTTGGGAGCGCCCAGAAAGATAAATTGTTTCCAAAGAAGTCGAGCATAAAACTAAAATATCAAAGGAAGAAAACAAAGACTGTTCTTTGAGGGAGATGTCGTCGAGAATCGTTGTCTCAGGGATTTCATCACCCGCCTCACCAAGACCAGCACCAGTACCAGCAGAGGCACCCTTGGACTCTTCCTCCTCAAACTTCGTGTCATTAATCTTCTGCTCATCGCCATCTTCAGTGAGCTTATCTTCTTCACCCGAAATGACCCTATCATCCGTTGGTTGCTCGTCATCAGAGAACACCTCCAGAGGAAAAGTGGGATGAGGAAGACCTGCTCGTCGCAGAAATTGCCAAAGAGGGAGACCAGATAGTTCTGAGTGTTCTTGCGAGCTAACTTCGCTACCTTCGCGGAAGTTTGAATCATTTCGTCCATATCCTCGTTCAAACCATTGACCTCATTTTGAAGGCGAAGAACCTCTGTGCGAGACTCATCCCTTTCATGGGAAAGACGAAGGACTTGGTTCTTGTGGCGCTCTTCGGATTCTGCAAAAGAAAAAAGGAACTTCGTCAAAAACTAGAAGTTTTACATAATCAATAGTAAGCTACCTTCCATCTGCAAGATAGTGGTATTCAAGGTTTCTTTGACATCGGTATACAAATGGTACAGCCTGGAGATTGCTAGATCCGACTCTCGAAGTTGGACACACAACTTATGATAAGAATTATCCCAACCTTTACCATGGCCAGACTTCGAAGTATCTTTATCAGACTGAATGACGAGAGTACCCTTGTTTTTGCGAGAGTCAGCAGACTTGACTTGGGATGAAGATTTGACAGACTTCTGGCGAGACGAGTTATCTAGCTGAGCCTGAAGGAGTTCCACTTTCTTCTTCAGACAGTCAATCTCTTCGTTTAAACCAGCTGCTTTATTACGAGATTTGCGAAGATCAAAGACAACCTTATTTTTACTATTAATCAAGCGCTCGTTATCTTCTTCTAGCCTCCTATAGGCAGCTAACGACGAGGAATGAAGGTGCCTCGAGGTGGTGAGAGAATTGCTAAATCGTTGAAGTTCAAGTTTGAGGCGCTCATTCTCGTCGTGAAGATGATAATTCAGTTCCTCGTTATGAGAACAATTAGTAGACAAACGGTCCGCTTGCGAATAAAGGGTCTCAACCATCTCATTCAAAATCTGGTTCTCAGACACATAACAATCATTCTGGGTCACGAGATTCAGATTCTCAGCACGAAGATCTTCCAGCGAGGCAGATGTTTCAGAGGCATTCATTTGGCGTTGCATGCATCGAGCTTGACGAACTACGAAATAAGAAATTAACAGAAGTAAAAGCAAAGGCAAAGAACAAATCTGCGAGGGGAGGGAACTTACTCAGAAGCCTCTCTATCTTCTGGCTCTGCTTGCTGGAGTGCTCCTTTTCCACTTTAAGTCCTTTTCCAAAGTTTTGATTTGAGCTTCATCCTTCTTTGCTTTCTCGCGGACAAGTCTAATTTCCACGAGGCTGGCCGTCTGACGATTCACTTCCTGCGAAGTAAAGGATAGAAGCTCAGAAAATAAATCTTGAAACAGAAAGGAGGCACAACGTAAAGAGCATAAAAGGCTCACCTGGTTCATCAAAGCAACGTGTTGTTGGAGAGACAAGTTCATGGAGGCATTTAGCAGCACGGACGACTCTTGAGAAAGGAAGTCATCAGAGCTAAATGTCACCAAAGATTCTAAGGCACGAGACCTCATGGCTGGGTCCTCGCGAGCTTTGTCATAGACCTCTTGGAGGAATTTCATGTCCGGATCATAAAGAGGGTTAGACAGCACCGACGAAGCCACCTGCTTCTTCTTCTCGCCGGCCGAGGGATCCTCTATGACTTTCTTGGGACGATCAACCGCGGGTTGAACGGGAGGATCAGCTACTTTGGGAGAGGTTGTTGTGCGAGGTTGAGAAGGTTGAAGCTTGGGAGGAGTAGAGAGATTTGTAAGAATGGTAGATTTATGGATTGCGGTCAAATCAACTAGATCTAAGATCTTTAGTTGCCTTTTGGGTTCTCCAGAAGGAGGGGCACCAGTCTGCGATCTAACAAGCTGGCCAGAAGGAGGTGGAGTAGGGTGGTCACGCCTTTTTCGCCCCTTTGTTGACCCCGAGGTGGACTGCTTAACGAGGAGAGTATTGTCCTGCGAGGAAGGAAGGGTTAGAATTTAAGGTTATCGCAAAAGGAGGATAATTAGCGAAACAAATACCTGATTGGGAGTTGAAGACTTAACGGTAACAGCCTTTTCCTTACACGTTTTGAGAAGAACAGCAGAGGGCATTACGAGCTAAAAGAGAAGGAGAATATGAGAACTAATCGAACCACAAAGCAAGGTAAATCTTTAAGGAGGAAGTCATACCTCGGCTGGCACAGACCAACGAAGCCTCCAAGGATCGCAACCAGCGAGATAGCAATGTTTGGGAAGATGACCTTGGCGAGGAACCCCCTTCTCATCAAAACCCCAAACAAAAGGGCCACCCACCACCAGAGGAAACGTCGCCCAGTCATCATCACAAGAGAGGCGAAGCTGGGAATCCACATCTAATAGAAAAACTTTGGTCGGAGCCACGACAGTATTTCGAATAAGCTCAATGCCCCACTCCTGGTGCTCTCTCATGATTGTGAACTTCGCCGAATAGTAGGCCACAAAGGAATCCACGTTGAAGTCGCGAGGATCGAATTCTTCAGCCACTGATGGAACTTGCGAGATACCACTACCTGAACGAATTTTAAACTCTTTGGAGATGCGGATTGCGTTACCAGAAAGTTGAAAAGCCCCGCACTGCAGCTTTCCCAGAATCTCGAGGAAGATGGGGTTAGAAGGATCGTAAAGTGGGAAAGATAATCCAGCCCTCAACTGACCAACAATTACGATCATCTTATCGGCCGTCCAAGTATCCGAATGAATCCACCTATAGTTAAGTTCCATGTCCTGAGTAGCAATAACTGGGGGACTCACGGAAGAATCAACAGCGGGAGTTAGGGTTAAACCCATCTTTTGAAAATCTGCTTGGAAATTCTCAAGGTATTTAAGTGAAGTAGTTGCGGAAACCTTCTTGGGAGCCATGATAACGAAAGAAGAACAACAATTGCAGAGAAGACATAGAAAGCGCAAAGGCAGATAAACACAGAGAGGAAAAGAAACCCCAGACCTAAGTAAGATTGGATATAAATAGCACAGAAAAGATGACTGGCTTAGTGGGTTGACGGCACGTTCGAGGTGTGATAATCGGCAATAAACGGTTACCCAGAGAACGTGGTCACGTGGAAGCTGGAAAATAGAGAACGTGGCGGTCAGGGAAACTGAAGCGGTTTTTATTCCATTCTCGTATGGCTCGAATGGAACAAGAAAAGGCAAAATGTAGGTACACGAAATAGGCTCACCACGTGTCAAACATGGAAAGAAGAAGTATGGCTGGAGATCTCCCTCAAATATCCCAGTCAGGGACTTGTCAATTTGAATGTCAGAGTTACCTCGTCACTGGTCAGTCCTACGAAGTATAACGAGGATGCGTATAGAAGCGAGGATACTCACCCGAAGAACCTAAGATACGAAGAGTACCCAACAAGATATCAACGACGAAACTGTAAGGGAGAAGTACGGTAACTTGGTTGAAAACATAAGACACGAAGAAGATAAATTATGGACCAAGAAAAGGGACAGGTGTCCCGACAAGCCCATGTGAAGATAGCGAAAGAAGGGGAAAAACTTTATGGAAAATGTTATGGGCGAAGTATAAAGCAGCTCCGCGAGAACATGACGAAGTAAAAAGAGATGTGCCCCATTAGGGTTAGCCTACCTATAAATAGAGGTTCTTGGGTAATGTAGAGGGCATGGAATTTTGTAAGGGTTGGAGAGCTTAGTCTAGAGAGTGAGATTAGGGTTTTCTTGTGTTCAAGAACTTGTACTTTCATTACTTTGAATGATTCATCAATAAAGATTTTAGAATGCATACTACAAATCATGTCTTAGATCTTGGTTACTTTCCTTTTGGGTGTACTATTGGATTTCTGGTAGTTACAATGTATACTCGAAAATGATGTTTATTGATTGGCGATCTACTCGAAAATTTATTGATTGGCGATTGATGTTTATTGATTGGCGATCTACTCGAAAATTTTGGATTGATGTATACTCGAAAATGATGTACCTTGCACAAAAATCGAAAATGATTTTTTTTCTTCTTTTTGATAAAATCGTATTTTCAGTAATGCTGAAGGGATGGGCCAGCTGATGTTCAGTCCGTAGAAGATGCTGTCGACACTTAAGTGTGATAAAATGATCGCCTAACTGATGATGGTTCAGTTTAGAGATGGTGACTCCTTGAGTTGGTATTTGATATAGGTGCTCGTTCACATGCAGAACAACAGCCAACAGGGCATGAAGAACAAGGGGAGTGTTCTCTGCGACCATTAATTAGGCTTTCGGTGATTTAATTGCAAGAATAATGGAAGATTGCATAGAGCTGGTAAATGTGCAAGGTACTTGTGTGTCGAGCTTTATGTCGCTATAAATATAACTCCTGCTCAATTCTTCTTCACAACATATATGAAAACAGAGCCAAAACGCCATGAAGATCAAACACTCTTTCCCTCTCTATTGCTCTCTCTTTCTTCTCTTTCTGGCTACTGCTACTCTAATATCGCCTTCTCATGGTGCTTTAGGAAAATGCAATCCTAGTGACTACAAAGCTCTCATGAATGTTAAGAAATCTCTAAACAACCCTTACCATCTTGTTTCATGGGTTCCGAATACAGACTGCTGCAACTGGCACGGACTCGCATGTGATAGTGAAACCAACCGTATCAACAAGCTCAACTTGTTTGAAGGTGATATCTCTGGCCAAATTCCATCCTCGTTAGGGGATCTTCCTTATCTGGAATATCTATCTTTCCGGGAATTTAAGAAGATCACAGGTTCGATCCCACCATCTATCACAAAGTTAAAGCATCTATATCTCCTAGATCTCTCCTATTTGAGCCTCTCTGGTCCGATTCCCAACTTCTTTAATCAGCTTACTAGCCTCAGTTTTCTTTACCTCTCTTCGAATCAATTCTCCGGTTCCATTCCACCAAACCTTTCGGAACTAAAATATATTAAAACCATCGACTTGTCCTACAATAGACTCACAGGTTCGGTTCCTGAAAGTTTTGGGAGATTTCCTGGTCCTATTATACCTCAATTGTTCTTGTCTCACAATCAACTCTCTGGTCCAATTCCAAAGTCTTTGGGAGCTCTGGATTACTGGAAGATTGACTTTTCGTGGAACAACTTCGATGGGGACGCATCTGTACTGTTTAATGCAAGCCATAGTGAGGTAACCCATATGAATTTGTCGTGGAACCAATTCGAGTTTGATTTATCAAAGGTCAAGTTTCCAAAGAATTTAATGGTGTTGGATTTATCACATAACAATATCTTTGGCACAATCCCTGAAGAAATTAAGGGTTTGAATTTCTTGTATGGGTTGAATGTGAGTTACAATAGCCTGTGTGGAAAAATACCACATGGAGGGAAAATGGGGATATTTGACAACACTGCTTATCTCCATAACAAGTGCTTGTGCGGACCACCAGTGACGACGGGCTGTAAGAAAGAGCTAGAGTAAGAATATGAATGTAGTAGGCTAAGTACTTGTTGTTAGCTAGGAAGGATTTTCTTTGGTCTATGCCTGTCCAAGAGAATCTTGATTGAGAATGGTGCGACTGTTCCAAGTAATATCTGTCTCCTACGATGATGATCTAGTGTTATCATCTATCAATAAATATTCTTTTTCATTTAAAGATCTTATGAATTGGGGTATGTACTCTCAAGTAAGATTTATGTATTATCAGAGACTGTCTCACGAATTTCAACCGAGCGCTAGTCCAGCTCCAGCAGTTTCCAGTTTAGTTTCGGTAGATGACATTTCTTTGCCGTTTTTCTAAAGGTCTTTGTTTATACACAGATACAAATAAGAAACTAATTTAACTCCTAACAATCGAATTCAATGAGATCGCATGCCCACTTATGTCAGGTAGTTGCGCGGAGGCATTTCAAATGTATACACTAGAAACCATGAACACTGATGCCGATGCGGATGCTAGTTCAGCTGTTCATGTATATACGTGCCTTAGCTAGGCTAAACTAGACATGCATTACTGAAAAGGTTAATGACTGTATATTATTAGACGACTCTAAAAAAGTCTCTCTTTTTTTGGCGTATACATAAATATAAAATCAAGGCTGGTGAACAAACAATCAAACCTGTGAAAATGGAAGACTGTTCAGAGTACTAGTGAAAACAAGATGAAACACCAAGGGCAGAACGAGACGAATGGGTGGCTAAATACTTCCCGATAAATTTATTCTTATAATAAACATTCTTTTCCTACGAAAAGCAACGAAAACAGTTTCAGCTTTGCCAGATGGAACTGTGTCTTTATAAACTAAATCTAAATCTACACACTCCGGCTTAAAAGATCAACCTACAAAACTTTGAAGCTGAAAAATCATCAGCAAACAAAGGGGAACAATGAAGAAGAGAACATCAAATATGTCTACAAGTCACTCTCTTCAACATCGTCATCATCTGTGGTTTCTGCTGCTGCATTTGATGGTTTGCCATTCACCGCAACAAGCTCAGTTTCAAAAATCAGTGTAGCTCCACCTGTTATTTTCAAGCAAACTTTAGAAAGATAGAATTTGAGTAACAATTAACAAAATCTCATTTGGCGATGGACATAGATGCAAACTATGGTGCAATGAACCGAAATCAAGAGACATAGTATTGGTCACCATGAGAAACCTGATAGAGCACTAATTTTCAAAGTTGATCACTATGAACCAAATAGAGTTTTACCTGGAATTGTAGGTGGGGAACCCTGGGCACCATAACCTAGTTTTGCAGGTATCTTCAACTTACGCTTCTCACCAACACACATGCTCAGGAGACCCTGGTCCCATCCTGCGAACAAAGAAACAAAGTCCTTTCAATTTTGTTATAAAGAAATTGAACCATATTAAGAAACTGAAGGAAAAAAAAAACACCATATGGCTTGTTTGTCGCTTACCTTTAATTACTTGACCGCTACCAAGCTCAAATTCGATAGGGTCACCCCTCTCGAAACTTGAATCGAAAACGGTTCCATCAGTAAGTGATCCCTGCCATGTTCAGCGTCATTAGTTATGACAATGACAAGAGCCACAGGCAC
The DNA here is from genome assembly GCA_023531295.1 of Papaver armeniacum. Classification (NCBI taxonomy): domain Eukaryota; kingdom Viridiplantae; phylum Streptophyta; class Magnoliopsida; order Ranunculales; family Papaveraceae; genus Papaver; species Papaver armeniacum. The sequence continues at coordinate 163,354 of JAJJWW010000968.1, read as the reverse complement.
AAGGATATTAAGTGAGTTAACTATGAGACTTTTGGCTATATACAGAAAGTCGAATTCCTCAAAACCATTGATTTAGATAGTATATCCTAATGCACTGCCTATTAGATGTTTGCTAGTGCATCCATCCAGATGGAAGGGTGAACCTGTTAGTTGGATCCCACTGATAACAAAAATCCCATAATTGTGATTATTCCTCTTAGTGATGCAATTCAAAAAAGCCCAACAGGCAACAGGTTAACCAATGTTACCAATCTCCTTAGAAGAAGACATAAGAACCTCAGTTCATCATTGCACCAAATTTGCACACAAGATACACACATAACTAATATCCAATTGTAAGTCTTAATATTATAACACCATTGAATAAACAAAAGTGGAATCACTGCTCACCCGATAGTGTACTTTGATCCTATCACCCTTACGTGCCTGAATATCACAAGACTTTGGCTTGAACTGTAACAACAACAACAAAATTGTCAAAAAACAAACAATTGTAAATCACATTCCCTCCTAATGCAAATCATTCTTCATTAACAGTAACCTCACTTCCCTTAGATCATAATACAACAACAACAAAAGGTATTGTCGGATGCAAAACATCCACCACCTCGATATCGAAAACCCTAAATCTAACAACTAACACCTTAATCGGATCAATTGATATCAATTTGAAGAGGTTTTATACCTTAACACCAATCTGAAGCTCCGTGACATCCTTAGATTTAGCGAAAACTGATTCAGAAGAACAACAATTAAACCTTCCATCAATCAACCACAAAAATCTATACAAAAAATATTAGGCAGAGAAAAAAGAGACAAAAGAGAGAGTGTGGATTCATACCTGACGAAGATAAAACCAGAACAACAGCTAATGTAAAGAGACAAAAGAGATTCATCTTTCCCATTTTCATCTTCTCTCTTGCTACTGTTTTTTGCCTTGATCTAGATCTGGAGTTGTCAAGTGTAAATACTACGAGACTAGAGAAAAAAAGGGAGAAGTCAATATGTAGTTTTGGTTAATTCAGAGATGCACCCTCGTAAGTTAAATAAATTTTTAATACTACCCTCCTGGTTAATTTTGTAGTGGGTTGGGTAATTCATTTTGTGAATTCAGCCCGAGCCCACTATTCCTTGTATTTTTTCTTGTCAAAGTTGTTCAACCTCAATTGTTTGCCTATGATTCGATTACTTAAGAGGAATAGAAGACATTAAGGGTGCACAGGAACCGAGCCGAAAAACCGGACCGTCCCGGAACCGGTGGAACTGTACCTGTTTTTGTACCGAACCGAGGAAGGGGGTACAGTGCACGATCAAAAACGAGAACCTCTTGGGGGGTGCAGTACACGATCCTATTCATATCCCGTACCGTCCCGTCCCGTTTGTACCGAGCAAGATATGGCCGTTATCTTATAATGAGGTTGTGATTTTCGCTTACTCGTTGGAAGAGAAAAAAAGAATCGCTGTTGTTGGTTCTCTAATGGTGGGAGATGTGGGGATCATGATTTCTTCTTGGTCGTTGGAGAAAGCTGTAATGGGTAACCGTAAAGTCTCAATGCTTGGATTACTATCTCATGCGTTCCTCAAAACTCATGGGATTTGAATTTATTTCATACCATTGGAGCCGCTTGTGGTGGTCTTTTAGCTATAAGCAATGAAACTAGAAAGGAAACCGGTCTCGGAGATTAGACTTAAGGTGAAAGGTCCTTTATCTTCTGATTTTTGGTCCATGGGATTATCAGTAAACGAAGAATGGATGTACGCCCAAATTTCTGTGGCTGAAAAACAAGTTGAACATCGGGAGTGCACCGGAGCTTAGTTTTTGAGCCAGAATTTGCATCGGTGATAACAGGCGGTGAAGGAGATTCATCTTGGCGGATTATGTGCCGCTGCATTTATCAAAAACATATTGGACTTTAAGCACCGACTGGTACCGGTACCGTCCCTGGTACCGTACTTGTCCCGAATGGTACCGGAACCGAGGACAGAGGTACAGGTACCGGTCCAAAAACTAAGAACCGAGACTAGGGAGGTACGGGTACTCGGCCTCGGCAAGAACCGAGCCGAACCGTACCGTGTGCACCCTTAGAAGACATCAAGGTTATCTCATAAATGATCCGAATGATGGCGCAACAAGAGGACAGGGAGTTCGGGCTTAGTACCAATTTGAATACTTTGAGGATTAACGATAGAATTGTCAAGTGACAGATTAGTCTTGGTTGAACAAGACTAATCTGTCACTCATTCCAAAAGTGAAATTCTCCCACCAACCAGTTGATTATTGGCTTATTGCTCTATGTAAGACTTTTGTTAGAGGGAGAGCAAAAAATGATTTGAGGAGAGCGAAAATCGTTGTTGAGTCACAAACAAGGTCGATTCTTCAAGTGAGTCGAGTTTTATATTTTTTTGGGCCAAAAATACCCTTCTTTTCTATCTGCACATACTGATTTAGCTTATCTATTTTAACCTAATTAAGCCCAAAGCTACTACAAAGGAAAATCCATGAGAATAAAAAATTTTGTTCTATCATCAAGAACCGAAAACATGTCGATCAAAAAAGAGAATCAACGAGGCTTTAAAACTAGATATTTTAACTGTAGTAAAAAATGTATACTCCTATGGGGTTTAATTAATCTTGTATGGTATAATGGACTTGCAGAGATAGAGTGTGGGTGACGAAAAAGAAGACAAAACTCAAAAGCCCTGAGATTGTTGAAAATAATCTCTAATTTTATACTTTTGCTTCATTCATGGTAATCATCAGTTTCGATCCCTATAGTGAGAAGCAGATAGATTATTGAGAAGTGAAACTCTAGTCTTGATTAAGCGGTTGAATATACACTCAACTTCATTCTAATCTAATCTTAATTGTTTTAGAGAGACAAAATGTGGATTAATCAATTGAATCTCAGACTGTGTTTAATTATCCTCCTTGGGTTTAACAGCGGTGGAAGATAAGGATGACAAACAATTGATTTCGATCAACGGATCAAGCTTTGATGGTGTTTCTGATTGTTAAACCTTTTGTCCAGTTAACAGATAGGATTGTAGGTATGTGAAGTTGATGTGTGTGAATAAGGGTATTCTAGTCCGAGTCAAAGAAAATTATTGGATCAACCTAGTTACCGATCCGACAACGATTTTCGCTCTCCTCGAATCACTTTTTGCTCTCCCTCTAACAAAAATCCTATGTAATACCACACACAATAAGCTTTTTGTATCTAAGATGAAGTCATTATTTTAGCAAATAATATCACCTATGCAGCAGCTTATGTGATAAAAGATAAATTTTTAATAATGTCATTCTCGCACATGACATAATTCATTTTATGAAAAGAAATGAAGAAAAGGCTTTATGGATTTGGAGTTGGATATGTCAGAAGTTTCTGAAAGAGTAAAGTGGAATTTTCTTGAGAAAGTTATGAAAAAGATGGACTTTAATGATGATTGTTGTACTCTAGTGCATCATTATGTGAATACTACAGAAATTCGTACTCAATTGAATGGTTCTTTATGTGCACCTTTGAAGCCATTAAGAGGACTTAGACAAGGTGATCCTCTTGCACCTTATCTATTTCTCATCACTATGGAGGTTTTCACAAGGGAATTTTCGCATGGTGAGTAAACAAGAATAATTTAAAGGATAAAAAATACCAGAAATGCTCATCATGTCTCTCATCTATTGCTTGTTGATCATTGTTTGCTCTTTACTAGAGCAAGCATTCATAATGTGAATAATTTATTAGAAATTATTGAGTCTTTATACAAAGCGGGAAGAAAGATGGGTGTTTTTTTTTTCTTAATTGATTTTTGGATACTAAACAAAAATCATGGATATTGAAACATCCCTGAAATAAAGAGGATACGAAATATCAAATCTTCCAATTTTTTGTGTATTAAAGAGAAGTAATTAAGAGTCCTTTCTTGAATTTACTATCTTTATTTTTATTATTTATCCACGGTACTACTTGATTGTTAACTTTCTCATAGAAACTGTTATATTTATAATCGGTCTTTCAAATATTATCATGCCTGAAGATGTCATATGATATGATGGTATGTTAGAGCATCGTTTTACAAATGATGCATTTATTTATATTTGTTGCAAAAACAGTTGTGAAGGAGTCATAGTTGAAAAGGAGCAGGCACCAAGTATACCATCAACTTTTCGTTCAGCAACCTATATGGGCAAAACATAATACAATTACAAGTAGGTTAACAATAAATACCTTGTTTATGATTGTATGAAGAGTTTCTCTTTTTCTCTTCTACAATCAATGTGTATATACAAAAGGTCAATGTACATGATTTTGTATAAGAGTTCTTGAAAAATCTCAAAAATTAACTGAAAACACTAGGGGTACCAAAATACACCACCAACTTTTTCGTAGGAAATTTGTATGGAAAAACTCAACACAACTCCGAGAGCTAAACTCAATCTCTTGTAATTAGAACGTTTACAGAACCAAAGCCGTTAACCTAATTACAAAGAGAAAACTTGGACGGGACCAATGTCCAAGAATCAATCAAGTCTATCCAACAAACTAGGTCGGATGTATCTACTATGATTGATTAACGCACAACATGTGGCATTTCAATTATAAAGATAAACAATATAATGCAGAAAAAAAAAATAACACAGATACCAGAAGTTTTGTTAACGAGGAAACCGCAAATACAGAAAAACCCGGGGACCTAGCCAGATTGAACACCAAACTGTATTAATCCGCTACATACACTAGCCTACTACCAATTAACTTCGTTCTGGAATGTAGTTGAGCCCGAACTCAGTCTCAAACCGATTAAGGTACAGTCGCGCTCCTTACGCCTCTTGAATCCAAGCAGGACTCCACGCAATTGATTCCCTTAGATGACGTCGTCACACCAACTAAGAGTTGCTTCAACTCAATTGAAGACTTTAAACCAATCTGCCTCCCACAGATTAAGCCAATATAAGTGATTTCCCAATTACGATCAAAACATATGGTCAAGGTGATGGAAATCGATACCAATAGACAAAGTCTAGCTAACCTCAAAATCCAGACTTATGCAACCCTAAGTTCATCCTAGATTATTATTCACCTCACAAGTACAAAACCTGCGGAATCACAAAGTTGAGACAAAGAGAACTTTGTGATTTCTATCTATATTTTTCAAGTGATAAATCAACAATCGAACAAGATCAGGATACTCGAGTTATCAAGATAAAAGATAACTGGACCTGGTTTCATGAATCCCTATAAAGTCTTTGTAGTCGATAAACCCTAAAAGGGTTTCTGGAGATGACGAATCTAGATACAACTAGGATACACCAAAAAGTAGTGTCGGGATTCAAAGATCCCTGTTGCTTGGAGTTCCCATTTTATAGACATTCAAAGCATGGGTTGTTTTAGGTTTAAGATAAGATAGCTTTGGAACCAAGAAAACAATATCCACCGTTAGATGAATCTTTGAATCTGATTTACATAAACAAGATATACACTCTAGTTAGGTGAAAACGTAACCGAACCGTGTATAAAGACTGTGTTCAAGGTGGTTAGCCGAAACTAGTCGATATGAACTTATAAGCTTAACATTCATTTACATAAACACTTAAAACATTAACCTTGAGTCACAATCATGTGATCAAATAAGTCTATGGTACTTTTAGATATTCAATCAAATGCTAATTATCTCATAGAAATAATTTTATTGCACTTGAAAATAATCCACATGGTTAGTAGATGTATAAGATACAAATACCATTGTCGTTCGTGACTCAGGTTAGTCATAGGACATGTACCAGTTTGTACACTATTAAGCATCACCACAATTGGGTATGCGTACAGTATGGATACCTTAAGACTACGACCTGGTTCCGGAGTCCACAAAACTATTTTAGTATGCATACCGGTATGGATACACAACTCAGTTCCGGAATACATAACTTTTCTGGTACGTGTACCTATGGATACCAAACCGGTTCAGTTCCTTTTCGGTTTGCATATGGTTATGCTTACCAATCCAGTTCACGATCCAAACAGATTTTCATATGGTGTGCATAAGATAAGCGTACCACAAATCTGCAAGTCGATATATAGCTACTCCTTTACGTGTAGGAATACATGTAATACGGCTTCATACTTATAACAGTTTTTCCAGATTGTAAGACTGATAACACTATCTTTATCCGAATCTATAGTAGTTCTGTATTTCTATTTAAATCGATTTGAAACATTCCCGAATAACATCAATGACACATATCACTGTTCTAGGCTATTTTCGAATAATAAAACTTGAATCATGATTTTGATTGCGAACAATAAATTTTCCTTAACCGAAAATTCATCAAGTATGAACAAATATTCATTAAGCTTAGTCATTATATTTGGAGAACTACTTATCGAGATTAACTTGACTCGAAATTATTGTTTATGCATGATAGTCTAATTAGTTTCGCGACAACGTCTCAAGTATAGAAAAGTGAATATAACTTGAGAAATAGGTGGTTCAGTCTCCACTTACCTTTCGTTGATGAAGTTCTCCAAAAGCTTCGGTTGATCTTCGCCTTCAAATGGTAGAACACAATGATGACTGGTTCGTTTCTCAACTACCTTTATCCTAGACCGAGACTTAACTAATTGTATACTAGAAATCAAGAGATAGTTTTGACAACTAAATTTGAAAACAAGCTTGAGATATCAACACTTGTGAGTTCAATCCAGCAATGCTCTAACATTAACATCCAAGATAAATCTAGTATTGCCCGAAATCTACGAGATTTGAATTCTAACAAGCACAATACAAATTCAACAAGAACGACTTTTGTAGGATCTCAATCAATTAAGGCTCGAGGATTATCTAGATTGGTGACGTACTACTTATGATATTCATATTATAAAGATAAACGATATAATGCGGAAAAGAATATAATACAAGACACCGGAATTTTGTTAACCAAAAAAACCCGTAGATGCAGAAAATCCGGGGATCTTGTCCGGCTTGAACACTTGTATTAAATTGATACAGACACTAGCCTACTATCATACTTCGGATTGGAATGCATTTGAGACCGAATTCACCCTCCAAGGAACTTAGCTTCAGTCGTTCTCATGTACGTCTTTTGAATCTAGCAAGATCCTAGGCACTTGATTCCCTTAGCTGACGTCCTTTATAGCCTAAGAGATGCTTCAGCCTCGGTGAATACTTTTGATACTTATCTACCTCTGACATAAATCCTATTGGTTTCTCTTTCGATATATTTCAATCAAGGTTTGGAAATATATTTGTAATAAACAAGTCTAGCAAACCTCACGGATACGAAATACTTACATTCTTATCAGAGAGAAACCTACATCACTACACATCACAAAAACAATCTAGACAAATCAATGAAGAGTTTAGATATTTATCTTGTGGAATAACAAAGTCTGAGACGAGGAGAAATTTGTGATTCCCAATTTATCTCGTTCCTGATCTAAAGTTCATGAAGAACAAAATCTGGATACAAGAACTATCAGGTAAAAGATAATCTGGCTGGGCTTCACGAATCCCTCGGCGGATTTTTCAAATTTATAACCTAATACAATTTCGTAAAGAAACCTAGGTTATAGAGGAAGACTCTAGCCAGGCTTGCAACTAAAACACAAGAATACATGGATTGGGAAATCTAGCTGCAAGTGTCTCTCTATTTATAGAATTTCAAGGGTACATGTAGGTTTGAGTTCAAACTAAGGTTGCTTGGAATCCAAGCTAACACATTTCTAGTTTAGATAAAATTTCAAGTTAGGAATTTATGTAGGCATGTAAAAAGGTTGCCCTTAAATTACACAGAAAAATATGAATTATGGTTCGAACATTAATATAAATATAATCATGCATAATGATAATTCACAAGGACTAAGCAAGTCCGTAAACGTCCAAGCAAGTATGATGTTCAAGAACACTCAAGACTAAACAATAATCCACAAGCTCGATATATAAGAAATATTGTTTGAGAAGTGTTTATGAGAGATATAACAAAAGTACAAGGATCCTTTAATAATTAGTATAAAGAAGTATATGGGCTCCTTAGCAAATAGTGTCCTTTTTTATTTCTCAAAAAGTATTTAGAAATATGTCAAAAGTGACATGGTGTGTATACTGGGTTTACATACTTGAACTTTTGGCTTTGTCAAAGACAAGGTATACATTCCTTGGGCAGTTCATGAACTTTTTCCTCCATTAAAACTATGCCAAAATTGTTATGGTATATGCACTGGGTATACATACCCTTGAGAGTTCGTGTACTTTGACTTTAAAAACTAAAGGCCACAAAACTATGTCTAAAACGACATGGTATATGTACTAGGTACTAGGGAATGACACTTGCCGAAATGGCACGGGCTATTTCACAAGTTTATTAACTTTGTACGGCGTATAAATTCGGTAATACCGGTTATGAACATACTGAAATGGAAGATTTATATTTATATTGGCTGTTGTTTTTTAATGGTTTACACGTTAAATTTGGACTAATTATTTGAGCTTTAATGGTTTACTTTGGTATTTAATTCGAATGGCTCTTGATTACTTTGTTGGAGAAAATGAGTTTTTTAATAGTCTTGGTTTTGATTTGATCTTGTGACCTATGAGTCACTAAGGATGCTTTCTCATTTTCTTATGAGTGAATGAAAGAGGACCTTTAGTTCGACATTGGATATACTAGAGGTAAATGTACTCCATATATGCTGAGTATCTTAGCTACCAATATGGATGGGCGGGCATGAGTGAGAAGACGCTAAGGATTTGGGCTTAGGGCTCAGGCTTGTGCCTGCGCCGTGGACATATGTCAACCAACCAAGGTCTATTTCTTTTGTTCAAATTTTTTTTGAATTATCTTAAGGAATTTAAAATGATTTTTGATTCTCTATTAATTGGTTTGCTTAACTTGGGGCTTATGACTTGGGAGAAAGTTATTTACTTACCAAAATGAGTTTTGTAACTTATGTCAACATTATGACAGAATATTTCCTAAATTTTTTTAATTAATTTATGTCATAATTTACGACTTAATTTGTCCTTAATTAGTGCACTGAATTAACTCTCCTTTTTCCCTATAAAAGAAAATGAATTTCTCATTTACAAATTGTGTCCAGAAGAAGTTACTATTCTTCTTCTTTTCGTCTTTCTCCCTCTGTGTGGTTTTTATATTCCGTGCCATTGATGTTGAGTTCGTAAGAGTGGGCAAGTATTATAGTGCTTAGAGTATTTGCAACGGGCAGTTTTATCCTGGATATGACTTCACCACGGGGTATAGGCATCACTCATTTTGAGGCGTACCGGTGAACTATCGTGTTAAGGACAGCGTGTTGAGCACGTGACTCTGTCCTCTATTTGTTGTTTCCCATTAAGTGTTTATTTAAGCTTTTTCAGAAATTTGTTTCTAACATCATTCTTTAAGTATTTTATTGTTGCAGTACCAACAATCTTAACACGATAGTCATTTCTGTCTGTAACAATGGGTAAGAAAGATGTTGAAAGGCCTGCGAAAATTTTCTGGGAGCTCGTCTGTTTCGTCAAATCGTTCACTTCCATTATAAAGGAGCTAAGTATCAATAACTTTTGCTTATTTGATTTTTCCTTGTTTTTTGATTATTGCACCCAACAATTTTAAGACACTAATATTTGCAATAATCAAAAATGTTAATTGTGGAGTGAAAAACCAAAATAACGAATTTTTGGTCAGCTGTATAGTTTCGAGTTTATCTCTTAACCTAGAAGTAATTTTGATAAACCATTTTGATATAATGTAGTAGACATCTTGATAGTTACCCACGTAAAATTTCAGAATTTTTGGAGTTGTAAAAGTATTTTTTCGATATTTTACAAAACAGAGAAACGTTCCTGAAAAATTCTGACGAGCAGAAATTTGTTGTTGAAAAAATTAGTTTTTATGGGGTAACAATGAGTTTTTTGAAATAGTGGTTCAAATGAAGTTTGTAAATCTAGATGTTATCTTCAAAATTCATATTTTATTTTCTGATTCGGAATTGTGGTTTGTGAATAAAGGTGCCATCTACAAGGGACATGGCTAATAGGCGCATGTGGCTGAAAACAAATCTTCCAAAGATGGCAAAGGTGAGAACGTCAAATGCAACACTATGCATATCTCTCGTAAGAAAGGTATGTTTCGCGGACCTAAATCTAGCATTACTTTAATTAAGGGTGATTGTTATGTTTGTAAAATTCCTGGCCATTTGGCAGTAACTGTAGACAACGTAAAACCTTAATAAGTAGAAAGTTAATGCTAATTTAGTTGAAACAAAATAGAACGAGTTCAGTGGCATGATGTCGGAAGTTATTTTAATAACCAATGTGAGATATTGCTGGGTGGACTCTGGAGCCACCACGCATGTTTATTGAAACATAGACATGTTCACCTTCTATCAGAGAATAAAGGATGTCGAGAAACTCTATATGAGTAACTCATTTGCGACAGAGATTGCATAAAAAGGAAAGGTCGAGCAACAGCTCATATATGTAATATTCTCACGTTGAATGAAGTTTTCATGTTCTGGGCATATGTAAGAATCTTGTTTCTTGTTCTATTGTAGATGGTGAAAGATTTAAGATCTTGAAAACTTGTTGTAACTATGGGGAGTGTTTTAGGCAACAGTTAATTGACTTGGGATCCATATAAGCTTAACGGAAAATCTGATGAAGTGAACATAGTTGATTTGTGTGCTTTCTTTTGTGTGATTGGATGTTTTGCATGGTAGACTTGGACATGTAAATTATAAGTCAATGCATAAACTAGTTAATGTGGGATGCATACCCAAATTTAGTTTGGAAAAGGAACACAAATGTGAAATTTGCGTAGAATCAAAGTTTGCTAGAAAAACTTTTAGCAAAAATGTTCGTAGAAATTCTAAACCCTTAGAATTAATTCACTCATACCTAAATGAAATCGGTTCAAATTAGAGGTGGTAAGAAATGGTTTGTTACTTTTATAGACGAATGTACGAGGTATTGTCATATATATTTGGTTAGAGGTAAGGATGATGCCTTAGAAGCCTTTAAGATGTATAAACTAGAAGTTGAAAACCAATTGAATACTACCATTAAAACCATTAGGTTTGACCATGGTGGTGAGTACAAAATTCCTATATGAGATTTCTGTGTAGATGATAGACACATTTTTGTGTCTGAATTGTCCTCATTGTCTCTATTGTTGGTCTCGATTTTTGTACTAATTTTGGTGTTTTTATGTTTGTGTAGGTGTTTTTGGAGAAATACACTTGTGCGGAAAAAGTTGCTCAAAAAGTGTTATTTGGACCCCCGGAGAAAAGTACTAAAGGCACCCTCACTTTGGTTAAGGGGCACCTCAGTTGGGCTCCTGCTATTCGCACCCCCAGTTTGGTTAGGGGGACACCATCTTCTCCATTCAAAATTCAGTTTTGGTGGGAACTTTTGCAGCCATCGGGAAGAATTAGGGTTCGTGTTTTGGGCATGTTAGAAGGAGACTAAATCGCTGAAACTTCATGGTTCGACTTGTTAGAACCTCACAGGCATGGTATGGTCTTTATTTTCGGTTAGAATTGGCTGTATCGTAGGATTGAAGCAAACAGAGCAACACGTACATGTACACAGGTCTGCTTGAGTTTTGAAGTTTTTTGAACGTGTTCTGTGCATGATTGTTGGCTCGAGCGACCACCAGGAGCGTGTAAGAGATAAATAAGGATAGATTTCATCTGGCAGACGCGTGCAAGAGAAGAAAATGGAAAGAATATCTTCCCGTATCTGGCCGAGTAATGGGGGATTATTCCGGAGTGATTACCGTGATTTTGTGGCCCTGTCGACTATATATAGAGTGTTGAGGAGTTGTAGCGAGGGTACGGAGAGTTTGGGAGAGTTTAGAACACCACAAGAGCCAAAAATCGAAGTTGCGTAAAACTACCATTCTTCACCGGTGTGAAGAACACGAAGAACATTAGACCACCGTAGGCAATCGTTCTTCTACAAAGGACAACGACACTTAGCCGAGGGGCGCAGATCAACAAAAACAGCAGCATTTCATCTCTATCGTTTTTTGTAACGGTGTTTGCAACAATTATAAACGTTGCAAACACCCGATTTTCATCATTTTCTCCATTTCATCTTTGTAAACACCCTTTGAGCAATAATAATGATTTTTGAGCGTGTTTCCAACATGATGAGCGGCTAATTCTCTCGCAACCAAGGCAATGAGGAAGCTATTTACGCATGAATAATTGGTAATCACTTATTTTCTCTAATTTATAATTTTTAATTCACTCAATCACTGCTTTTGCAGAGTTTTTAATTATTTGCAAAAATTTTCTTCATTAGTTGTGATTCAATTAGATAGGTTATGCTTTGTATTAAGATAATCTATGCTTAGGGGATACAATTAATTTTTGAGAATTTGCCTGATTATTTGTGGATTAAGAAATAAGGACTTAAAAAGATAATTAGAGTTTTGTGTTAATCACCATAAATTATTCATGTGTAATAGTGGAATCAGTGTCTTGGTTATTTTCTCATATCTTGAATCAAATTTTGAGCTAAGTTTTGTTTGTTTTTACGTTTTATTTGTCTAAAATCTTTTGCTTTCACAAGTCTCAACGAACCTTTTTACTACAACATTATTGATTCACATCAATTTTGGCGCCGCCGACGCGGGCTTGTCTTTAGGCTAGAGTTTTTAGATTTTCTTTTAGGTTTTTATTTATTTGTTCTTCTTTACGTTTTTGGGTTTTTGTCTTTTCCTTTCAGATTTTGGGATTTGCAGCGAAAGAAAAATTTGCCAAAGCTTTTGGTGGATACTTAAAGATTTGGAGTTAAAGACAAAGCGAAAGGAGCGAAATAAGAAGATTTTTTATATTTTATAAAAAGAGAGAAAAAAAAAAGAGAGGCATTTTTATTTTTTTAGATATTTTTATTTTTTTTAGACTTTCCTTTTCTTTTTGCACTTTTACTTTTTGGACTTGGACATTTGGACATTCTTTTATTTTTAAACCCTACGGAAGGGTAGTATTAAATATTAAATTGTTTGCAGAGAAGGACGGTGATTACGATATCACCTCGGCCCCTCGGGTTCGTACATGACATAGGAGTCGTGGCCCGAGTCGACTACAACGCTTCATCCCCCTTCTGGAACGGGAGGTAAGTTTGTCGAAACACTCGCGAATCCCCGCTAGCGAGTTCTTGTCTTCCTTCGTGTGAATATATGCTTGAGGACTTGAAAACTACTGTTTTAATTTCCTAGTAAAGGGCAAGGACTAGCCATATAAGATAAGGGTTCGGATTTCATCACCGTTCTCTTCTTGCCCTCCTTAGGAGAACAATACTTAACACGAACCTAAGCCTTAAAATTTGAATAGAACGAGACCGATAGGGTAATGAGCTTAGTAGGAAAGTCGCTCGAAAAATATTGGTTACTCTTTTAGCATACTTCGAGTTCATGATGGTTTCGTGAAGTTGAATGCGTGACTGCGCCGCCTTGTAATAGCGGTGAGGCCTTGGGTATCAAAGATCCACGGAGCTTCCCTCGCCTTGATTCAACTTACTTTAACTCGGATTGATCCAGAGGGGTTTTCTTAGATTGTAACGAATTCCCTTTCGAAGGATTAGAAGTCGGTCTAGAAAACAATCTAAGTGGAGCCATCATGCTTTTTGTTTGCTAGATATCATTAGGTTTGCTTTGTGGTGGAGTCGGCCTTGTTTGTGTTTGCATAGAACTTCCTTCCTTTTAGGATTTTTCTTTTTCTTTTGTTTTGTTTTTCTAGTGTATGCCCGAGGTCATTAGAGAACGGGCTTGGAAAAGAAACACTCTAGGTCGTTTGATTAGTGACAAACCTAGTAGTTCTTCTTGTGGATGTGGGGAACTCGAAGACTCTTCTTTTGAGAGCCCCGTTTTTGGAAACTTCGCTTTGAGAATCTGTCTCTTAGTGAGGAAAGTACCCCTAGTACTTCAAGTTTGTGCCAACGATGGCAACTTTGAAAGATTACATGTTCCCAACAGGGACCAACCGAGCTTCATGCATTAAATTGTCAGCCAATACGGCTAACTTCGAGATAAAAGCTAGTATTCTTCAGATGATCCCTATATTCTTAGGAAAATATGATGAGAACCCTTATTTTCATATTAAGGACTTGAGGAAATTTGTGGGATAGTTAGAATAAAAGACCTTTCTCGATGAAGTTTTGAAACTTAAGATGTTCCCATTTTCCTTAAAAGATAAAGCCAAGACTGCTAAACAACCTACCATCCGGATCCATTGAAACATGGCAGGGAACTTATTGCTTCTTTCTATATGAAATTCTACCCTAAGCATAAAACTGCAAATGTTAGGCGAAAATTAGTGCTAGTGTGCAACAAGAGGGAGAGTCACTTTATAGGTTTTTAGAGAGATTCAATGATCTCCTATCTCAGTGTCCTCACCATGGATTTGATAAGATGAAACTTGTAGGGATTATTTATGATGGTTTAGACTATTCGACCAAAGCCATGGTCGAGTCTATGTGTGTCTTTGGTGAGTTTACTAATAAAAGTGCTTGAGGATGCCTTTACCTTCTTAGGAGTTGTTCTTTGAGAAATCCCAACAGTGGGAGTCTTGTGTTGAACCCCTAAAAGACTCTTGGTTAATAGAAGTAGCACCAATGTGGTAGATACAAGCTTCGGGTCGATGCTAAGTTTGTTGCTTTGTCCGAGAAGGTTAGAAGCTTTGGAAATGGGTCGGTCTAAAAATAGGTCCCTTGGTGAACCTAATAGAACCTCTCAAGTATCTAGTTGTGGAATAGAGCCCGATAACTCATTTTGGGAAGGTCAGGTTAGTGAAGAGCAAGCTCATGCTGTCTATAACAATGCTAGGTTTGAAAAGCGTCAGAAGTATGACCCATACTCAGAGACCTACAACCCTGGTTGGAGAAACCATCCTAACTTTTCTTGGTCTAAGGGACAGAATCAAGGTCGATCTAGTAATTCTCACCTCCCCCGGTTTTGGTTATGCTAAGAACTCTTCGAGTCAACCCTGTTTCGGAACCCTTCGGATAAAAAGATCACAAGTTTAGAGGATACTCTCGCCTCATTTATTAAAAGCTCAAAAAAGATCAACCAAATGGTTGCGCAAGGGATAGATGAAAGTAAGAGTATAGGTTATGCTAACTCTCGGCTATTTCCGAGTTGAAAACCCAGGTTAGTCGATAAATGAGTCTTTGAGGGAAAAAGGTAAGTTTCCTAGTCAAACTCAGCCAATCCTAGAGGAGTTCATCAAGTAGGTGAAGGACCATCCCATCATGTGAATGCTATTAAAACCCTTAGGAGTGGTAGAGTGGTAGACAACAAGGTAACCATGCCCGATAGTGAACATGTTGTAGTTCACCCCACCGAGCCGAAAAATGATGAGGAGACTGATAGAGTCTCTAATGAGACCAATGAGGGTCATATTGATCCAGGCTTTGTTCCTAGAGCCCCATTCCCATAGCCGCTAGTTCCAACTAAGAGGGAGTCCAACTTTAATGATATATTGGAGGTTTTAAGCAAGTTACTATCAACCTCCCATTGTTGGATGCGATTGCGGACTCATGCTTATGCCAAGTTTCTTAAGGACTTGTGTACACGAAAGCGTAAGCTTAGTGTTCAAAAGAAAGTCCTTCCTAGCTAGTCACGTGAGTTCTATTATTCAGAATACCACTACTCCTAAATACAAAGACCCAGGGTACCCTACCATTTCTTGCACAATAGGTAAATACCGTGTTGAGAAAGTTTTGCTTGACTTAGGAGCCAGTGTGAACTTACTTCCATACCATGTGTACCTTAAGCTAGGACTTGGTGAGATGAAACCTACCCAGATGACTCTTCGGTTAGGCGATAGGTCCGTTAAAATTCCTCGGGGTGTGATCGAGGATGTTCTCATAGAGGTCGACAAGTTTATTTATCCTATGGATTTTGTTATCCTAGATACCCAACCTGTCCCCGACCCAGAGAAACCATAATACCGGTAATTTTAGGTCGCCCGTTTTTAGCTACATCCAATGCGATCATTAACTGTCGAACCGGTATTATGAATTTGTCTTTTGGTAATATGACTATTGAGCCGAACGTCTTTCATATTAGTAAGCTACCCTCTGAACTAGATGACTCGAGCATAGAAGAAGTGAACATGATAGGAACATTAGTCGAGGAGTCATTACCAAACACTTTGTTAGAAGATCCATTAGAGAAATGCCTAGCTCACTTTGGGATTGATTTTGATGATGATGATGTGATTAATGAGGTGAATGCTTTGTTAGATTCAACCCCTTTGATAGACACTAGTAATGGCTGGAAACCCAAGTTCGAACCTCTACCCGTTTCTAAGTCTACCCTAGTTTCTTCGTTAGAAGAGCCTCCTAAGTTGGACCTAAAACCATTACAAGATACCCTAAAGTATGTGTTTTTAGGCCTTTCTGAGACTTTACCTGTGATTGTTGCTTCCGACTTGGATAGTGATCAGGAAAGTAGGCTAGTGGCCGTCCTTCAAAACAACAAGGAAGCTTTAGGGTGGGCAATAGCAGACATTAAGGGTATAAGTCCTACTGTTTGTATGCATCAGATATATTTAGAGGAAGATACCAAACCTTCTAGGGAGATGCAACGAAGACTAAACCCCAATATGAAAGAAGTAGTTCGAACCGAGATCCTTAAGTCTGTTAGATGCGGGCATTATCTACCCCATTTTAGACATGTAAGTGGGTCAGCCTCGTTCGGGTTGTTCCCAAGAAATCCTAGATTCTTGTAGTCCCGAATGATAACAATGAGTTAATCCCTACCCGAGTGACCACGGGTTGGCGTGTTTGTATTGACTATAGGAAATTGAACAAGGTCACTAGGAAGGACCACTTTCCCCTTCCCTTCATCGACCGGATGCTAGAGAGATTAGCCGGACATAGTCATTACGCTTTTTAGATGGCTACTCTTGCTATAATCGATCGTTATTGCCCTGTAAGACCAGGAGAAAACCACTTTTACCTGTCCCTTTGGTACCTTTGCGTATAGACGCATGCCTTTCGGGCTATGTAACGCCCTGCGACTTTTCGAGCGTTGCATGATGAGCATATTTTCGATATGGTAGAACGGTTCTTAGAGGTCTTTATGGATGATTTTTCGTTGTTTGGTTCATCTTTCGATGAGTGCTTGCATAATTTGTCATTAGTGTTGACTAGATGTAAGGAAAAGAATTTAGTGCTTAATTGGGAAAAACGTCACTTCATGGTTCGTTCAGGAATTGTTCTAGGGCATATCGTATCTTCTAAGGGTATAGAGGTAGATAAAGCCAAAGTTGACCTTATCAAGACTTTACAGGTCCCAAAAACCGTAAAAGATATTAGGTCATTCTTAGGGCATGCAAGTTTTTATCGTCGATTTATTAAGGATTTTAGCTTGATTTCTAGACCTCTTTGCAATTTGCTTGCAAAAGATGTTAAGTTTGTCTTTGATGATGCTTGTTTAGAGGCTTTTGAGAAGCTTAAGACTTTACTCACTACCGCACCCATAGTCCAGGCACCTAACTGGAACCTACCCTTTGAGATCATGTGCGATGCTTCAGATTATGCTATTGGTGTTGTGCTAGGTCAGCGAGAAAACAAATTACTTCATGTGATTTACTATGCTAGCAAAACTCTGAATGATGCCCAGTTGAACTATACCACAACGGAGAAGGAACTGTTAGCCATTTTGTTTGCCTTAGACAAGTTTAGACCCTATCTCTTAGGTTCTAAAATCGTAATCTATACTGATCATGCTGCTTTGAAATACCTTTTGTCTAAGAAGGATACCAAACCTAGATTGATTAGATGGATCCTTTTATTACAAGAATTTTGTCCAGACATTAGAGACAAAAAGGTTGCAGAAAATGTAGTAGCAGACCACTTGTCTAGGCTAGTTGTTAGTTCACCTAATGATTCCCTTCCTATTAGGGATAGTTTTCCTGATGAACAACTATTCTTTTTTATCCAATTACCTTGGTATGCGAATATAGTGAACTATCTTGTTACTGGTCGAATGCCCCAACATTGGGGTAAACAAGATCGTTCTAGGTTTTTAGCCGAGGTTAATCACTTCTTTTGGGATGATCCTTATTTGTTTAAGTATTGTCCGGATCAGTTATTAGGAGATGTATACCTGAGAGTGACCAGTCCGGTATTATTTCCTTTGGTCATGATCATGCTTGTGGGGGTCACTTTAGTGCTAAGAAGACTGCTGCTAAGATATTGCAGTATGGATTCTACTGGCCTTCGTTGTTTAAAGACTCCCACGATTCTTTGTGTTACTTGTGAACGTTGCGAAATTAGGAACCATTTCCGTAGGAACATGATGCCCTTGAACCCTATTTTAATCGTTGAGGTCTTTGATGTGTGGGGCATTGACTTTATGGGTCTGTTTCCCAATTCTTTTGGTAACCTATACATCATTGTCGATGTAGACTATGTCTCTAAGTGGATTGAGGCGGTTGCGTGTAAAACCAATGACCATATGGTTGTGATTGAGTTCTTGAAAAATAATATACTTACACGTTTTGGTACACCGCGAGCTATAATTAGTGATGGAGGGTCGCACTTTTGTAATGGACCTTTTAAGCTTTTGATGAAGAAATATGGTATTACACATAAGGTAGCTACCCCGTATCATCCGCAGACTAGTGGTCAGGTGGAGGTTTCTAATAGGGAGATAAAATGTATATTAGAGAAAATAGTTAATCCTAATCGGAAAGACTGGTCGTCTAGGTTTACTGATGCCTTATGGGCTTAACGTACTGCGTTTAAAACCCCTATTGGAATGTCGCCTTATCGGCTTGTTTATGGCAAGGCATGTCATTTACCTGTTGAGTTAGAACATAGAGCTTATTGGGCTGTTAAGAAGCTAAATTTTTCACTTGACAAGGCAGGAGACCATAGGAAACTCCAGCTCAATGAGTTGGACGAGATTCGTATAGATGCTTACGATAGTGCGAAGGAGTATAAGAACAAAATGAAACTTGTGCATGATAGAAATATTTTACGGAAGTCATTTTCTCCAGGTCAAAAAGTTCTTCTGTATGATACCCGCTTGCATCTTTTCCCTGGGAAGTTACGTTCTCGGTGGACGGGTCCTTTTATTGTTCGCACTGTCTTTCCTCATGGAGCTGTTGAGATCGAAACACCGGACGGTAGTAGTTCTTCGAAGGTTAACGGTCAGAGATTGAAACCCTTTTTAGAGCCCTTCCATACAGGTGATGTTGAGGAGGTACCTCTGGAGGACCCTGTTTACCCTTGATTGACCATCGAGGCGATTGTATATTGTATATTAGTTTTTGATTTCTCTCTTCACCCAGGTACTATCTTTCCGACTTCTCTCTTTACTGATTCCTCATGTTACTTTACTTTTTGGTATTGCTCTTTCATTAGAAACATTGAGGACAATGTTAGATTTAAGTTTGGGGGTGGGGAAGAAACTTCTTGTTAGTTTTTAGTTGCAATAAATAAACTCCAGAGCCTAGAAATTTAAGTTTATTAAGGTCGGCACTAACCAATCTAAGTGGATGGAAACATGTTGATTGTAGGAGTTGAGGAACCAATCTGATTAGATGGAAACGTCTAGAAGAGTCTATTCATAAAAGCACGGATCTCAGGTGTTAAAAATGAAAACATGATAGTTTCGCCATATCCTCGTGATGGAAACATCGAAAGAATCTTGATCACTTCTTTTTCTTTTTCTTTTTTACCATTGCTAGGATGAAATAGAGTGACTGAGATACAAAAAAAAAAAAAAAAAAAAAAAAAAAAAAAAAAATCGGACCACTAGACCAACCGGAATAAATAAAATAAAGTCGATCACTGGTACCCTTGTATATGCCAGCTGAGTTGACCTAGAGTTAGGATTATCGACCATTGGTTCCCTTGTATATGCCAAAGGTGTTGATATTAGTCCGCACCAGTGTCTCACCATTAGGATAGGTTCACCTTAGTCAACATCATCCACGTTTCTCTACATCCATCTTCTTAATCTTTCCATGTGATTGGTTGACTCCGGTTTATGATATCCAGAAACTATCTGAGTAGAGCTCTGTCACTTTATATGAATTTTAGTATGCTTGAGTGCAAACTCATGTACAGCAATTGGAATTTCGCATCGGGGTACTTCCTCTTGTAATTAATAAGTATGCCAACCAAGGAGATTCTTTAGTGCCTTCCAAGGTTCTGCGTAGATAGCTAGTGGTCCGAGTAAAGGTTTTGTGGGTACACCTCACGGTAAACCCTCCGGAGACAACACTCCGCCACTAGGGCCACCTAGTGGTTTAACGGCTTACTGCACGTGCTTAGTGTAGTCATTTTATTTTTGCTCGAGGACTAGCAAATAATAAGTTTGGGGGTATTTGATAGACACATTTTTGTGTCTGAATTGTCCTCATTGTCTCCATTGTTGGTCTCGATTTTTGTACTAATTTTGGTGTTTTTATGTTTGTGTAGGTGTTTTTGGAGAAATACACTTGTGCGGAAAAAGTTGCTCAAAAGTGTTATTTGGACCCCTGAGAAAAGTACTAAAGGCACCCTCACTTTGGTTAAGGGGCACCTCGCTTGGGCTCTCGCTATTCGCACCCTGATTTGGTTAGGGGACACCATCTTCTCCATTCAAAATTCAGTTTGGCGAGAACTTTTGCGGCCATCGGGAAGAATTAGGGTTCGTGTTTTGGGCATGTTAGAAGGAGATTAAATCGCCGAAACTTCATGGTTCGACTTGTTAGAACCTCACATGCATGGTATGGTCTTTATTTTCGGTTAGAATTGGTCAGTATCGTGGGATTGAAGCAAACAAAGCAACACGTACATGTACACAGTGTCCGCTTGAGTTTTGAAGTTTTTGAACGTGTTACGTGCATGATTGTTGGCTCGAGCAACCACCAGGAGCGTGTAAGAGATAAATAAGGATAGATTTCATCCGGCGGATGACCGTTCCACCTCGCCCATATGCTCGTCACCGTCATTGGCACCAATTTAATCTCGCACACAACCAAACTTCGAGCTACAATTTCATTAGTTCTCATGGCATCGATCCACCCGCCCGATCACCAAAAGCAAACCGCTATCATTCAAGCTCTCGCAAATTCAACCAACCACCAATACCAAACCGATCTCGCCCATTCCCATCCGTGTACCAACAGCTCAACTTGAATTCATCACCATCTCGGAAGCTCTTGCACCTTCTTTTTCACTTCACATACCCACTTAATCGCATTACCATTGCTTACACCTCAATTAACTCCTTGTCTGACCTTGCACAATCCATCACCCATACAGCTTCATCAAAGACACGCCCGCCTCCACTTATCCAAAGACAACCAAGCTCTCGCAATCGCTCATACATTCTTTGACCCTAAATTCCATCACCGTCAAACCCATAACAATCACCATTGTCGATTCTTTCCGCCTCTACTCATTGCCAACACCATGAGCCATTGCTTCTCACCAAGCAAAACACCACCGCAACTCAAACATTCATTTAAATCCCGCCTCAAAGCCGAGCTCATCTTTCCCAGAATCTGATCTTCTCAACTCCTACACTTCCCAGCTCGCCTCAATTCTTCATCCATAGACCGCAGCTGCAACTCCCGAAATAATCCTCACCCGCATTCTCATTCAACTCCTTCTCTTCACTTCCATGACCACTTCACTTTGAATTATGAGTCTCTATTGCGCAAAGAAGAACAACTTTGTCTCCGGTTGATGATATCATCATCTCGCTAACTCGAGATACATCCACCACCTGAAACTCTTCATAACCTAACACTTATAACCAACTCCATCAGTAGCTTCAGATTCCTCCAACCTGTCACCACCAGCTCAAGACCAACACTCCACTCGAGTTCCATCATCAACACCTCCATCGAGACAAACACCTCTAATCCTCATTCTGTTAATACTCACAACCATCATCAACCCCTCCATTGAGACAATGACCACAAGAACTCCATTGAGACAGCATCATTATCAGCCAACATACACAGCAGCATCATCAACGGCAGTTCAACTCACTCATCGACACACACATTGCACATGTTGCTTCCCTGAGTTCATCCCTGTACATTCTATTCACCCAGATTCAGTTCTTCTCATAGACAAACCCTAATTTCGTTTTCACCCAAGTTTGACGCTTAAATCACAAGCCGCAATCGACCCCGTCTACAATTTCATCTTCTCTTCTCTATTTCAGATCGATTTCCATCATCAATTTCATCTGAATCTCTCGATTTCACCAGAGAATCAACCCATCTGCTTTTCTCGATTCCATATACTGACCAAGACCATCATTTACTTCAATCACATCTTCACCGCCGTACTTTCTCGATCTTAATCTCTCAATTTTTTTAATCGCCCCTCGATCTGGTCTCTCGGATTTAATGGCGAAGAATCGTTGCTTTTCTCTCTTGTTTTCAGTGTGGAACAAAATGAGGTGAATGGAAGAAACACCTCCCGATTTAGGGTAGAAGAGGATTAGGGTGCTAACAAAGACACCCACCTTCTGGATAAGGGCCACCCATCCGCAACCCCTTAACCACACTGCTCTATTTAGTACTCCTCCCAATAGAGTTCCCCTTAACCTTTGCTTTGGTTCCCAATAGCATGTGAAATGACACTTTGCCCTTTTCGCCTCAATTTGGGTGAGTTCCGCTTCTTTTCTTCCGTGCGACTCCAGAATACCTAATAACTCAAAAACACACGTAAAGTACATAATTCACAAGAAAAATAGCAAAGAAAGCGTAACTACTAGATAGTAAATACGGTGTATTCTACACCTATCGTATTCCCCACACTTAGACTTTGCTAGTCCTCGAGCAAATCAAACAAAACAATTATAAAGAATACATACAACTCCGTGTCGTCGAGGCTACGGTCACTTTTAGCATAAATAACAAGCCTTTAAACCAATAGGTGTCCCTAGTGGACGAGTTATAGTCTCGTGAGGGTTTACTAGAGATATACCCACAAAACCTACTTTTCCAACTTACTAGTTCTCCGAAAATGATAGCATCCAACGCGCTAAGAAGACATAGAAATTCTGCACACTAGTCATAAGAAGTTAGACACATAAATGAACACAATCTCATTCTTAAAAGTTGAGAGAAAAATAACCATCCCTTCTCGACAAAAATTCGGGTTCGGAGTGATCAAAAGTCTCGACTCTGCCTCACAAGAAAGGGTTTTATGAAATTGCTCTCAATAATAAACAGCTTTTTATGGGTCACACATGTGTCCAGGTTGGAATGAAGAGAGAATCCTGAGACACGTTGAATGGTAGGAAGGTAAAAACCCTCCGAAATATTTTGAAAACCCACATCTTTTAATATTTTTTTGAAAACCCATTTTTCTGACGATCTCTTCGAAAGGAAATCAACCATTTAACGAAGGTGGGAATATGCTTACTTACCTCGTTATCCGTTCGGCGTGCAGCTAGCACCACTCTCACAGCATCCATAGAAACGTCTTCGGTCTTCTATCGGTGTCTTCATCTTCGTCTTCGGTCTTCGGTCTTCAACTCTTGATGATAACTCTTGAACTCCATAAAATCTTGACAATATAACTCTTTTCCTCAAATTCCTTGTCGCTTGAAACTTCATTATAGATATTCCTTCTTTCCATTGGCTTTATTGAAAGAAAAATACAAAACTAAATACAAACTATACAAACCCAAAATCTAATTTTTTTTTTTTTTTTTTTTTCAATTTTGAGACAAGAGAAAAATAAATACAAAATAAAATAAAATACAAAGGCCATGGTGTAAGTACTTTACCACTTGATTCTTCACAACTTGTATATATTGATATCATAAATTTCTCGAACTCTCATCCTTGATAATTTCGCTCTTATACAATAGTCTTCAACTTATAAAAATTCTGCTCCTTGTCTTGTTGCTTTACTCAAATCAAATCTGCTCATTTTTGTACCGTTGCTTGTAAACCTCAAACGTGTTCAACTTTCCTTCAAATTTGTGATGCTCCCTTGTTGATGATGATGGTGTTTCTATGGACTCATTGGTGTAGAGAGAGATAAGGTGGATGGTGCTAATCGCGAACAAGATTACAAGTGGTATGTAAGTTAGCAATTCGATGTCACCATCATGATTGATAAAAATAACACTCAAGAGATCAAAATAGTGCTTCTATTGGTGGGAGGTTGGGCAGCTCACCATTCTGCCCGGAATTTACGTACGGTGACACACACTCTAAAAACACATATTTAGACAGGTACAAAGAATTGAAGGTCGGTGCCTCACATTATGTAACATGGGTAGTCTCCACTATAGGGGATCACTACTCTAATACCGAATTCAGTCTGCACCTTATTTGCCACTGGCATGGTTAAATCCAACTTTAACTCTCATACAAGTAAGAAACTCGATCATGTTCTCTGTCATCTCTAAGTTCAATCACTATTATGAGATTCTCGATGTAATCTTAGCGACATGTATACTATGTAACTCTAAACTAACTACAAGTTGGAGTTTTATTCAAATATATACAAAAAAAAATTGAAAATTTTGACTCAAAAAGGCTAAAAACTCTATATGCAAAAGACTCCCCCACACTTAAACTTCACATTGTCCTCAATGTGTAAAACCGAAAATTCTGAATTCTGACGTAACAGCAGATAAAACGCAAAAACTGTACAAATTGGTAAGGAATTTGGAAAACTCCATTTCACAAAAGTTGTTCATCTACGTGTTTTCTACAAAGTGTCAAAAGGGCACGGTGTTTCGATAAACGGTCTGACAGTTATGGTCTCTGGACTGAAATACGTGCAGTCTGAATTTTTCTCGACGAAAAGGTATTCGTCATAATTCTCTTCTAAGATAGATTCCGGACGCAATGAAATTAAACATGGGGATGCAAATATGATATGAAAACTATAAAAATAAATAAATAAAAGGGTTTAAGATACAAAACCTATGGGTTGCCTCCCATTTAGCGCTTGGTTTAAAGTCGTCGGCCACTCTTTTGTTATCGTCCATATACCAACAATCTGAAAAGTTGAGGATCCTTCCATACAACCTGTTTTGCAAACACTAGCTTCACACAAATATTAGTAATATAAAACAAAAGTGAAGCTATGAACCGATAAAGCTTCCCCACACTTATTCTTGTCCACACTTGGGAGTGTATAAAGAATATAGAAGTTGGGTACTTCCACGGTTTCTTGTTCCATAACCTGCATAGTATGAGAATCAAGTATCTCTAATGGCGGAAAACGAGAAAAAAAGTCATTCAACAATACTCCCGAAGCACATACATTCAAACCAATAAGAGGTAAAGGAGAAGAAACAATAGGCAACGGGTTAGACAAACCTTGCACAATCTCTTGTATTACGGAATCCTCTTCATCCTTGAAAAACTCAAGTGAATTACTCACCTCTTTTATATCATGGTACTCTATCAAACCTTGCAACCATTCTTCGTCCGTTTCTGCCGTAACCAAAGTCTCGACATAAACATCATCATTACAATCATATGCAAGCTCAATTGGGTCTTCCACAATATTGGTCATAACGGTCACATTCTCAACATACTCCTCCTTGTTGTAAGGCACATACTCTTTTGCGGATCCAAATTTTATTATAAGAAACTTTTTAGAACACTCGAAAATGCATCATCCTCAAGCTCCACCCTTTGAATAGGCTCTTGATCATTATTAAGATCAATGCTTGAGTAATCTACACAAGTGTCTACATAATCCTCTTCGTCTTCATCTTGATCCCAAAAAGACTCCTCGGAGATGTCACCATGAGTTGTTTCAAGCAATGTATCATAATCACCGTCACTATCATAGTCAACATAAGATTGGTCCTCGCTGAATTTAGTGTTGCTAATCTCGAACTCATCCTTTTGAATAGGTGAACGATCATTATTACGATCAAG
Organism: Papaver armeniacum; assembly: GCA_023531295.1. Lineage (NCBI taxonomy): Eukaryota > Viridiplantae > Streptophyta > Magnoliopsida > Ranunculales > Papaveraceae > Papaver > Papaver armeniacum. Next base: position 137,450 of record JAJJWW010000968.1, on the reverse strand, counting down.
AGTTGAGTTAACTACACAATTATCAACGAAAGTGCCCAAGGATTGGCCTTTTTCCACATTAGCATCAATCAAATAATCATCACAAACCATATGCACATTAGAATTATCCATATCTTCCTTGCATTGATCAATGCCTCTTCGCAAGCTAGCAATACCTTCACGAAGTTCTTGGAGTTGCTCGTTTGTAGTCTCTTTTTCTTTTTGAAATTCCTCTTGTAAAAAGTTGGAAACTTGATCTATAAAGTTAGAGACTTTTTGTTCACAAGCATAAGAATCCTCCCATCATTGTGGTTGTTCACACACATACCCGCCATAAGGTTGTTGAGGAAAACCATAAGGTTCCATGGAATATTGGTCATAACCAATGAATTGGTTTTGATCATACCCATGGAATTGGTAGTTGTCATATTGTTGAGGTTGTTGAAAACCGCATTCATCCATATAGTATGCTCCTTCCATGAGAAACAAGCACCTAAATAAAATTTCAAAACCAAGGTTAAAAACCGAAAATAAGAAAAATAAAACAAAAACTAAAAACAAAACAAAAAATAAGAAACCAAAAACAAGTGACAACCGCTGCCTCCCCGGCAACGGCGCCAAAATTTGACCGGTATAGTCGCCGGAAGGTATCTCAGGTGACCGGCAAAGTCCGCCCGGTCACCGGTCAACGGGTCAACTCGGTCGGGTCAACGATTCAACTCGGTCAAGTGAGTCAAACCGGGTTAGCTGGTTCTAGTCAGAGAGTCAGGTCTGAGTCATGGGCTAACTCATCTGACTTGATCCTAGGCCAAAGCAGTTGCAGCTTTGCTCAGGCCAACAATGTGCTGCACAATCATTGTGCATCACCAATTTCTATCCAGCCATTATGGCCCTGTAACCTCAGACTCCTCAATATCATTTCCTCCACCTCAGTTCCATATGCTTGTCATCATCATTGGCACCAATTTAATCTGCACACAACCAAACTTCTGAGCTACAATTTCATTAGTTCTGCGATCGTATCCACCCCTGATTCGATCACCAAAAGCAGTCGCTATCATTCAAGCTCTACGCAAATTCAACCAACCACCAATACCAACCGCATCGATTCATTCCCATATGTGTACCAACAGCTCAACTTGAATTCATCACCATCTCGTGAAGCTCTGCACCTTCTTTTCAGCTTCACATACCCACTTTAATCTGCATTACCATTGCTTACAGCCTCAATTAACTCCTTACTGACCTTGCACAATCCATCACCTACGGTTCACAAGACACGCCCGGCTCCACTTATCCAAGACAACCGCTCCCGTGACTGCTCATACATTCTTTGATCCTAAATTCCATCACCGTCAAACCCATAACAATCACCATTGTCAGATTCTTCCTGCCTCGGCTCATTGCCAACACCATGAGCCATTGCTTCTCATTGCAGCAAAACACCACTGCAACTCAAACATTCATTTAAATCCTGCCTCAAAGCTGAGCTCATCTTTCCCTGTAATGCAGTCTTCTCAACTCCTACACTTCCCAGCTCAGTCTCAATTCTTCATCCATAGACCGCAGCTGCAACTCCTGGAAGTAATCCTCACATGCATTCTCATTCAACTCCTTCTCTTCACTTCCATGACCACTTCACCGAATTACTGAGACTCTGTTGCGCAAAGAACAACAACTTTGTCTCTGAAGTTGATGATATCATCATCTCTGCTAACTCTGAGATACATCCACCACCTGAAACTCTTCATAACCTAACACTTATAACCAACTCCATCAGTAGCTTCAGATTCCTCCAACCTGTCACCACCATCTCAAGACCAACACTCCACTCGAGTTCCATCATCAACACCTCCATCGAGACAAACACCTCTAATCCTCATTATGTTAATACTCACAACCATCATCAACCCCTCCATTGAGACAACAGCCACAAGAACTCCATTGAGACAGCATCATTATCAGCCAACATACACAGCAGCATCATCAACGGCAGTTCAACTCACTCATCGACACACACATTGCACCTGTTGCTTCCCTGAGTTCATCCCTTCGTACATTCTATTCACCCATTCGTTCTTCTCATGAAAAACCCTAATTTCTGTTTCACCCAAGTTTGACGCTTAAATCACAAGCCTAATCGACCCCGTCTACAATTTCATCTTCTCTTCTCTATTTCGGATCGATTTCCATCATCAATTTCATCCGAATCTCTCGATTTCACCAGAGAATCAACCCATCTGCTTTTCTCGATTCCATATACTGACCAAGACCATCATTTACTTCAATCACATCTTCACCGCCATACTTTCTCGATCTTAATCTCTCAATTTTTAATCGAGAAGCGGCTCGATCTGGTCTCTCGGATTTAATGGCAAAGAATCGCCGTTTTCTCTCTTGTTTTCGGAGTGGAACAAAATGAGGTGAATGGAAGAAACACCTCCCGATTTAGGGTAGAAGAGGATTAGGGTGCTAACAAGACACCCACCTTCGGATAAGGGCCACCCATCCGGCAACCCCTTAACCACAAACTGGCTCTATTTAGTACTCCTCCCAATAGAGTTCCCCTTAACCTTTGGTTTGGTTCCCAATAGCATGTGAAATGACACTTTGCCCTTTTCGCCTCAATTTGGGTGAGTTCCTTCTTTTCTTCCGTGCGACTCCGAATCACCTAATAACTCAAAAACACACGTAAAGCACATAATTCACAAGAAAAATAGCAAAGAAAGCGTAACTACTAGATAGTAAATACGGTGTATTCTACACCTATCAGCAGACGCGTGCAAGAGAAGAAAATGGAAAGAATATCTTCCCGTATCTGGCCGAGTAATGGGGGATTATTCCGGAGTGATTACCGTGATTTTGTGGCCCTGTCGACTATATATAGAGTGTTGAGGAGTTGTAGCGAGGGTACGGAGAGTTTGGGAGAGTTTAGAACACCACAAGAGCCAAAAAATCGAAGTTGCAGAAACTGCCATTGCTGCTGGTGTGAAGAACACGAAGAACATTAGACCACCAGAGGCAATCGTTCTTCTACAGTGACAACGACACTTAGCTGAGGGTCGCAGATCAACAAAAACAGCAGCATTTCATCTCTATCGTTCTTTGTAACAGTGTTTGCAACAATTATAAACGTTGCAAACACCCGATTTTCATCATTTTCTCCATTTCATCTTTGTAAACACCCTTTGAGCAATAATAATGATTTTTGAGCGTGTTTCCAACATGATGAGCGGCTAATTCTCTCACAACCAAGGCAATGAGGAAGCTATTTACGCATGAATAATTGGTAATCACTTATTTTCTCTAATTTATAATTTTTAATTCACTCAATCACTGCTTTTGCAGAGTTTTTAATTGTTTGCAAAAAATTTCTTCATTAGTTGTGATTCAATTAGATAGGTTATGCTTTGTATTAAGATAATCTATGCTTAGGGGATACAATTAATTTTTGAGAATTTGCCTGATTATTTGTGGATTAAGAAATAAGGACTTAAAAAGATAATTAGAGTTTTGTGTTATTCACCATAAATTATTCATGTGTAATAGTGGAATCTGTGTCTTGGTTATTTTCTCATATCTTGAATCAAATTTTGAGCTAAGTTTTGTTTGTTTTTACGTTTTATTTGTCTAAAATCTTTTGCTTTCACAAGTCTCAACGAACCTTTTTACTACAACATTATTGATTCACATCAGTAGAACATGGCATAATACACGAAGTTACCCCTTCTTATTCACCTCAGTCCAATGGTGTAGCTGAACGTAAGAACCGTACCCTTAAGGAGATGATGAATGCCATGTTAATTAGTTCAGGATTACCTTCGAACTTATGGGGTGAAGCTGTCCTCTCAGCTTGCTATATCTTGAATAGAGTACCCTTTAAAGGATCAGATAAAACTCCATATGAATTGTGGAAAGGTAGAAAACCTTCTGTTGCATACTTCAAGGTGTGGGGGTGTTTGTCTAAGGTTCAGCTCCCTAAACCTAAAACAACCAAGATAGGACCCAAAATTGTTGACTGTGTCTTCATAGGGTATCCTGAGCATACTCCTGCATGTAGATTTATGGTTGTGAGTTCTAAATTTCTGAAATTGGTGTGAATACTATTATGGAGTCTAGGGATGCTGTGTTTTTTGAAAATGTTTTCATTTAAAATCGGACTCTCGTAAGAGAGGTGTTTATCCCCTAGATGTCAATTCAAACAGTTATACTTTACCTTCAGAGCAAGACGAATTAGAAATTGAGCCTAGGAGAAGTAAAAGGGCTATAACCAAAACCTCCTTTGGAGATGACTTCGTAACACTAGTCGAGACTGATCCTCAGACTCTTAGATAAGCCATGACTTCTTCTGAAGCTCCGTGGTGGAAAGAGTCTACTATTAGTGAAATGGAATCCATCAAAGAGAATGATACGTGGGAGATAGTAGATTTACCTCTAGGGTGTAAGGCCATAGGATGTGAATGGATCTTCAAGAGGAAACGTAACATAGATGGAACTATTCAAAAATACAAGGCTAGGTTAGTAGCTAAAGGCTATAAACAACAGGAAGGTGTAGATTTCTTTGATACTTACTCACCCGTTATTAGATTTACTTCCATTAGGATGTTAATTGCTATAGATGCGGTTCATAACCTAGAGATACATCAAATGGATGTAAAGACGGCTTTTCTAAATGGTGAACTAAATGAAGAAATTTACATGGAACAATCCGAGGGCTTTGTAGTGAAAGGTTGTGAAAACAAAGTTTGTAAACTGGAAAAATCTTTGTATGGATTGAAACACGCACCTAAACAATGGCATGAAAATTTTGATCATGTAATGTTTTCTAGTGGTTTTAAAATCATGGAATCTGACAAGTGTGTCTATACTAAACTTATGAATGTTGCCTGTGTAATTGTATGCTTGTATATTGATGATATGCTTATACTTGGTACAAACATGGATGTAATTAATTCCACTAAGAGCATGCTAAATGAGAACTTTGACATGAAATACTTAGGCCCCGCCGATGTAATCTTAGGGATGAAAATTAGAAGAAAAAAAAATTCTAACGGTAATAGTCTTAGTCATTCTCATTATGTTGCATTTGTGCTTAAGAGATACAATCAGTCTGATTGTAAGCCTGCTTGTACTCCATAAGATTCTTCTTGTAGACTCGAGAAAAATAAATTAAGTGGAGTATCTTAACTTGAATACTCAAGAGTTATAGGATATCTGATGAATTTAATGAACTGTAAGAGTCCAGACATTGCCTATATTGTGAGTAAGTTAAGTAGATATACTTGTAGTCCAGAGCAAGAGCATTGTGATGCACTTAGTAGAGTATTATGGTACCTAAAATACTCTATTACCTTTTGTTTGATTTATGAAAGGTATCTTGATGTCCTTAAGGGACTTTGTGATGCAAATTGGATAGTTGACTCAGAGGAGTCCAAGTCTACGAGTGGATATGTTTTCACTCTAGCATGAAAGTTTGTTTTTGGAAAATTTCCAAACAGACATATATTGCTCAATTCTTTATGGAATCTAAGAGTATTACGTTAGATAAAGCACGAGAGGGGGCTGAGTGCCTAAGATGCTTTTTAGAAGACATTCCTCTCTGGCATAGGCCTGTGCCAGCTATATCTATACATTTTGTTAGACAAGCTATAATAGCTAAAGATAAAAATAACTAATCTCAATCGGCGTTATTTCCATTGATTGGATAAAGTCCAAGGAGAATATCGCGCAACCTTTGACGAAAGGTTTGTCCAAAGAGATAGTTAATAATGCATCGAGGGGGATGGGGCTTAGGCTCATTAAATAAACTTGCCATGAAGGATACTCAACCTTGCTGACCGGAGATCCCAAGATCAAGGTTTTGAATGAGACAACTAATTTGTGGCGGGTCAAGGTAAACACTATCGAGAGAATTTCATTCTCTGCCCTTCCCTATGGTGTAGACGTGATAGTGTGATTGCATGTGAAGGATGACTTTAACTAAGTCTTAATGAGTTCTATAGTTTCAATTTAAGATTGAAGTGGGGTGTAGCAAGAACACTCTTGATGGAACTCACCTATCTAAATGTGGAGGTGGGTCGCTTCCTATGAGAATAAAGCCGATTCTCTAGAGCATTACGAGAAACGGGATTTGTCCAGGGCCAAAAAGGACACAACATCACGAACTTGACAGCACCTAGAGAGATATCACGCGTGGTTATTATCGCGGATTACACCAAACGATGGAAGTTCAAGACATCGCGTTCACTTTGTCCATCAAGTAGTTCCTAGCAATTTCTCACTAAGCAAAGGTTCAAGACCTCATGGACACCTCTTGCCTATAGTGGTATTTCTCGCTTTCCGTTTTCTGGTTTTATCGGTATTTCATTCATGTGGGGGATTGTTGGAGAAAATGAGTTTTTTAATAGTCTTGGTTTTGATTTGATCTTGTGACCTATGAGTCACTAAGGATGCTTTCTCATTTTCTTATGAGTGAATGAAAGAGGACCTTTAGTTCGACATTGGCTATACTAGAGGTAAATGTACTCCATATATGCTGAGTATCTTAGCTACCAATATGGATGGGCGGGCACGAGTGAGAAGACGCTAAGGATTTGGGCTTAGGGCTCAGGCTTGTGCCTGCGCCGTGGACATATGTCAACCAACCAAGGTCTATTTCTTTTGTTCAATTTTTTTTTGAATTATCTTAAGGAATTTAAAATGATTTTTTGATTCTCTATTAATTGGTTTGCTTAACTTGGGGCTTATGACTTGGGAGAAAGTTATTTACTTACCAAAATGAGTTTTGTAACTTATGTCAACATTATGACAGAATATTTCCTAAATGTTTTTTAATTAATTTCTATCATAATTTACGACTTAATTTGTCCTTAATTAGTGCACTGAATTAACTCTCCTTTTTCCGTATAAAAGAAAATGAATTTCTCATTTACAAATTGTGTCCAGAAGAAGTTACTATCCTTCTTCTTTTCGTCTTTCTCCCTCTGTGTGGTTTTTATATTTCGTGCCATTGCTGTTGAGTTCGTAAGAGTGGGCAAGTATTATAGTGCTTATAGTATTTGCAACGGGCGTTTTATCCTGGATACGACTTCACCACGGGGTATAGGCATCACTCATTTTGAGGCGTCTTAGGTGAACTATCGTGTTAAGGACAACGTGTTGAGCACGTGACTCTGTCCTCTATTTGTTGTTTCCCATTAAGTGTTTATTTAAGCTTTTTCAGAAATTTGTTTCTAACATCATTCTTTAAGTATTTTATTGTTGCAGCACCAACACTATTTACATTACCCATTTTTAATTGAATTTCAGTCTGTATTGGATTTTTTTTCTGGTTTTCAGTCCACTGCCGGCACAGTCATTTAATTCTCGAGAATAATTGAATCGGGAGTCAAGATAACTTTATTTACTACCGATTATAGGATTTTGGCAAAATCTCATTTTAGGGCTACTCTACATTCGGTAGTTATATGAACTATTTTGACTACCGATTATGATAGCAATTCAAAGAAAAGACCTAATGTATAATCGGAAGTCATGATAACTCTTCCTTTCTTACCGATTATAGGCTCAACCAAAATTTAAAAAAAGAGGATTTTTTGCAAAATCTCATTTTGGGGCTACTCTATATTCGGTAGTTATATGAACTATCTTGACTACCGATTATGGTAGGATATTTGCAAAGAGAACCACTGTATAATCGGAAGTCATGATAACTCTTTCTTTCTTACCGATTATATGCTCAACCAAAATTCAAAAAAAAAAAAGGATTTTTTGCAAAATTTCATTTTGGGGCTACTCTATATTCGGTAGTTATATGAACTATCTTGACTACCGATTATGGTAGGATATTTGCAAAGAGAGCCACTGTATAATCGGAAGTCATGATAACTCTTCCTTTTTACCGATTATAGGCTCAACCAAAATTCAAAAAAAATGGATTTTTGCAAAATCTCATTTTGGGGCTACTCTATATTCGGTAGTTATATGAACTATCTTGACTACCGATTATGGTAGGATATTTGCCAAAGGTCTACTTTAATCGGGAGTCAAGATAACTTTATTTACTACCGATTATAGGATAATCAAAATTCAAAAGATAGAGGATTTTATTTTGGGAATACTTTATATTCGGAAGCTATATAAACTAAATTGACTCCCGATTGTTGATTAACTACCGATTGTATAGTTATCTACCGATTGTAAAGGGTAGTTTGGCCATTAAAAAAATGGGATTATGGATTAACCTTCCGATTATGGATTAACCTTCCGATTATGACATATTTTGTCCTTTTGTGTCGCCCCTAATTCGTTTGGGGTCGCCCCTAAAAATGCTAGGTTAATTAATTCTCTTATTAATAGTTTGTCCATATATTTTCTATTAATAATCACGTACAAAACACGTTCTCTCATCACTTTGGTATAGAACCCTAATATTTGTCATCAGAGCAGGTTAGGTTTTCTCTCAAATTTTAGCAAAATTGTTTTTTCTCTCTTCCGATGACGATCATTGAAGAAGTTAATGTCTCTCTGCGCATGTTCAAAAGTTAACAACCAAGATTGATGATTTTATGGAAGTGCTAGCTGATGCTCATGACGATCAAGAACAACGACATACGGTGATGGGGTCTTTGCTTACAAAATTACAAGACTCAAATAAAAAAATTATGGCTGCCATAATGGAGAATAATAGGAAGGATATGGCTACCTTATTGCAAACTAATAAGCAAGACATGGTTATGCTTGCTGAAACCATTAATAGAAATATGGCACTTCTTTTGGCGCGTTTTCGTCTTAATAATCATCCTCATGGTTTCAATGGTGGTACTGGTAATGGTAACAATGGTGGCTTACCTCATATGGGTACTCTAGAATTTCGAACTCCATCCATTAATATGAAGTTTCCTGTTTTTGAAGGCAAAGATGCTGCTGGATGGATCTTTCAGGCTGATCAATACTTTAGTTTATATCATATAGCTGAAGCACTTAAGATCTCACTTGATACTGCAAACTTTAAGGGAGAAACTAATGCATGGTATCGATGGATCAAGGAAAGAATTGGCAATCCAACATGGCCGAGTTCCCAGATCGCTATTCGTTCAAGATTTGTTAAAGAAAAGTTTATTAATCCTCGAATGGCTCTAACAAAATTGACTCAAAAGGGTACGATACGTGAGTTAATTACTGAGTTCGAAAGTATCTTAAATTGTGTTACTGATCTTCCTGAATCATATCTTATCGATCTCTTTATTAATGCTTTGAAAAGTGACATTGCTGCTGTTGTCTATATTTTTGAAACAACAACTTTATCTGAGACTTTTCCAAAATATATCAAACAAGAAGAAGTAATGCTTACAACTTCTTCTTCTAATCCAAGTAGATTTGCACAGTTTATAAAATCTGCAAATTCAACTCCACCTCAACTTAAGACTAGTAATATTCCTCCTGGTGCTACTAGATTAAGTTTAGAAGAGATTTAAGACAGAAAATCAAAGGGACTATGTTTTAACTGTGATAAGATGTTTACACCTGGTCACTTGTGTGAAAAATCTAGATTATTTTGTCTTGAAATTGATTCATGTGATACAACTATGGAGATTACCAATTCTGAGGTGAATGAACACAATTCTGAAGACATTACTCAAATTTCTGATGATGTTCTAGAAACTACACCAGCTATTTCTTACCATGCACTGGTTGGTTCTACTATCCCTAAAACAATGAGAATTTCAGGCCATGTTAAGGGTCAATCAATTACTTTTCTTATTGATTCTGGATCAACTCACAATTTTCTTCATCCAACAATAGCTAAAAGATGTGGTTATTCTTCTCAAATTCAACATAATTCTATGAAGGTTATGGTGGGTAATGGTGGTTTTATTCAAACTCAAGGCCCTTGTACTGCTGTACCAATTAAGTTACAAGACTATCAAGGTACCACTGATTTCTTTCTTTTAGATGTGAGTGGTTGTGATGCAGTTCTTGGAGTTCAATGGTTACAATCCTTGGGTGATATTCTTTGGGATTTTAAGAAACTCCATATGAAATTTCATACTTCTGACAAGGATTATTTATTAGTTGGAGATAATTCAACTTCAGTAATGCTTTTGGATAGTTTTTCTATAGAGAAGTGGCTTCTTAAAGAGCAATATGGAATCATGCTTCAACTATCTCAAGTTTCTTCAGAATCTTCAATTACTCATAAGGTACCATCTACAATTTCAACTTTTTTATTACAATTTGCTGATATATTTGGTACTCCTTCATCCCTACCACCAACACGTTCGTATGACCATCGTATTACTTTGCTGCCAAATACTCCTCCAGTGAATGTGCGATCTTATAGATATCCCCACTTTCAAAAATAGGAGATTGAGAAGATTGTTTTTGAGCTTAAAAGTGTTGGTTTTATTCGTCCTAGCAATAGTCCTTTTTCATCTCCAGTTTTGTTAGTACGTAAAAAGGATGGCAGTTGGCGTATGTGTGTAGACTACAGAGCATTAAACAAAGTTACTATAAAGGATAGATTTCCTATTCCAGTAGTGGATGAATTACTAGATGAGTTATGTGATGGGATTTTTTTCTCAAAATTGGATATGCGATTGATAGACACATTTTTGTGTCTGAGTTGTCCTCAATTTTCTGTTTTGTTGGTACTCGAATTTGTGCTTATTATGGTGTTTTGTGTGTTTGTAGGTATTTTTTGAGAAATAAACATTTTTGGAAAAATCGGCTCGAAAAATTATGCGGAGCACCCCCGGAAGACATGTGCTATGCGGACTCTCATTTCGGTTAAGGGTCACCTCAATTACTAAGGGGCACCTCAGTTGGGTACCTACTATTCGCACCCCAGTTCTGGATAGGGGGCAACCCTTTTCTTCCCCGGATTTTTGGCAAGAAAATATTATTTGAAAAATTCAGTCACAGCGTGAAGAGCGTGATTATCTGGCTTGGATTTTGGAGATATTTTGGGAGATATTCTTGCGGTTTAGGATTGATACCATCATGTTCCACCGAAACAGGAATGATATGTCTTTTGGTTCCATAAAAAAAGGAAGTTTCCACGTATTAGACCAAAACAGGGAGGAGAAATATTTTTGATATTCTGTTGAGAGTTATTTGGGAAATGCGTGAAGATATAGCGTGTTTAACAGCTTCTGAAACATGTAAGGAATGTGTTTGGATGGATTTTTTCCACTGCAAACGCGTGAAGACGTTATAGAAGGAAAGAATCACGTGAAAATGGCAGAAAATGATCCCGAGTAAAAAGAAGATCATTCGCATTTATTACAGAGATTGAAGGACTCTAACGAGTATAAAAAAGGGTTCAGGGGATGAAAAGAGGGAGTGGAGAGTTTGGGCCAAAAGATAGAGTGGAGAGTGAAGAAAAATTAGAGTTACAGAGCTCGTCTCTGCTGCTGCCATTGAAGACGAATAACACGAAGAACAGACTGTCAAAGACCGTCGTTCTTCAACAATGTCAACGACAGAGAGCTGTGGGTCGTAGTTAAGGAGGCAGTCATTTCTGAACAGTGCCAGCGACACATCATATATATCGTTCTCTGTAACAGTTTGGTTTGTAACAAATATAATTGTTACAAACCCGGTTTTCAATATTCATTCCATTTTCACCTCTTGTAAACACTTTTTGAGCAATGAAAAATTATTCTGAGTGTGTTTCCAATATGCGGAGCTAGAACCCATCACTGGGACAACGGAGGAAGCAACTTTTCATGATTGTGGTAAATGAATTAATTCTTTATGTGACTTTTTGCATGGATTTAATTTTTTTATGATTTCTATTAATTATTTGTTATTTTGTCTGATGTCGCATGCTTAGTTTAAATTACTTTTGATGCGTCATGCTTACGACTTACGGATAATGTTTTATGAAATCTATTTTTGGCAAGGAATTAGAGTCACAACTTCTTTTGTTTAAGCTATATTGTCTCGAGTTAATGACTGAACCCCAAGAATATGAAAAGTAGTGAAATCCTGCGTCCTAGTGACTCTTCATCCTGTGACAATATTTGTATATATTTTTCTTTTATTTTCTTTTATTAATTCTTAAAATCAATCTCGTCAAGTCCGAGTGAACGAAAACCCTTTTTCTTACTACTACATCATTGAAAATAATCATCAATTTTTGGCGCCGCCGACGCGGACTTGTGTATAGATTTGTTTTTAGGTTTTATTATTAATTTTTTATTTTTATTTTTATTATTTTGTTCCATTTTACGCGTTTTGGTTTTTCTATTTGCTTTTCAGACTTGGTGCGGAGCTTATATAAAAGAGAAAGTGTTGAGAAGTAAAGCGAAGCCAAAGAAAGAAAGAAGAGAGAAAATCCAAAGGAGTAAAGAAGAATATTTTTTGTGTATAGTTAATTTATTTTTATTAGATATTTTTTTTTATTTTTTTTAGAAACTGTAAATAGGCTTTTATTTTTGTAATCTTTTATATTTTTGGATATTTTTATTTTTTGGACATTGAACATTGGACATTTTTTTTAAAACCCTAAGGAGGGTTATTTAAATATAAACCGCACAGGAAGGACGACGATTACGATTTCGTCTCGGCCCTCGGGTTCGTACATGACATAGGAGTCGTGGCCCGAGTCGACTTCAACGGTTCATCCCCCGTCTGGAACGGAGGTAAGAATTCTAAACACCCACGAATCCCACGTTAGCGGGTTTACTAGATGATTTTGTATGCATATATGTTGAGGTCTTGAATATGGCTTTTTTAATTTCCTAGTAAAGGGCAAGGACTGGCCATACAAGATAAGGGTTCGGATTTCATCACCGTTCTCTTCTTGCCCGCCTTAGGAAAACAAAACCAAACGCGAACCTAAGCCTAAAATTTTGAATAGAACGAGACCGATAGGGTAACGAGCTTAATAGGAAAGTCGTTCGAAAAATATTGGTTACTCTTTTAAGCATACTTCGAAGTTCATGATGGTTTCTGTGAGTTGAATGCGTGATCACGCCGCCTTGTAATGCAAAACAGGCCTTGGGTATCAAAGCTCCACGTAGCTTCCCTCGCCTCTATTCAACTTACTTAAACTCGATTGATTCCGGAAGGGTTTGCTTAGATTGTAACGAATTCCCTTTCGAAAGATTAGAAGTCTGGTCTAGAAAACAATCTAAGTGGAGCCATCATGCTTTTTGTTTGATAGAAATCGAGGTTTGTTGTGGTCGAGTCGGCCTTGTTTGTGTTTGTAAAATTCCCTTGCAGTTAGGATGTCAAACCGGTATTCTAACACCAATACAATGATTATCCAATCTGAACAAAATGGACGTTACTACTTTGACCATAGTGTGAATAGTGGTTGGGAACATCAGCTTTTTCAAGGTTATGGCTCATACCATGATGTGCCCAATTACTATCCACACACGCACGGGTCATACGAGCAAAATTCTTATGTTTCTCCTTTAGAAGAGTCTCTCAGGAAACTAGAGGAGACGACACGTAAGTTAGCTAAGATGAATAACTTAGTTTATGACGAAAGAAAACTTTCTATAGAGGAATCCCTCAAAATGATAGCTGAGACGAACGAAAGAATTGCTCGAAATAATCTTGATTTCCAATACAGTGTTTCCAATAATACCCTTAAAAATGAGGATAGTTATTTGCATAATCAAGATGACGAGGATAAAATTGGTAACACTACTTGTTTAGATAAGGTTCGATCTTTTTCATGTTATTATAGTGATGATCATGATGTGGAAAGTGTTGATGAAGAATATGAAGTTTTTAGGCATAGTGATCAGGAATTTGTTTCTCCAATTGAGCTTTATAATGATAGTAATATTTCTGGTTTAAATCCAAATAATTTTAATAATTATTCACCTATTCAAAAGGATGAGGATTTGACCAGAAGTATCTCCGTTTTAGACGATGTGAATTTCCTAGTTACAAAGCCGATAATGGTTTAGAGGAATGGGTTTATCCTGAGAATACTGTTTTAGAGTCCAAGGATTTAGAAACAATAGTCTTAGACGAAGAAGATGAACTCGTAGAGCTTTTAAATATGAGTGAGGATGCATCACCTGAGTATAACCTAGAAGAAGCAATTGACCATTTTCAAGATTCCGATGATCTAGAAATTAGGGAAATTGTAGCTAGTCTATCTAGAGACACCCAAAACTCTAAGTTTGGGGGTGATTATCATTCTCCATGTGCCTTAACTCTTAGAAAGGTCCCTAACTTGGGACTTGACATATGTGCCTCAACCATTCTAAAAGATTATCTTCATACACTTTTTCCTGAACCTAGTTGTGTCCATAAAGAAGTTCAAGTTGTTAGAAACCCATCCTCTCGGTTGATGTGGTTAACCCATGCTATGATACCACGATTGACTTTGTTTTCCCACCAAAACCTTCCTTCCAATTGTGGGAACGTATAAGTTTCCGATGTGTCAATTATTAAGTTTTGAGACTAAACCTAATTACTTTAGGATTTTAGGGTCGACACATTTGCTTAAGGAAGACCACCAATCTTATTGTGGTCAGTTGTGTAAGTCAAAACTGATTGACTTAGAGGATCCTCAATTATTCAGGTTATTATTATGTGCTTCTATGTTTTTATTTGAGTTTTTCCAGACTCTAGAACCTGAACATTTGGATCTAACTTATGAGGAAACGCAACCCATGAAAATTTGTTATCTAAACCCTTTTATAAAGCCTGAACCCGAACCACAACTAGATGTAGTTGTCTTAAAAATAGATAAGGGTGTGTTGGATATCTTCCTGGTCTATTGCAGTCTCCTCTTCTTGTGGTTAGCACTTTTTGATCCGAGATGACCCGAGCTTATTCCTAATTTCTTGCTTTATGATTCTTCGAGGTGACTAATTTCTTCCAATGTCCAGGTCAAGACTTTAAACTTAACACTTCTTGGGAGGTAACCCATGCTCATGCAACACGGTAATATCTTTCCTTAACTCTTTTGCTTCAAGTGGTAACAGTTTCTCCTTGTTCATGTTTTTAATTTCATCTTTAGAGCATTGAGGACAATGTTAGATTTAAGTTTGGGGTATGGGAGAAACTTTTTAGTTGCAATAAATAAACTCCAGAGACTAGAAATTTATGCTTATTAAGGTTGGCACTAACTAATCTAAGTGGATGGGAACATCTTGGTTGTAGGAGTTGAGGAACCAATCTGATTAGATGGAAACATCTAGAAGAGTCTATTCATAAAAGCACAGAGCTCAGGTGTTAGAAAAGAAAACATGGTAGTTTCGCCATATCCTCGTGATGGAAACATCGAAAGAATCCTGATCACTTCCTTTTCTTTTTATTTTTACCATTGCTAGGGTGAAATAGAGTGACTGAGATACCAAAAAAAAAAAAAAAAAAGACCATACCACCAGACCAACCGGAATAAATACAATAAAGTCGACCACTGGTACCCTTGTATATGCCAAATGAGTTGACCTAGAGTTAGGATTATCGACCTATGGTTCCCTTGTATATGCCAAAGTATGTTGATATTAGTCCGCACCAGTATCTCACCATTAGGATAGGTTCACCTTAGTCAACATCATCCACGTTAATCTCTACATCCATCTTCTTAATCTATCCATGTGATTGGTTGACTCGGTTTATGATGTCCGTAAACTATCTCGAGTAGAGCTCTGTCACTTTATATGAATTTTAGCATGCTTGAGTGCAAACTCGTGTAC
The DNA here is from genome assembly GCA_023531295.1 of Papaver armeniacum. NCBI lineage: Eukaryota > Viridiplantae > Streptophyta > Magnoliopsida > Ranunculales > Papaveraceae > Papaver > Papaver armeniacum. The sequence goes on along the minus strand of JAJJWW010000968.1, from coordinate 121,794 downwards.
AAAGAATTGGAATTTCGCATCGTGGTACTTCCTCCGTAATCAATAAGTATGCCAACCAAGGAGATTCTTTAGTGCCTTCCAAGGTTCTGCGTAGATAGCTAGGGTCTGGAGTAATGGTTTTGTGGGAACACCTCTGGTAAACCCTCCCGAGATTAACTCGGTCACTGGGGCCACCTAGTGAGTTAGAATTTTATTTTTTTATTAGTTTTGCTCGAGGACTAGCAAATAATAAGTTTGGGGGTATTTGATAGACACATTTTTGTGTCTGAGTTGTCCTCAATTTTCTGTTTTGTTGGTACTCGAATTTGTGCTTATTATGGTGTTTTATGTGTTTGTAGGTATTTTTTGAGAAATAAACATTTTTGGAAAAATCGGCTCGAAAAATTATGCGAAGCACCCCCAGGAGAACATGTGCTATGCGGACTCTCATTTCGGTTAAGGGTCACCTCAATTACTAAGGGGCACCTCAGTTGGGTACCTACTATTCGCACCCCAGTTCTGGATAGGGGCAACCCTTTTCTTCCCCGGATTTTTGGCGGGAAAATATTATTTGAAAAATTCAGTCACATCGTGAAGAGCGTGATTATCTGGCTTGGATTTTGGAGATATTTTGGGAGATATTCTTGCGGTTTAGGATTGATACCATCCTGTTCCACCGAAACAGGAATGATATGTCTTTTGGTTCCATAAAAAAAGGAAGTTTCCACGTATTAGACCAAAACAGGGAAGAGAAATATTTTTGATATTCTGTTGAGAGTTATTTGGGAAATGCGTGAAGATATAGCGTGTTTAACAGCTTCTGAAACATGTAAGGAACGTGTTTGGATGGATTTTTTCCACTGCAAACGCGTGAAGACGTTATAGAAGGAAATAATCACATGAAAATGGCAGAAAATGATCCCGAGTAAAAAGAAGATCATTCGCATTTATTACAGAGATTGAAGGACTCTAACGAGTATAAAAAGGGTTCAGGGGATGAAAAGAGAGGGTGGAGAGTTTGGGCCAAAAGATAGAGTGGAGAGTGAAGAAAAATCAGAGTTGCAGAGCTCGTCTCTGCTGCTGCCATTGAAGACGAAGAACACGAAGAACAACATCGCCAAAGACCGTCGTTCTTCAACAAGTGTCAACGACAGAGAGGCGTGGGTCGTAGTTAAGGAGGCAGTCATTTCTCAACAAAGCAACGACACATCATATATATCGTTCTTCCTTAACAGTTTGGTTTGTAACAAATATAATTGTTAAAACCCGGTTTTTAATATTCATTCCATTTTCACCTCTTGTAAACACTTTTTGAGCAATGAAAAATTATTCTGAGTGTGTTTCCAATATGCGGAGCTAGAACCCATCACTGGGACAATGGAGAAAGCAACTTTTCATGATTGTGGTAAATGAATTAATTCTTTATATGACTTTTTGCATGGATTTAATTTTTTTATGATTTCTATTAATTATCTGTTATTTGTCTGATGTCGCATGCTTAGTTTAAATTACTTTTGATGCGTCATGCTTACGACTTATAGATAATGTTTTATGAAATCTATTTTTGGCAAGGAATTAGAGTCACAACTTCTTTTGTTTAAGCTATATTGTCTCGAGTTAATGACTGAACCACAAGAATATGAAAAGTAGTGAAATCCTGCGTCCTAGTGACTCTTCATCCTGTGACAATATTTGTATATATTTTTCTTTTATTTTCTTTTATTAATTCTTAAAATCAATCTCGTCAAGTCCGAGTGAACGAAAACCCTTTTTCTTACTACTACATCATTGAAAATAATCATCAACGATCAGCTTATAATCAACTTCGATTATATGGTCCTGATATACATAAATCAGCTTTTAGAACACATGATGGCCATTATGAATTTTCGGTCATGCCATTTGGTTTGTCAAATGCTCCTGCAACTTTTCAAAGCTTGATGAATGATATATTCCGTCCTTATCTTCGAAAATTTGTTCTAGTATTCTTCGATGATATACTGGTTTATAGCAAGTCTTTATCTGATCTTGCTAAACATTTGGAGTTGGTTTTTAAGGTGTTAAGATCACATCAGTTGTTTTTTAAAGAATCCAAATGTGAATTTGCAAAGATATCTATTGGTTATCTTGGTCATGTGGTTTCATCTAAGGGGGTTGAGGTTGACACTGACAAAATTGCTATTATTAAAAATTGGCCAATTCCAACTACAATTAAAGATTTGCGTGGATTCTTGGGTTTGGCAGGTTATTACCGCAAGTTTGTCAAAAACTATGGCAAGATAAGTGCCCCATTAACACAGTTGTTGAAACTTAATTCCTTCATATAGACGGATTCAGCTACAAAGGCATTTGATATGTTAAAACTGGCTCTAACAACTACTCTGGTGTTAGCTTTGCCAGATTTTACCAAACCATTTTATTTGGAGTGTGATGCTTCTGGTAATGGTTTAGGAGCTGTCTTCATGCAAGAACAAAGGCCCATTGCCTTTTTCAGTAAACCACTATCTGGTAAGAACCTTTAACTTGTCAATTTATGATAAAGAAATGCTTGCTATATTATCTGCAGTTCAGAAGTGGCGTCCTTATTTACTTGGTCGATATTTGAAAGTTTATACAGATCATAGAAGTCTTAAGTACTTTCTTGAACAAAGATTATCTTCCATAGAACAACAAAAGTGGTTTTCCAAGTTACTTGGTTATGATTATGAGATAATTTAGAGATGTGGTACAACAAATCAAGCTGCTGATGCGTTATCAAGAATAGTTGATTCCCAACTATTAGCTATTTCTACTCCTATATTCTCTGGAATCGATGAAATTGTCAAGGAATGTTATGATGATGTTGACTTAAGCACTCTTAGTGATCATATAAAGACTAATGCAGCTTATAAAACTCATTATTCTTACATTGCTGGAATTCTTCGTTACAAGAATCGCATTGTTGTCATACCTACTTCTAATTGGTGTTCAAAACTACTCAAAGAATTTCATTCTTCTCCAATGGGTGGTCATTCAGGATTTCTACGAACATACAAAGGTCTACAGTTAAATTTTTATTGGAAAGGTATGAAATCTTCAGTTAAAGAATACATTAGACAATGTGATACTTGTCAGCGCAATAAATCTGGAGCTATTGCACCTCCAGGGCTTTTGCAGCCATTATCAATTCCTACTGATGTTTGGATGGATATTTCTATGGATTTTGTTGATGGATTTCCAGTTTCAAATCGGAAAAATTCTATCTTGGTGGTGATTGATCGTCTGACTAAATATGCACACTTTATAGCTTTGTCTCATCCTTACACTGCTGCTAAGATTGTTGACATTTTTGTGCGTGAAATTGTTCGTTTACATGGAATGCCAAAGACAATAGTCAGTGATCGAGATCTTATTTTATGAGTAACTTTTGGGAAGCTTTCTTCTCTCTACAATATACTCAAATTTTTGCCGCAGATTCAAAGATATCATCCTAAATCGGATAGTCGATCAAGTAACAAATAAGACTTTAGAATGTTACTTGCGCTGTTTTGCAGGAGTTAAACCCAAAGATTGGACCAATTGGTTACCATGGGCAGAGTGGTGGTATAATACATCTTATCATGCTTCAATCAAGATGACTCCTTATCAAGCACTTTACAGTTAAATTCCACCAACAATTTCTACTTATATTCCTGGTTCTACATTAGTGCATACGGTAGATGAAGGTTTACAAGCTCGAGATCACATATTACATATTCTCAAAGCCAATTTAAGTGATGCTCAAACTAGAATGAAGACATATGTTGATGCTCAAAGAACTGAACGTACTTTTGAAGTGGGTGATTTTTTTTTTTCTGAGATTGCAGCCATATCGTCAAACCACAGTACTCAATCAATCTTATTCCAAACTATCTCTAAGATTTTATGGACCATTTTGTGTTCTTGAGAAGATTGGGTCAGTCGCTTATCGATTGGAATTACTAGCTACTAGCAAGATTCATCCAGTATTTCATGTTTCATAAGTGAAACTGAAATTAGGATCCTCAGTTGAAGTGAATACTTCTCTACCAACAACTTTGGATTATACTGAATGGGAACCTGAGGAAGTTTTAAAGTGCAAGATGTATAAGAAGAACAATGCTGCTGGCACTAAATGGCTTGTTAAGTGGAAAGATCATTCCATTGAGGAAGCAACTTGGGAAGATGCTGGTGATCTTCTTCTTCGATTTCCAGATTTTGTGGCTTGAGGACAAGCCATTTTTCAGGCGTGGTGGGATGTTAGGACTCCAACCCTATAATTCCCTTATTTCTCTTTTTACGGCTTATCTTTTTAGTGTTCAGCGTCCTTAATTAGTTTAGTTCTAGAAGTTCTATTTTTAGATGTTTATTAGTTGCTTTAATTAAGTCATGACTTGTTTAAGAAGTCACAGTAGATATAAATACTGGAACTCTGTAAACTTTAAGGCATTCAATCAGAAAACCAGTTTAATTAAATCTCTTGTTAATAGTTTGTCCATATATTTTCTGTTAATAATCACGTACAAAACACGTTCTCTCATCACTTTGGTATAGAACCCTAATACAATTGAAGCCAGCTCTAACGAATGGTGATGAACTTCAATTGCAGTACAAAAGCCTACATTTTTTATATTCAAAACAATATTTAGATCAAGATACACAATAAATACTAATTAGCTACACCCCAAAATTTGTATCCATGGGATTTTCCCTGCAATATGGCAACATAAGTTAATGATATCAAAATCCTTTGCTGAGACCATTATATTCGATTGATAAATTTGAATTGTATACACAACATATAACAAAAAAAATTAGAGACTAAAAACTCCTTTGTTATCAACTTTATAGTACTAAAAACATGCTAGCCCATTTGCTTGCTCTACACGTAGTGCCTAAGATATAACACTACCTCGTAGCACATTTCCACGTAGAATCGCAACTATGGAAAAAGATGTATGGCGACCATGATGCAACAATCCAAATTACAGTTGAGTAAGACCATAATTTCTTTGACCCAATCAGTACAGAAAGACAAATGATATAAAACGGTAGATGAAGAAGAAGACATCATTGTGAAGATGAAAAAAAAACAGTATCCAAGAATCAAAGAATAAGATATGAATCTTGAAAGAATTAGAATCAGAGAGATGAAGAAAATTTTTGGTATAGATGTATACTAGAGATTTTAAGAGATGGTAGAAATATGTATTTGCAAATGGATTTAATTTTGAGAAGTAGGATCAAAAGATGAAAGAATCAAGATCTTCCTTAGAAGACTGATATGATGAAAGATTTTAGAATGAAGAAGAAATAATATATTGTGCCAACTACTTTAATGGTCATACTTTTTGTAATTCTTTCACAAAATGATCATACTTTTGTATTTCGTTTACAAAATGGTCACACTTCCATCCGATTTAACACTTTTGAATAAAATGGTGTTAACTTTTCCCATAATACCCTCCCCCAAAATACCCTTCTCATTTAACTAATTGGTTGATGTGGTGGTGATGAAGCGGTGGTGGTGATGGTGGAAGCTTAAGAATCTTCTCTAAACCCTAGAGGGGAAGCGATGAACCCTTTGGGTGAATGCGGTGTAACGATCCTGAATGCGATGTAACGATATGTAAGTGGCGGCACCACCACCTACAAATAGCACCACCGTCACAAAAACTATAATGAAGGAAAATTTTGAAATTATGGATGGAGGGATAAATAGGAAGGATATGTAGGTAATTTCATTAACATATTTAACTGTGAGTCACCACTTAACTCTCTATTTAACGGAAGTATGACCATTTTGTTAATAGTTTGTAACAGTATGACTGTTTTGTAAATCGGGTCTTAATAGTATGACTGTTTTGCAATTTTTCCTAATATCTTTTATTAAAGTTTTTTGATAAAAACATAATACAAGAAATAGAAAGCCTTTTAAGGCTGTACAGACAGACCGTATTGTCTATTACAGACAGTCTGGCAGTTACAGTTAACAAAGCAGAAAATATGTGTGACAAGCACACTTACAAGTCAGGCACTCTCTCATACAGTCACTCAAACTTAACATGATTCAGACATAATTCATTATGAATCCTTACATTGTAGAATGTCGGACTTGCTGCATTTTTGAAAAAATAAAACTCAACATAAAATTCGAATACATGAAGAAAAATGATGGAAACATGAAAGATGATATTTGGCTTAAGTACTCTCGCAGATCCAAAGATACTGAAAGTAGTTAAAAGCAAGGTATTGAAAGCGTGAAGCGTTTTTTATTTTTAAGAAGCGATACGTATGTTGAAGCGTGGAGCGTCGTTTCATGATTGATGTTTGAAGCGGACTTTTTCCTATAAATAATAGTAGTTTGTTATTAATTTCATAAACACTGATTGACGATACACACATACAAGAAATCAAAAGAGGAAGAAAAGACAGAACTAAGACTTATGGTTCACTCTAGTTTAAGTAAGTTGGAGGTTCGAAACCCCCTAGAAATGACTTGTCTAAGTCAAAAAGCACATCAATTAAAAGAATCTTCCACTTCATGTAGATTTGCTTCGGAGCGAATTGGAAAAAACTGAAGCGAAGCGTACGAAACGTAGCGTGAAGCGGCGCTTCATGGTAGATTCGCTTCATAACTACGCTTCGGAGCGAATTGGAAAAATCTGGAGTGAAGCGTAGCGTGAAGCGGCGCTTTTAAAAACCATGGTTAAAAGGAAACTTGCCTAGCATAAACTACCAACCACTACAGGTATACTTAAGCTAACCACCTATGGAAACTAATACGCAAATTTAAGCAAAAACAATTTATAGCTAGCCATATATGTTTGAACATACATTAGCAGTAGTAATATCGTGAGTGTGGGAAAAGAAAAAAGAAAAAGGCAAGCTTTTAGTACTTTCCTGTATTACTTCTCCATATATTTGACCATATAAAAAGTTGATTGGTGGTGGTATAGAAGGTTGATTAGCTGGTGGTATCTCAACTTACGTTTCAGCCTTTTAATACCCTGGAACCTTCAACATGCAATAATCGAAGCAAACCCGTTAAACTCAACTGAAATATACCAACATAACCTAAAAAAATAAAATAAAAAGTTAGTAGAAGATACTCTTAAGAGTGGGAAAAGATTATTTACATTTCTCTCTACTTGCTCTCTCTAAGGAAAAAAATCTCGCATATTCTTTTATAGATATAGTTCTTTTGGGAACTGATCTAAATTTTTGAGACAATCGGATAGGTTTCTTGTGACTTTCTGGTACCAAATAATTATATTAAGGGAGAAAATATTATTATTATTTACCTTGTTTGGTGGCAGAAAATTACAGGAAATCATCTTCTTCAATTGTGTTTACGGAATTGATGAGGCATACTTCGCCTCCCGAATCCCCCATTTATCTCTAGCTACCTTCAATAGGAAGAGTTCTCTTTCTTGATTCACCTTCGTATAATGAGATAAAAAATTAAAATTAAAAGATTAAACTTGGTACCAAATATATTCTAAAAAGCAATGAAACAATTGACAATTTCTTAGATGCAAATCAATGAATGATATGCAAAAAAATAACCAAAAAATAGAACTAAAAACCCCATAATTATTTAGTTATCAAAATTGGATCCACTTAATAAAGCCTGATATCATCTAAATCAACCAGCCATTTTTGGTTTTGCTTATCAAACTTCCAAATTAGATTTTTAGGGATGATTTCATGCAATTCCCCTCAGTGCAAAAGCAATAAAATATGTTAGTACATGAAAATTTCAAATCAACAAATACGAAGTTTTCATCTTTACGGCATGGATCCAAAACCTGAAGTTCACGAACGAATTGACAGTGGAGAAGGAACAAAGAAAATTGCAATGATAATACACCAAAGAGGGAGGATCCATGGACACTCTTAAATGGACAAGGTCAAACAAGATTTGCGTCATTTTCTCCGCAAAACCCAAATGACAATGAATTTAAGTGTAATATTTTGATGATATGTTCCTCTTATAAGACTCTACATTCCTACAAAAAATGAACACAATTCGATATGTATAAAACGACCATCTACCCCTTTGATTATCAGCCGTTCAAATTTAACGGTTGAAATTAAGATTGCTAGATGGTGAGGTTTGCTATCTCTATATGCCTCCAATATGCGGCCAAATTACTAGCTTTGAAGAAAAAACATTAAGAGGATATGTAAAGACGTGTAAAAAGATAGAACATACATATGTTGCCTCGTTAAAAGTTTGTCAAGGAAAATCCGTAGTGGTAAAACCTTGACCAAGGAAAAAGAATACAATGCGTAAGACCACAAAACTATAACAAATTTAAAACTACTTAAAATGACGATATTACATGCATAGTTCTTTAAGATCATAAAAATTCTTCGTTTTTCCTCGGTACCTAATGAGTTGTCTTCTGATGTTGACTACATATATGTCCCCATAAGTAAATTTTGGAACTATCATGGTTATGAACACTTCTATCAATAACAAGATTAATAAAAGTGTCATGGTGGCTTGTACAAGATAGAAAATTCGTCCTCTTGGCGATCCATAAATGACGGTATAGTGTTATTTGTAATCAAGAATTTAGAAGATGAGAAATGTATCCCCGAAGAAGTACAACTAGTTGAGTCCCCATTTATAAAATCCGACCAAGAGTAGACACATTCAACAATGATATCAACATTATGTTGTTTCACAAAAATACCCATATAAATCAAACTAAATACTGTCATTGTAATGTTAACTAACTGAAAGCAAAAAGCCTAATAAACATAGAAATAACCTGATGGAACAAACAAGGTTAACAAAGAAAAGTCGATAAACCACTGTACAAGAAGATGGAATGCTAAATCTGAGTTCTTTATTCTAAATGATTTAACGACTAGTTCTGCTTTCCAATAAATCTAAATTCGTTGTTCTCAAATTTAACTAAGTGTAAAAAGAGCGTCTGCAAGGAAAAATCCATCACTAGCTAGGAAAGCAAAAATACGCAAAATTTTGCGCTAACATAACTGTAGCAAGACAGGAAACTTAAAGTAATTGCCCAAGATCATAACAAATAAAGGAAAAACCCCTGCAAATCTTATGTTTGGAATGGAACTGAGAGCAAAACCTAATGGAAAGTAACTTTTCTTTGAACAATCAGATCCATTCTTCATAGCTCATGAACCTTTTATTAACCAAAGACTTACTAAAAAAAAAAATTCAATATTTAAGAAGAAAAGGGAGAATAAAAAGGTTTAGGGAAAAAAAAACCCAAGAAAAAAGGACATTATTGGATAGCTATGATTAAGTTATGCCAAAATATGTTCGTTCTTTTAATTTTCGTCTCGAACATATTTTCTCCAAAGATTATTATACGCAAAATCTGTTTAGAGATTGTTAACCTATTACAAGCAGAAATAATTTTATTTCTCCAAAAGTATAAATAGTTTTCCGATGTCAAAAACAAAAATAATTGACTTGAGATATAAATATTGGGGTACTTTATGTTTCCTCCTCTTTAAAGACAGCTAATTTGCATTACCTCCCTTAGAAAAATCTATTTAGCTCCCCTCGTTACATTTTCCATCCAATTCCCATTAGCTGACTTAGTAATGATGCACGCGTGGCAAATATAAAAAAAAAATACTTTGATGAATTTCTCAAACTGCTCTTATCTTCTTCGTTAGTAATTATAATATATGAACAGAGGGGTATTTTAGGTAGTTCGTTAAAAAATATTTTTGCCCTTACCACACGCGCACTATTGCTGAGTTTGCTAACTGGAATTAGATGGAAAAAGTAACGGCGGGATTTCTTTTTTTTTTAGGAGAGGTAATGCAAATTAGTGATCTTTAGAGGTGAGGAGGATACACAAAATATCCCTAAAACATTTATCACTCTTAAAAGTCATTGTAAATTTTGGACTTCGAGCTAGTCTTGATTTTTCTATTTATTTTTTATTTTTTATTTTTTTGTGAAGCATTTTTCTACTTTGTTAATTCATCCTTTCGAAAAAACAAAACAAAAGAAAACACCAGTTAATTTATGAAAATTTAAAAACAAGTTAAAGCCTAAAGGTGGATTCTATGACGCAGCAATGTTGGGTTAGCTATCCAGCACAACTACTAGAAATGAAATCAGGCGGCGGACGGACTGACTAATTACGCGGCAGAGGATAGTCAGATGGGAAATCTATCAACAAAGATCTGAGACCTGGCAATCCCAAGTTTTATTAATCAAATTATTTTCCATGGCTCTATGGATACCAAATATCCCGTGTAATTGTAACCTAGTTTTATTTTAATAAGCGAATGCTTCAAAAAAGAAAAGAAAAAAAAAGACGCATCCATGTGTATGCTGGGCACTAGAGAGACACAAGTTATCCTTATTCCTTATAGGAAATCATTTGGGATATTAATGACCCCTTGATGTATTTGTGAATTAGCAGTAGTATCGGTGATTTGTTGAAAATGCCAGACTTATCAACTTTTCAAGCAAGAGACTCAATCATTGTACCAAATTCCATGATTCTCTCGAAAGGAATCAATTTGATTCCTTCTTCTTTTATAATTTTACCCATTCGAATGAAAATAGATTGTGTTCCTATGAGCTTCTAACAGTCGGCAGTCTAGAGTTGGTTGTCTCCAAAAGGCATATTCTCGTTAGTAAATGATGCAGTATCTCTTTTAGCTTTCCATGTGGAGTAGTATTCTTGGCACAAGCTAAGAGGCATCATAGGAAAGATGCATGAACCTTTTTTTCACCGATAAAGCAAGAAGCATGCGGCATGCCCTTCAATAAGCTGTTTGGGGCCTTTGGGCACTTTAAGCTTTAAGGAGAAGTGACCGATCATAAATGGAAAAAGATAAAGTATATATACTAGATGCTACGTCTCCTTGACATGGTTTTTCATGCCCCCTCTCAAATCTTATTTTCTAATTCAACGTCTTTCTAGCTTTGCCACGGGCCAATCTTTAGCTATGTGAGTGGGCCGTAACACATGGTAAGCTTCAAACCTTCACCTCTCTTTTGTGCTTATCCGACCAAACCCAAAAAAATCTGAAATTGAATATCAGCTTTTAGCATAAAGACTTGTACATTATGTACTAATTTTACTTGCAGCTTCTTTTAGTGGTGAATTTTCTTCCTTTGATCAGTAAAAAATTTGGTACCGATAAATTCCGAATCCAAGCCCACTAGTATCACTGTGTTATAGTAACACCTTCTCTTTCAACAACGAGGTAAAATTTAAAATTTAGGTGATCTCAAAAATAGTTGTGCGATTAGGCACTTTAAACTTTAAGGTAAAATTGCCTTGAAATAAATAAACTCCAGATGGGTTTCGTAAATTTGGAGTTGCGTGGCCGGAGCACTCCACATCCACCCCTTAGTTTCATCGCTGGCCATCACTTTATATGGTCTTCGTGATCAGCACCAGATAATAGACACTTTAACAAAGGTGCATCATGACCCTTGACATTTCGTTTTCTGATAAGCAGGGTGCATGCCTTTCTATAAGCTGTTTGGGGGCAATTAGGCACTTTAAGTCACTGATGAAAAAGGAAAAAGAGAAGTATATACTTACATTCTCCTTGACAAAGTTAATTTCGTGCCCCCTCTTACAAGTCTTAGTACTACTATTTTCTAAGTAAACGTCTTTCTAGCTTTGCCACAGGCCAACTGCCCTCAGCTATATGTGAGTGGGGGCGTAACACATGAATATGATGATAAGCTTCAACTCTAGCTCCTTCGTGTATCATTCCCTACCGACTGAAAAATATCAATGGAATTGGTTTGTCAACTTTTACCAAATATATCTACATGCAGCCGTCTCATAATGCATGTCCTCTTTGATATTTAGTACTGGCAGTTTATAAACAACATCAACTAGCTAAACTTTGATTCCTTTTTAAGTTTTAATGAATTGAAATGGGTGAGTATTGGACTTGGCCAAAGAACATTTCCATTAAACAAACATTTTCTTATTAGATACCCTCCCAAATTGGGTTTAAACAAAGATCACCAAAATCTTTTGTCAGGATCTCCAGACAGAACTGGATTTTTTAACTATTTGTTTGTTGTAATCTCGACTTCTAAGTTCATAGGACACGTTTTCGCTAATCAAGAAAAGTTAAGCCCAGTGTTATCTTTAAATGCACGACTAATTTTATAATTAGCCTACTTGAGTGTAATTCTTAATAATAATTAGATTAAGGATAGGAGTCCTTTTAGAGTCGTTTTATACGTCGGTAAAGCCTATGGTGACTTTTTAGGCTTTAGCCTTCTTAATTGGCAGTACTCGGTAGTTATCGTTCCAACTGCATAAAACAAATAAAACATCTTCTTTAGACACGTAAGATACAATACAATCTGTCTAGTCGCTCTCACCCCTTCGACCTTCCTCAACTATATCTGATGAAATTTGGCCCCAAGAAACGTGCCATATGTTGCAGTGTCTTGTCTATTTTTCATACTATATGGAGTAAAAGCTAGGTAGATTTTTCTTCGCAACCTACCCAAAATATACTGTTCACATTTTACACAAGACTGTTCACATTGCACATAGTGTCACCACTATCAGCTCACAAGAGTGTTAAGCACGCGCGTTTGCGCGTGCGCAGTCGATAGTTCCAACCCATAGGCCATAGTCGATAGTTCTTTCCGTTTGAGGGCACAGACAATGGCTTGTTTCCTGTGCAGTAGATTCCATCCATAGTAAAATGGGAAAATGAAAGACAAATGGAATAAGGGGTCGGACCAATTCCTATTGGACCATGTTATACCATAAAATTTATTTCTTCCTAAGTTTGGTTCCACGTGTTGCACAAAACATGCATGGTAAACAGTTGTAAGAACATAAAGGGCAATATGATAGTTTGCGTTAATTTCATGTAAAAGCAAAGATCAAAAAATATCTAGAACTTAGTCTGCTGCCTCTTTCTCTATCTATATTTTCCTTTTCATTTTTTTCATCATTATCAGAAGAGTTAAATGTAAGGTTGAAGCTAGCATCCTCTTCGGTTTGTACAGTAATCAATCGATATATCGTCATCTTCTTCATTCAATTTGCTGGTGCTGTAGTATTAAAATTTCCCACATTAACTTTAATTTTTCCTTCTGAACTAATTTTTTAATTCAAAACAGTTTGTAAATTCACTGATTCCTTCACTTCGATCAAGTATTGAAACAGATCTGTTAATGGTGTAGAAAGTGTTCCCCTTATGCAATTGAATTGTTGTTAATTTACCTTAACGCCCCCCATTTATTTGTGTTATGTCATAAAGAAGAAATGAAACTAAGAGCAAATATGAAAAAATTAAATTACTAATCTGCCCTCATTTTATTGTGGGAATGTTATAATTACCCTTCATTTTGAAGGACTCGGGACAAATACCCTTATGCAACTTTACAAATGCCCCTGATGGCATAATTGAAAATATATGTAAAAACATAATTTATTTACTTCCGTATTTAGCCCTCTTCGCCCAATTTCGTTCTTCTCTGCCTCTTATCACAGAAAAAGACCTCATCGATCCCACCACCATCTTCATCGCTCCGACCAACACCACAATCGACACCATTATAACCAGCACCACCACCTCCATCATGTCCGCCACTATTATCAACAGATCTATTATGATTTGTGTTTAATTTGTGTCCTATCATGTTTTTCTTCCTGTTTTTCTTCAACGAAATCAATCGGAAACATGGAGATTTATTCTGAATCGATGGAGAAAAATCGACGAAAACCATCAATAACACCTGAAAACAAAGGTTAGTTAACAAAAAATAATATCTCCTCATCGTTCTTAGACAATTCTTCTTCTTTTTGTTGATGTTGGTAACCTAATAGCTCCGGTTTCATCTCGATTCTCATTTCGATTTGTAATCAAAGTTTAGATTTACATTAATCTCATCTTAGTCTTGCTTATGACATGGATATGTTTGCAGGTTTGGAACAACAATAGAGAAATGAAGTCGGACATTGAGTTGAAACGGAAATGAAATAACTAGATGCGAGTCTGTTGAAGTTGAGAAGAATGGGTTTTGTTTCGATTTGATTTTGAGTAAAGGAAGAAGATGATTGTTGCTGCTAATAGAAATTAGGGTTTGAAAGTGGCTAACTTCAATGAAGAGTTAGGTCTTGTGATTGTTCAATTCGGGTTTTAATTGAAGAATTACAGAGAACTAGTTAAAGAATAAGATGGTATTGGTTGCTGCTGTTATATGGAGTTCATTGGAGCTGAGAAGATAAAGAAGAAGAAATGATGTTCTATGTTGGTGATCTTTGTGTTGAAGTGGTCGGGATTTTGCGCCTCAAGCTCGGTTGTGTGGATATAATGGAAGGAGCTAGTGTTGCAAAAATATATTGCGGTTGGTTGATGTGTTGATGCTTTTATTGCAGTGTCATTGCAAGTGGTTGTTAGACAAGACTGAGATGGAGAATGAGAGAACAAGATACTGAAGAAGGAAGTAATTAGGGCTTGTTTAGGAAATTGATTCTCTGGGATGATGGAATTCCGGGCTGTGAATGAATCTCTTTGCAGAAATGTATGCTAGGGAGTGAATTCACATAGAGGTGATGGTGGTTACGTGTCGGTGGTGAAATATTTGTAGCTAATGGATGTTGTAGATGACATGGTTTTACTGATGAATGAACGAGAGGGAGAATGAGAGGTCGGTCGGTGTAGATGGTTATGAATCTTTGTTGATGTCTGTGGTTAAATTAGTTTATTCAATAAGCTAGAGGAAGTAGTTATATGTGGTTAAGGGAATGATGGTGTTGGTTGACGAAGCGGTAAAGACATGATGTGGAGTTGATATGGTCAATTAAAAGCGGTGAAGTCAAGTAGATGTATGTTTAGGAATTGTAGGTGATGGATAGTTGAGCTACAAAATGCGAGTGTGATCTGCTGCTTTTCTACCAGAAATGGCTAGGTCAAGGAGGAGCTATGTGTAAGGTCCTGCCCGGTGGAAGTGAGAAAGTTTAAGCTGAGTAGTGCATGAATGTGTTGAATAAATGGAACTCAAGATTGCGGGGAGAGCCGAAATGATCTTTGGAACAACTGTGTCTTTGGGATGGAGAGAATGCGATTATAGCGAGTGTGGATTGTGTTGCAAGAATGAAGATTTTAAGGTTGTCCGGAGTTTCAATTGAGGTTGAAATGGTGACACTTGAATGGATGTTTTTCTTGAACTAAAATTGCGGAGTAGTTGGTGTTGTCTAGTGGATTGAGTTGAGTTCGGATTGGTGATTGAACTGGTAGAATGAGTTGCAAGGAATGGAATGAACTGGTGGATATTAGGTGAATGTACATGGTTGTTGAGCTTCCAATTTTCTTTGATAGTTGAGTTCAGATTGGAGACAACTTGAGCTAGTTGCCTCCATATGTGGAGACAACTTGAGCTAGTTGCCTCCATATTTGTACACAACTTGAACAGGTTGCTTTCAAATATGGAAATAACTCGAGCTAGTTGGCTCGAGATTGAGAGACAACTTTGTCTAGTTGCCTTCACTTTGGAAGACAACTTGAGCTAGTTGCCTCCACTTTTGGAAACAACTTCAGCAAGTTGCCTTCAAATTTGGAGACAACTTAGGCTAGTTGCTTTCACTTGTTGAAGACAACTTGAGCTAGTTGCCTCCTATATGGACACAACTTCAGCAAGTTGACTCCACATGGTGGTGGTGGTTGGCGGCGGCGATGGTGGTTGACGGCGGCGGTGGGTGTCGGTTGTTGGCGGCGCGGTGGTAGTGGGCCGATAGTGGTGTTCGTTAGCGGCGGCGGTGGTTGGTGGTGGTGGTGGACAGTGGTGGTGGTTGGCGGTGGTGGTGGTCGGTGGTGGTGGTGGTGGTGGTGGTGGTGGTGGTGGTGGTGGTCGGTGGTGGTGGTTAGTTGTGGTGGTCGTCGGTGGTGGTGGTTGGTGGTGGTGGTGGTCGTCGGTGGTGGTGGTAGGCGGTGGACGGTGGTGGTGGTTGGCGGTGGACACCTTTGGTGTGGGCATTAGAAATATTTTTTTGTTATTTTTATTTTTTTTGAATAGTGGTGGTGGTGGTTTTGTATATTCACTATATAAAAGAGGTATTTTAGTAATGTATTAGGCTTAGGGGTATTTGTAAAGTTGATAAGGGTATATTTCAAGGGGCCTCATAGTAGGGGTATTTAGATAATGTTCCCCATTTTATTTATAGGATATTTATTGTGTAGTTATGATACGGGGGTAAAATAGTCAACAATAATTTGCAGCTTCAAAAAACACTGTAGATGAACAGCTAAGGGTAGTTCCCTTTATATATGGAATAGATAGATAATATGTTGCGCTACTTCCTCTGCCTGACTGCTTTGAATGTATATTTCCCATTTCTCCCTTACACCTAACATGTACCCTTGTTTTCCGAATCATAAATTTGTATTGCGTTACTCACAAGAATTAGCATTGGCCTTTCTTCGTACTCACTCAAAGGATGCAATTTAGCAAATATCTTGTTCAGCATTTTTCTAATAGCAAATGTACGTGGACATATCAGATAACAAACCAGAATAACAATGGTTAGGGACGGAGGGATGTAGAGACAAATGGGGTCCGCCGATCCCACTTGTTTTTGAAATCCCATCAGTATAGGCTTATAATTTTTGTAATTTACATGTCTTGTGGGGGCAAAATATGCTTGATAAAATTGAAATTTTATTTTTAATGGGGTCAAAATTATAAAATTCATGTAAAATTAATACAAATACATCGGATGTAATGACGTAAAAACAAAAAAACGATCTAAATTACAATATCTAATTTAAATCCAAATTTTTTATGATTTGATTTTCACTTAGTTAATACTAAAATGTCCAAAAAAAAATCGGACGGCCTTCAGCCGCATACCAGCTAGTATATACAGAATTTTACCATATCAATTTGCACCCATTTGGGGAAAAGTCTGGCTCCGTCACTGACAATGGTATACCCAGAGGTGTTGTGTGGATTACAAATGAACAACTTGATTACATGAGGCTAGCGGTGGCGAATTTCGAACTCAGATCCTTGATATCGGCTACCTGATAATCAGATTTTCTTTATCAACTTAATTTTTCTTGCATAAGTCGAAAGATTTCGAAACTCAGATGGAGACACTACTAGACTAGTATTCGCCTGATTTTCGTGGCATGCCCGCCCAGGGGTCGCTAATGACCCCTACGCCTATTTACATTAATGGCGGAGGGCGGGCCGGCGGGTAACCTCCAAACGTGATTAAGTTCGGCATCATCTACAACTTGATGAGGTAATTAAGTACGTAGCTAGCCAGATAGTATTGAACAGGCTAAAGCTTAAACAAAGATATCATCAAAGGGAAGGAGGGGAATAAACCAAAGGAATATATCACCTTTCTAAAGGGTAACCGTTCACAGACGGTCACCCCTTACAATACACGAAGAGACAGAGACAGCCTACGGCATAAATCAGGAACTCATGAATAAATCAGACAGTGTACGTGCGTGCTGCACGATTCAAAAACATCACCTAACTTGGTAACCACGTGTTTAACATCTGTACACTCCACATCATTATTAAACCGTACAAAAATTATGTTCTACTCGCATATGCGGCCACGCAGCGTTAAATTAGCGACAGGAGGATTATCAAGATTATGCTCTTTTGTTCTTAACGTTCATCCTTTCCCAAGGAGTACTGTCATTTCTGTAAACCCTAACTTCAAGAAGCTTGAACAAATCTCGAAGGAGCCTAAACGGTCGTGATGATTTGTCAATGGTTTGACTTACTTGACCTTTGACTGTACTCGAATATTCTTTTGTTAATTCCGAAAATAATAAAAATGTTATCCTGGTTTAAAGAGATATTCCAAAAATCTTAAACCGAGTCTTTACATTTCTTTTTGAATAATCAGAGCTATAAAGAGAGGGATTTGGAGTAAACAAAAACCTGAGTCTAATTTTAGTTTCTTTCTTCAGAGAGAGATACACAAACACCAATGGCGGTTTATGTAAGAGCAAAAAGAGTTACAGATCCATTAAACGATAAAGTGAAAGCTAGTATCTGTGGTCTTCATGATGTGAAAAGTTACGTTAGTAGCAGCGGAAGTGAGCATGATTCTGATCATCATCACAATTTTTCTTCTTCGTGTAGTCTTTCTGATCTAATTCATGGATTCTTAGAAAATGATGACGATCAAGGAAGCAATAAGAACGTCGAGAAAAATCGTGAAGAGTGTAATACTGATTCAGAGAAGAAAAGTAGGATGATTGATAGTAATAATATTATTTCTCTAAATGAATCGATTGGTATGCTGAGAGATCTGTTAAATCCAAGAGTGAGATTTGATTCAGGTTTTCGATTAATGTTACAATCTCAAGTAACGAAAGCAATTACATTATATTCATCGTCATTAAGTTCTGATAAAGGTGTTTTAAGAAGACGTGTTATGAGTTATCTTCGTGAAAATGGATACAATGCCGGGATATGTAAAACTAAATGGGAAAGTTGTGGAGGATTAACAGGAGGTAATTATGAATTTATTGATGTCATTAGACCAGCTTCATTATCATCTTCATCGGAGATCAGGTATTTTATTGATATTGATTTTATTGGAGAGTTTGAAATTGCTAGACCAACTTCACAGTATGAGAAATTAGTACAAATTTTACCTAGAGTTTATATCGGAAGATCTGAAGAACTTAAACAAATTATCAAATTAGTGTCTGAAGCTGCTAAGAAATCTTTGAAGATTAATCAACTTCTGTTATCTCCTTGGAGGAAGAATCGTTTTATGCAAATGAAATGGTTTGCTCCGTATAAACGGACTCTGAATCAAGTCTCGTCATCTTCATCAGCATCAACATCAACATCAACATCATCAACGGCGTCGAATATTCAGTTAGGGTTTCATCAGAAGATCAATTTTGCGCCGATCAAATGTCAGTCATCTTCTTCGATGGGATTTAACGTTGATCGTAACAGTTCGAGTAGTATTAACGGTGTTTGTAACGGTGTCCGTTTAAATATTCCTGTGGCTACTCGTATTAGATAGAGGTGTTTGATTGTTAATGATGATGACCCTGATATGGAAAACAATAGTAAAAACCTAAAAATGGAAAAAAACTTTATTAATATTAAATTAATTTAATTACTTTTTTCTTTTGACCTGTAGTGGTTGTAATAATAAAAATGTGCAGTGTATATGCGGCGCACGAGATTGTTGTATGTGGCGCAAGTTAGTGTTAAATCTTTGTAATGGTGGTAATGGATAAGGTTCTAACAAAGTAAGTGTAATGTGGGCTCCAAGTAAATTTTGTTTGCGTTTTCTTTGCCTAATTTGATTGGGGCCAAAGATATTAATCGGGGGCCTCCTACGAGCGACTGCAGTGGGCGACTAAACCCATTTATTTGGTCTTTGAACCAGGGCGTGGCAGGACGTCTGTCAGCCAAAACCTTAATTAAATGAACAAGATGGCGATTATATTTGGTCGGGACCAAAGACTAAAACAAATTATAGTCGAATATAACGTATAGTGTACGACGAAATATAGCCTATTTTTTTTTTAAAAATTTTTTGTGTGGGCGAGGTTTATACCTCCGCCCCACTAAACTTTTCAAATTCTTTTGATGGGGCGAGGTTTATACCTCCGCCCCATTGTTTTTTTTTCTTTTTTGAAATCTCCCCACCTGCGCGAACGTATAATCCACGCCCCACCACTGCGCGAACGTATACTTCACGCCCACACCCGCGAAACGTATAATCCACGCTCCACCAAATTTAGTCTTCTACCCGTAGCGTCACACACCGAAATTTTGGTCTTTTTTCCCTCTTTGGTCTTTGGTTATACTCGCACCACTGCGGTCGCTCTACTAGAGGACAAAAAGGTCACCCAAACCTAATTTGGGTCACCCCTTAACAATTTTTTAAATACCTAAACTACCCCGAATGATTAGTATTAAAACTTAATAAAGTTAATTTGATTAGTGTGGTTAGATTATGTTAGATGAAAAAGCAGTTATTTTTATTTTATTTTTTTATTTTTTGAGAAGAAGAAGAGGAGGTTTTAGAGAAAAACTTAGGGTTTTTAGAAATGAGTAATTCAAGTAGAAATTATGTTGGAGAAGGTTCAAGTAACAAAGATGATTGTGTTGATGGTAAGATTATCTTAAATTCTCCCATGGATTGGATATATGTCACAACACGAGAGAAAGAGTAAATCAATGTCGAGGGATGTATACCCTAACGACTCTATAAAGTCGTCAATGTATTGACACCAAAAATGACGACTCAAACCCGCAACTTTTCCGAGGTTATGAAAAATCGTCGGGGTAATATGATATACCACCACTTTTCTCAAACCCTACAACTTTTCCGAGGTTATGAAAAATCATCGTGGTAATATGATATACCAAAACTCTTAACTTATCACAAAGAGTCTTATTTTGTCTGTCTATACCAAGGCGACTCAAATTTTTTGGGACAGAGAGACTGTTTGTTTTTCACCTAGGTCGTTGATCTTTAAAAAGGGTCATATCCATAGAGGATCGTCATAGGTTTCTAAATTATGTTAACGACTTTAATCTAGGGTAAAAAATATGAAAACCCCGAGAAATAGGCAATTATAATCTTGATCATCATTATACCCTAACGATTTTTATGGTCTCTATATGCATATGAAAAATCGTTAGGGTTTAGGCTTGTCAATTGGCAACCCTTTACAAATCAAATTTTCGGGTGAATTTTTTTTTTTTTTTTGGAATCGTTAATGGAGGAGAAGAGAAGAGTCGAGAGGGTGAGAGGGGAGGGAGTGATCTTTTTGTTTAGAACTAGAAATGAATTGGGGTTTAGGATTAAGGGTTAATAGGTTTTTAAGATTTATTTTTGGTGAAGGGTATAATAGTACTTTCATAATCGGATTAATACGCCCCTGAAAAATTTGGGATGCAAATAAAATATCAAGGCCCCCTATTAATATTTTTGGCCCCCAATCAAATGACGTTTCTTTGTTATCCTTTTGACCCACCGTGGAAAATCATGAAATGACGTGGCAACGACAGCTAGCTTAGAAAGCTAACACCTAGACTCGTTTGGAGGAAATTATAAGAATTTGACTTAATATGTTTGTTTTTTGAGGAGTGCGAACAGCTGTTCTACCCATTTTCAAATACTTTTTCTTATTTTTAATTTACCCTTGAGTTAATTTAGGGAGTTATGTAATTTACGTTTTTTAAGTTTGGAGGGTAATGGGCCATCCTCGGTTTTTTAATCAACCAATCGATAAGAATATGTGAAATATACACTCGTTAAAATATCGTGTGAAAATGACCCATTTTTCTTTGTTTTTTTTGAGTACGTGGTACTATTTTACTTGGTTTTGGTTGATTAAACCATCTGACTAGCCAAAAGCCGGACGTCTTAGTGGTTTTTAAGTTTTTCTCGTATCCGAGTCGAAGCGTGATTCAATTTTTCGTGACTCCATAGTGCTCAAGTCGGATACAAAGTATACCCATTGGGGTGTATGCCATCATAGATTCATTTTTTTTTTTTTTTGACAACTTACTGTTCAGCAATCGATTAAAGAAAGCAGTGATTTCTTAGGAAATCTTTATAGCCAAATGGCATCACATCGTCTAAGAGCTGACTGTGGAAATTGGTAACGTTGTGTACAAAATTGTCACTGGACGGATGTAGACTCTTATCTTAACGGATAAACTGATGTTTCTCGTTTGATATAAGCTGATGAGGTGGATGTACAATAGAGATGTTTCTTGTTTGATTTGATGTGAAGGACTAATTAAGGTAAAACTGGGTCCAAATACATACTAGTGGACTTATGAAACCGTGACACCTCTACCCCCTCTTTTATTTCTCTGGTCACATGGCCGAATCCAGATAATGTGTATTTTATGGTGTATATTATATTAAAATGTTTAGACGAAGATTTTCTTTTTTCTTTTCTTGCTTCACATTTTTTTATTTGCGAAGATAAGGT
Organism: Papaver armeniacum; assembly: GCA_023531295.1. Classification (NCBI taxonomy): domain Eukaryota; kingdom Viridiplantae; phylum Streptophyta; class Magnoliopsida; order Ranunculales; family Papaveraceae; genus Papaver; species Papaver armeniacum. The sequence continues at coordinate 99,855 of JAJJWW010000968.1, read as the reverse complement.
TTTAGGTAGGAGGATCGAAAGCAAATGCAGATTTGACAGCTTTAACGTATCTCTATTAGCATTAGTTCTTTAGTATTACGAGAAATTGAGTTAATTGTCCAGATATTTTTAAAATATGGTGTTAATGGACGAGTAAATTTAGTATGGGTGAAATAGACACCAAAAAAAATAGCAAGAATAAATCTCGATTTATCCAGACCTAAACTTAAAAAATAGCGAAGGTGAAACTAGATGCATCCCGATGTAAATTAAAAATAAGAAAAATATTTAAAAATGGATATGATGAAACTGTTTACATCTTGACTATTTTTACATTCTCGTCCAATCAAACAATATCAAATTTTACATATCTTTTTCACTCAGGATTTGTCGTTATTGGTTAATTTACCAATTTTGTGTACTATTATAACATGTGTGTTAGGATGCCAAAGATTTTAATCACAGTATGCTTTGCTTTCTTTCTTTTCTTGTTTGGTCAAGATAAAAGATATTTTGGAATTAAAGTCTAACCTAGAACTTTATCTATTCTATTATATAAAGGCTCCCCTTAGCAACAAAGTAGAAGATAAAAGATCTCTCATTTTGGGATATATTGGTAATTTAAGTTATTAACAACAAAGAAGAAGAAAATTGACTGTTGAAAACCTCTAGAACTTTGCACATATGTCATAAAACCACCATATAATTATTGAGATATCCATCAAGGAAAAAAATGACAGTAAAATAAGAGGAAGCTAGGCAGTTAATCTTTCATATATGAACACAAAAATTACACTTGAAAATATCTACCTACCTAGAAAAAGGAACTCCCTTAGCAACAAGCAAGAAAAAATACCATTTTGCCCTCGAAATGTGAATTCTATTAACAACAAAGAAGAAGAAAATTGACGCTGACTCTGCAATTCTTATATGAACACAAAATTATTGAGATATCCATCAAGGAAAAAATGACAGAAATAAGAGGAAGCTACCTAATCCTAGATAAAAATGTGATTCTAGTCACTACACATAATAGCGTATTACCTACCTAGATAAAAAGTCACTAACATCTCTTTGGCCGTAACATCTCTTTGGCCGTAATATCCGTTGAAATATACTATGTTTTAAAACACAATTTATTTCCATTTATTATTTTAGTTAAATCTGTTTTTAATAGTCTTAATGATCTTCATAAAAGCAATTTATTATTTGTGATAAATTCCTTGACCGTTTTATGTTACAAGAGTAAATGGTTTTTATTAAACCATATAGACGTTTTCAATAAAATATTTGAAACTCTTAAGCACAAAATCAGATTTTTGGTTGGAAACTAAAAGAAGAGAGTTTTCATTTTTAATGTTTTTGGAGTTCTAAAACAAAAAATAAGAATTTTTTGAGAGAAAGAAAACTGGTGTGTGATCATCACTTGTTTTCTACAAGTTTGATTTTGAGCAAGAATAGAAGTGTACAAGTATCACATACTTTCAAAGTGCAAGAGTGATTGTGAAAGAGATTTACTCGGATGTTTTATCCTGGGACGACGCGACATGGAAGAACTGCTTGCACAATCTTGGGCAGAGCCGCGAAACGTCTTAAAGAGAGCGACCTGGTCGTGACTCAACCATAACATTTTTTATTTGTTTGGTTTATGATTGTTTTGCAGGCTATTTTCAGCAATTGTTCCAACAATTTTAAGACGTTATATTCTGTCATGGATATCAAAAGAAACGATTGCTGAAACACGATAAGTATCATTGTCTAATTCGTTTTATAGAATTATAGAACGGTATAATTTTACTTTTGCGATAAACCATGATGCTTGGAATAGGTTACTTGATACCTAAAGTAAATTTTATGTCTGATTTTGATGGACTAGGATTGTAACAAGGATAATATTTTTCATCATGAATATCTAACATAAAAAATATTGTTGATGTTAAAAAAATGGTTTTTAACATGATGTAGAGTTTTATTTTTATCTCCTACATGGAAGTGAATTGGGCCTTGAAATTTTAACCATAAATATAATACATCATGAGGATAATCTCCTCCAAATTTAATAATTTTTGGAGTACGAAAAGTATTTTTAGAGTATTTTACAAAACTAAATAATGTTGCTGAAAATTTCTGACGATTAGAAATTTTGTATTGATTAATTTAGTTTTTCTGATCTCTGTGCTGATATTTTGGGTTTATGTGTAACATGAAAATTTTAAATCATGAACTTATCTTCGAAATCCATTTTGAAATTTCCCGTTTGGATTTTTAGATTGAGAGATGTGGTGATTTGGAAATCATTGTGTATGTTTGTCCAAAATAGGAGATGATACTTGACATTAGAGATTAGAGATTGAGATGTAATAAAATACATTAAAATTCATGTTTTGATTTTGATTTTGATTTTGATTTTTATTACTTCATACTTTTGTTTTGGAAATGAAAAAGAAGATCATAGTTATAAATCAAACTAATGCACCACATGTGTTTGATAATGCTTAGTAGAAAGTTTTAACTATATATGTATGATGTTATAACTATATAACTTTGAATTTTTGTTTGAAACTTAAGAGAAACATGGATTGCTATGTTTTATTTGATTTTCAAGTAATTATGTAAGTGCATACCTTACTTATTTTTGGTTTCAAATGCTCACATGTACATGATTGTGACAGTGCAATTTCACTTACTCGAGCAAGTTTTTATTTTCTAATGATATAAAATCATGGGAGATTAATCGATGTGTGGAGCAATGAGGTTGCTGATTTCTTTGTTGGTGCGCAGAGAATGGACACCGGTTTACAACCAATTGAGCTTTAAAAGCAATTAAGGTATGTTTGATGAACAATTTATAGCTATTGTAGTGATCAAATAGTTCCATTATGCATTGAAAATGAATTGATTCTTCAATGTTAGAATGAGTTGTACGGAAACTAGATATTGAGAATTATTGTTTATGATAATAATGAGTGACTCATACAAGTTTGGAACTTATGAGATAGAACTTGATACCAAACCAAAACCGAAAGAATAAGAAACCTAGTCAAAACAAATATGAATATCAAATCTCACCAAGAAATGAACATAATTTTAATTATGAAGTTATTTGCTACGCTTGCATTAAACCAAGTCTTATGACACGCATTGCAAGAATATCAAATATTATTAACAATGCTTTTCAAGCTAAGTTAATGTGAATTGTGGATACAGTGAGAGGTTGGTATCACTAGTACAGAAATGGCCTTTAGTCACGCCAAATATAAATTTCCCAGCCACGCCTTTTTGGTTTTGGCGTGTCTATAGGGTGTACTTCTACCCTATAGACACGCCATGTTCAATGGGCGTGTTCATATAAGTGCTTTCAGCCACGCCAGGGCTACTAGCGTGTCAAAATTTCAACCGTTTAGTCACGTTAACTTCAAATTTTTGATTGGCGTGTTTATAGACCAGTCTATGGCCACATTAGGTATTGGGCGTGTTTATAGACCGCCTATGGCCACATTAGGTATTGGGCGTGTTTATAGACCATCTATGGCCATATTAGGTAGTTGTGGCGTGTCCAAAAGGTTAGTCACGTTATTTAAAGTGCGTGTCCCTAGTGTACGATTGATTGACACACCAAATTCAAAGTGTGGCCAAAAAGTTCTTCTTTGGACACGCCTATACCAGCGTGTCCATAGTGTACGATTTATAGACACGCCAGTATATGCGTGTCCATAGTATATGACATATAGACACGCCAAATTGAAAGTGTGGCCACAAATTTCTTCTTTGGACGCTAGTATATGTGTGTCCATAGTGTGCGTTCTATAGACACACCGATTTTATAGCGTGGATAAAAAGTTCGTTTTTAAAAAATTAATAAAAATCTTTCGCCCATATTCGAACGCATGACCTCGAAGGATTTAGATAACATACCAATCCACCAAGCTTCCCATCTTTAGATGTTTATGATTAATGTTTTAAAAATACTAGACTGGTTGAACTACTCGACATTTAAATAAACACGCCAAGTTGAAAGTGTGGCCAAAAGTTTCTTCTTTGGACACGCTAGTATATGTGTGTCCATAGTGTGCGTTCTATAGACACGCCGGTTTTATAGCGTGGCTAAAAAGTTCGTTTTTAAAAATTAATAAAAATCTTTCGCCCATATTCGAACGCATGACCTCGAAGGATTTAGATAACGTACCAATCCACCAAGCTGCCCATATTTAGATGTTTATGATTAGTGTTTTGAAAATACTAGACTGGTTGAACAACTCAACATTTAAATAAACACGCCAAGTTGAAAGTGTGGCCAAAAATTTCTTCTTTGGACACGCTAGTATATGTGTGTCCATAGTGTTTGTTCTACAGACACGCCGGTTTTATAGCGTGGCTAAAAAGTTCGTTTTGAAAACATTAATAAAAAGATATTACCCATATTCGAACGCATGACCTCGAAGGAGTTAGGTAACGAATCAATCCACCAAGCTGCCAATCTTTAGATGTTTAAAATTAGTGTTTTGAAAAAACTAAACTGGTTCAACTACTCAACATTTTATAGACACGCCAAATTCAAAGTGTGGCCAAAAGTTCCTTTTTTGGACACGCTATTATATGTGTGTCCATAGTGTGCGTTCTATAGACACGCCGGTTTTATTGCGTGGCTAAAATGTTCGTTTTGAAAAAATTAATAAAAAGCTCTTGCCCATATTTGAACGCATGATCTCGAAGGAAGTAGGTAACAAATCAATCCACCAAGCTGCCCATCTTTAGATGTTTAAAATTAATGTTCAGAAAAAACTAAACTTGTTCAACGACTCCACATTTTAGTGCTTTAAATGATTAAACTCTAATAATGTTAGCATACGCAAAATTTCCATATTAAAGACCGAAAACTAACATTAAGATTAAACACCATCATTATGTTTACCAACAAGTGGCTAAAAATAGGGTTTAGTAGAGTAACGATGGTACGTATCTAAAGGGTTGAAGATACTCTTTGATAGTCTGACATTAGACTTTGAAAATAGGGTTTAGTAGATTAATGATGGTATTGCGCATGGAATTGAAGTGGCGTGAATAGCCAAGCGACAAGACTCTTAACCAAATGCCATAAACGACCATTTATGGTTAAACTACCACCATCATTATAAAGATAATAGAGATAAAAGACTATTAAACCAAAAGTAGAAATCGAGAGAAAGAGAGGCGGTTAAGGAATAGTGAAATGGCCGATTCCCCTGCCATACGACATGCAAAGAGTGCGATTGAGGCTTTAACAAGCTTAGAGATGGAAAGTTTGATCGCTTTTATGAATCTGGAGATCACCAAGAAGAAAGACCAAGAAGAGAGAGAAGAATTTCAATAATGTGATACTATTTATCCAATAAAATTAATGAGATAGATATAAGTGGGAATTAAGTGTTTGGCCCTCCCCTCACTCTCTTACTCAAATGGCCTTTGGATTAAAACTCAATTTTAAAAGAATTACTAACTCATTTTATTGAAATAACCCTTAAAAAAGAAGGAGGGCCATTTGGATAAAGATGTTTCATGATGTTACTAGCCCTTAACCCGTGCCGTAACGGCACGTGCCATGATGTTGGTTCATTTTTAATATATCGTATAATTTGTGTCCCGATATCGTATAATTTGTGTCCCGAATACTTATCAACTCCTTATGATTTAATATGGGTTTGTCATAAAAATAGTTGGATTTTCCTCTCTTTTTTCTCTTGTTTTTTTCCTTTAATATTTTACCGCCGGAGATTTGCTCAAACGAAAGAAATATAATCTTAACTTCCAGACACTTTTTTATTTAGGTTCATCGCTTATAATGAGATAATGCTCTACATGAACATGGAAGTTTAAATATTTTTGGAAATATGTCGTCAACAGCGCTCATCTCGAAAAATCAACTAATCAATACCGTCCATAAAAGTCTTCCCATGCTCATATTTCGCTCCCACTGACTCATCTATCATGGTCATGTTGTCGATCCTCCAAATAGGCAGAGAATATTATTTTTTTGCATCGAACGGATGATATAAACTCTCCAATCTGACATGATTTTCCTGTAATTTTTCAACACCCATTAGATGACAATGTTTAAAAATGTGTACCCATTATCTTTTCGAAGGGATTTTATATATGCGAACCTCTGCCATTAAATCTTCAACAAAGTATTGTGCCCAGCAGTTCGTCTTAACGAAGGCTTTGGTAACTTCAAAAGTCTTGGACATTTTATCACTTCTATGTGTTCCCACCTTCACTTGGAATACAATCTGGCGACACATTACCTCATAAAGAACCTTGATCCTATTTCAAATTAATAGGTTGTCAATATATCCTTTACCAAAAGTTGACATCTTCTACGTTGAATATTTATAAAAAAAAATTATGGTATTGTGGATCGTTGCTTTCTAATATTGTAGTTTTCAAAATTGGCCTCTTCAAGTCCCACGGCTTTCTAAGTTTATATATTCTGTTTGTTTTAACATTTTAGTTAGCTATATTATGTTTGTTACTAACTTTAAACTTGATGTCATCTTCTACAGTGAACTTTATGTGATTTCAGAATCGAAATAGTTATACCGCTTTCATTCGTATCAAGTAATCCGTTGTATATCCCAACAATTCTTCTACAACAATTCCTTTCTTTTGCCATTTCCGGACCATCAATAGCCATTATTGTCAAACGCAATCTGTCTAATTTTTGTTGATGTTATGTATTTGCAATGTTCATTTTTCTTAAATAAATAGATTGTGAAAAAACTAAAAAAAAGAACATAAGTATTACATCGGGTCTAAGTTACTATATCCAAAATACTCCAGACACTGCTTCTGGTGCCTTATTTCCTCAAATTCATCGTTTCATTCTAGACAGTACATGCAACACCAATCATTTGCGAAGTGAGCTATTTGCGCAAGTGTGGTCAATGTATCCCTTACCTGTAATAATAATAACAACACGTCAATTTTTTTTCAAGGCATCCAGTTGTAAATGGTAAGAATCTAATAGATTTGAATTGTACCTCAATCTTAGATATCACCTTCTTCTCACATAACATATCAATTGAGGAAGGACAAATCTTGACCACTCTTTACATAGGCAGGGTTAACCAAACTATGTTTTGCGATTGTCTTACGTGGAAATTATTATTAATCCGTATTTTAATCGGCTCCTATCGAAGGCGATCTAATTAGTCATATAGAAAGTTAATCTTAAGTTTTGACCTTATTTCTTGACCAAATTATTGAAGTATTCTCAGTCATGTTCTGCTTTGTGTGATCTACCCATTTGTATCTACTATACCTTCTAACCTAGTGAATGAAACCTATACATATTGATCCGTAATTTGATATTGTTGATTTGTAACCAAGAGGTCGCATGATTTGAGAATGTAAAATATAAATAATATTCTATATATAAACATCGGTGGTGAAATTTAGATTTATGATTTAGAGTTTTTAATGATGATTTTGATGAACAAACATAATTTTCAAACAAATATTTTAGAATGCAAATACAGTTTCCTGGTCAATAAGGTTTTATATCGGGAATTGAGTGAAAGTTGTTGTCTTTGTAGGTAGTTGTCGCAAACAACTTTCGAAATTGATGGTCTTTCAGGAAAAAGAATGTAATAGTACTTGAGAGAGTGATAATGTTCTCTTACGCGGGTACACCAATTGCGTTTATATAATACGGATACCGTTTCGGTGATCCAACAGTCATGATCATATTGTCTTATACATTCCGGTATCATCCTCGAAATATTTGATTTTTGGCCTTATCAATCGTGCTAAAAACAAACAATTACATCTTTCACAATATAATGTTGCATGTTTTGTGAAGATTTTTTTTTTACTCGGTCAATAAAACTCACTAAAAAGCAAAAACTATTATTATCCACTACTATTACCAACACCCACCACCATAAAAACCATCCACCGCCACTATTTCTTCCACCAATAGTAATGTTACCACCTCCACCATTCGCAAACACCCGCCACCGTTTATACTAGCCCTGCTTCCACCACCACCATTAGAATTAATATTGTTTTTAGTAAAATTATTTATTAATAAAATTATGTATTTATGTTACATTATTAAAGGGACATTTATAATATAAATATAATTAATCATTGTGAACAATCAATGAGACACTAATTAATAAAAAATTTAAAAGTGGTTAAGTTGAACAAACCCCAGCGGTAAATTTATCTTTTCCAAGGACAAATCCTGACCACTCTTTACATACAAAAATCGATAATAAATAATTTCATATGTTCAGATCTTGATTCGTATCGTTCGTTTAGTTATTAAATAACATGACAATTGATTGCACCAATTTTTTAAAATGGACATGTGTTTTATCGAGTTTATTTTAACATTAGAATGATCAATCACGTTTTATACTTTATAATATAACGTTACATATTTTGTATGCGTTACGAAATTAGCATAATATGTTTTTGTTCACCAATACCCGCCACCACCATAAAACCATATGAATCCATTTTTTTTATCCACCACAACCTAGCGGCAGAGCCAAGGGTTGACTAACCCCTTAAATTTTTAATAACTACATAAATTTTTTAGTTTATTTTATAAATAGTACTTTGTCCATATATATTTATGGTGTAGTCCACCAAAGTTTACATATTTCTTTCAAAAAAAAGTAGGCCTCCTCAATGTCAATTTTTGACTCCACCACTGCCACCATCACTGCTACCTATCCCATGTAGGTTGTTGGACGCAATTCTAATTTTCAATCACAAATGCCATGTATGAGGTTTAGATTGAACAAAATGTCGTCAATTGATTAGTTTAATTATTTTTTTTCCGTGTATATATTCATTTTTGTATTGCAATCAATTTTATTTTAGCATTAAAAAATCATGATTTATACGATATACTACCAAAGATAAAAGGGGTACCATTTGATCCAACTACGATCATGAAAATATTATCTTGTATGATATCATCCCTGAAATATATGGTACCTTCATTTATCAAAAGTGTTAAAAACAACCAACCACATCTTCCACACTACGATGTTATCGATGTTGTAACGACAACATAAAATTAATAATGTCCATCACTACTCACCAAAGACTCACCGTCACTACTTCTTCCACCACAAACCAGGAGCGGAGCCAGGATTTTGAGGAAAGAGGGATAAAAAATTCTTGGCAAGTTGGATACATGTGAAAAATGGACTTTGTATCCCATTTAACGATAAAAGAACAAAAATAAGTATAATTGTGCTTGGCTCCGCCCTTAACCACCACTAATCATTCGGCCTCCACCTCTTCTACTACTCATTGTCGCCAAAAATATCTATTGATATTATTTATCAAAATTACTTATTAATAGAAATAAATATTATAATTAATTAAGAAAACATTTATAATTAAAAAATGATTAGTCATTTATTATGAGCAATTAGTGAAACACTAACTAAAGAACACTTTATAATGAATAGATTATTTTTTATGTGCAATTAGTGAAACACTAATTAATAAAAAATTATGATGTTTAAGTTGAACAAACCACCACCGTTGTTTTATCTTTTCTATTAATTCCAACCAAGGTGGAACACTGGTTAGAGGCCACTCTTATAACACAATATGTCATGAGTTCGAACCTCCCCGTTATAATTTTTGAAAATCCATATCTTGACTTGAGTATTCATTTTTCATTTATAATATTGGAATTAACGCCACACATGTGAGTTGTAGGGTGTGGCACGGAGCACCGCAGCCCTTGATTTATCCTTGTCTGGACAAATCCTGACCACCACTAACAAAGGCAAACTTATCCTAGCTTTGTTTTGTATAAAAGAAAAACAAAAATAAGTATAATTGTGCTTGGCTCCGCCCTTAACCACCACTAATCTTTCGGCCTCCACCTCTTCTACTACTCATTGTCGCCAAAAATATCTATTGATATTATTTATCAAAATTACTTATTAATAGAAATAAATATTATAATTAATTAAGAAAACATTTATAATTAAAAAATGATTAGTCATTTATTATGAGCAATTAGTGAAACACTAACTAAAGAACACTTATAATGAATAGATTATTTTTTATGTGCAATTAGTGAAACACTAATTAATAAAAAAATTATGATGTTTAAGTTGAACAAACCACCACCGTTGTTTTATCTTTTCTATTAATTCCAACCTAGGTGGAACACTGGTTAGAGGCCACTCTTATAACACAATAGGTCATGAGTTCGAACCTCCCCGTTATAATTTTTGAAAATCCATATCTTGACTTGAGTATTCATTTTTCATTTATAATATTGGAATTAACGCCACACATGCGAGTTGTAGGGTGTGGCACGAACACCATGACCCTTGATTTATCCTTGTCTGGACAAATCCTGACCACCACTAACAAAGGCAAACTTATCCTAGCTTTGTTTTGTACTAATGATCAAATGATAAACTATATCCTTTAGGGTATAATCGTCATGCCAACTTAAACATAACATGTCTCACAAATCATACGTAAGAATTCGACAAATTTTATATATTTGGAAATCTTTTTGAAAGACCTACACAATGAGCATAAATACAACTATCAAATTTTCATTTCATGAAATTTTTTATTCTCTAAATAATTTTTAAAATTTTCTTCATATTTTATAAATGAAAATTAATTTTTTTTTTTTTTTATAGTGTGCAGATAATATGCACACTGATTTTATGTGCATGAAATATACACACCGATTTTACGTACATAAGTTATTAAATTTTCTTCATATTTTATAGTGTGCGGGATATATGCACACCGATTTTTTTGTAAAAAAAATAATTAATTTTCTTCGTATTTCATAGTGTGCGAAATATGCACACCGATTTTATGTGCGAGGCAATATGCACAAGGGTTATTTTGTTAATCCTGCTTCCTATAATATTCCAGGGCCCACTTGGAATAATTAGCAAATTTATTAAATAACCCCCGGGGCCAAAAGTGTAAGACCCATAATTTCCAGTCATAAGAATAAATTTCTCTAGATATAATATATATTTTCATTATTATATTTGAAGATAAATACTAAAATTACTCTAAATAAATAATAATACCAATTATAAAAAATAGTTTTATATGACTATGTCATAGTTCTTCGGGTTGGGGCGGGTTACTTGGGTTAGAAATATTTGTGTCCATGCTTGCCCAAATTTAGCTCGGGCTTATAAAATTTATGCCCAAACTTGCCCAAAGTTCTGAAATACGTTGCTCATGTCCGCCCAACGTTCGGGTTGGGCATGGGTTGGGAGGGTCAACCCAACCCAAGTCCCACCCCTAATTAAATTAAAGCTACTTTAATTAACCAAAATGCCATTTTACCTAGGTTTATCACGTCATTATGACATAGTGGGCTAGACTAGGAAACGTGTTTGATTAAGCCTTTATCTTGGGAACATACGTGACCCTCCAAGAATTTATAGTTCCTGATAGAGTAGATAGAGTAGTTTATTAGGGGATTAACAGGGAAACCAAAGAGTTAGAGAGAGAGCAAAAAATTTCGGAGTGAAATTTGTAGAGGGAGACTACTGTTTACTGAGTTTTTCTAAATCAAATCAATCAAAATGGCTGGTGATGATGATCAACACAGACTAAAGGGTAAAGCTGATCGGATTTAGAACATTGGTAAGTAGAGTTGTCGTTCACTCGGACTTGTTGAAATCGATTTTAGGATTTAATAAAGAAAAATAATAAAAATAGAGACTATATACAATTTATGTCACAAGATGAAGAGAGTTACTGGGACTCGGGATTCCACCAATTCTCACATTCATGCGGTTCATCTATTAATTCCGGACAATTAAGGCTCATAAAGTAACAAACATCGACTCTAATTCTTTGTCAAGGTAGATTTTATAAAGAATTATGTGTAATTCACAAGCATGACGCATCTAAAATACCTAAGACTAAGCATGCGACATCTAACTAATTCACAAATAATCAATAAAAATCATGAATCACTTATAATAGTGCAAATAGTCATAAAGGAATTAAATAGAATTACCACATGGGTGCAAAACAGCTTCCTCCGTCGTCCCAGTGATGGGTTCTATCTCATCATGGTGTAAACTTGCTCAAAAATCATTATTAATGCTCAAAAATGGTTTACAAATGATGAAGGAGAAAAAAAATGAAAAGCCTGATTTGTAACAGTTTTAATTGTTACAAATGGACTGTTACAGAGAACGATAAATGCAAAGTGCCGCTGTTGCTGTAGATTTAAGTCTGCCTTCCGTATTACGACCCTCACCTAAGTGTCGTTATCACTGTAGAAGAACGACGGTCCCCTGTGCGTTGATGTTCTTCGTGTTCTTCAGCAGAAGCAGAAATGATAGTTCCCTGTAACTCCAATTTCTGACTCGTTGTTGCTCTGTACCTCTCCCTAACTCTCCATATCGCTTGTACGCATCCCCTACTCCTCTTTTATACCCAACAGGACAAAGGAATCACACGCAATAACTCAAAATAATCTGTCATCACTCGGTAGTGAAGAAAATATATTTTCTTTCCTTTTTTGTTTCCTGTACATATCTGCAGCAGTCAATTCATGCTTACTCACTCCAAACACAATACGGATTCAGTAGAGTCTTCTCCCAACACAAGCCAACCTCTGAGAAACACGGGAAGGAGTAAAACAATCCCGTGAAACTCTCAATGCCTCTGTTTTCTCCTCGGTAGTTATCTAGCCAATTTTAGTCGAGCCAGAGACCCAAACCAAGCATGTTAGGCCCAAAGGTAGCTACCCAAACAATCTCAGCCATTTAGTCTCCCGAAACAACTTCGAAAACCAATTCCAAAATCTCGCATGCGCCGTAATATTTTCCCGCCTAAATCGAATTTTTGAAATGAAGAGGATGAAGTACCCCGATCCAAAACAGGGGCGCCTTTATCATCTGGGGTGCCTGGGGTTCCCTTATCCAAAAATGAGGGTGCCTTTATCACTTTTCTCCCGGGGGTCCAAATAACACTTTTTGAGCGACTTTTTCCACACAAGTGTATTTCTCCAGAAACACCTACACACACATAAAAACACCAAAATTAGTACAAAAATCGAGACTAACAATAGAGACAATGAGGACAATTCAGACACAACAATGTGTCTATCAAATACCCCCAAACTTATTATTTGCTAGTCCTCGAGCAAATTTATTCTAGAAAATAAAAAACATTTGAACCCCTAGGTGGCCCTAGTGGCGGAGTGTTGTCTCCTGAGGGTTTACAGAGGTGTACCCACAAAACCTTTACTCCAAACCCTAGCTATCTACGCAAACCTTGGAAGGCACTAAAGAATCTCCTTGGTTGGCATACTTATTGACTACAGGGAGGAAGTACCCCGATGTGAAATTCCAATTGCTGTACACGAGTTTGCACTCAAACATACTAAAATTCATATAAAAAGTGACAAACATCTCTACTCGTATAGTTTCCGGACATCATAAACCGAGTCAACCAATCACATGGAAAGATTAAGAAGATGGATGTAGAGAAAAATGTGGATGATGTTGACTAAGGGTGAACCTATCCTAATGGACCGAGATCTTGTCCTGGACTAATATCAACACACCGCATATACAAGGGGACCAAAGTGATCGATAATCCTAACTCTAGGTCAACTCACGTGGCATATACAAGGGTACCGTGATCGACTTTATTGTATTTATTCCGTTGGTCTAGTGGTCCTGTCTCAATTTTTTTTTTTTTTTGTATCTCGGTCACTCTATTTCACCCTAGCAATGGTAAAAAGAAAAGAAAAAGAAAAAAGTGATCGATTCTTTCGATGTTTCCATCACGAGGATATGGCAAAACTATCATGTTTTCTTTTCTAACACTGAGCTCGTGCTTTTATGAATAGACTCTTCTAGACGTTTCCATCTAATCGATTGGTTCCTCAACTCCTACAACCAAGATGCTTCCATCCACTTAGATTAGTTAGTGCCAACCTTAATAAGCATAAATTTCTAGGCTCTGGAGTTTATTTATTGCAACTAAAAAGTTTCTCCCATACCCCCAAACTTAAATCTAACATTGTTCTCAATGTTCTAAAGATAATATTAAAACCATGAACAAGGAGAAATTGTTACCATTTGAAACAAACGAGATAAGGAAAGATATTACCGTGCACTAGTGGGAAATGGGGTTTTATTGACCTGACCCCGACCCTCAATGGCGGTCAATTGACCGTGAACCGGTCAAGACAGTCATAGATTTAATAAATAAATAAAAAAATTTCTTTAATGGCTAAACACGGTCGTTGAATAATTACCGTATTAACCCTCTTCAACTACCGATGTCGCGACGGCTGAGCCTAGATGATTCTGTGGTTATATTCTCGAGATTGAACCTAATCACTTATGTACGGATGTGATTAAATATCTTCTCTCCACGTTAAAACCTAGAGAACCTTATCTCTTTCTCACCTGTTTCATTTTCCTTCTCTCTCACCTCTTTCATAGCCGAATTCCTCACCTCTATCTCTCTCTTATTCCTTCTCTGTAAGTTTAATGGAGATCGAGTCTGCTCATTGCCTTCCTCTCTCATCTCTTTCGTTATTTGTTCTCAGATCGGCCTCCATCTTCTTCTTCTACAAAGTCTCCGAGGATCCATAAGGTGGAGTACAAGTCAATACCCTCAAAAATAATTGATTTCAATGGTAGTACATAACTTTCAATTGTAAAATTCTTCTAGTTATCAACCGGGTAATTATCTAATGCTCATTCTTCTTTATCATCTTCAATTACAGAAATTTAATTTTAATATTAGGGTTAGGGTTAATTTTCAAGCTCTTGCTTTTTCTTCGATTGAAGTATTATTTTTCTTGATTAGGGTGCGGATTGCTTCAACTGGTTATTATTGTGATTCATGATGATGATGGTGTGGTGGTTGTGATGAAGCAGAAGATGGTCAGTTTGCTAAGAAAATTTCTCGTTACACTGTTGTCTATTTTATGAGGTCAGGTAAATTTTTTTTTAATGGAATGATTTACTAGAAGATTGCTCGTTACACTGCTTGTCTGTGTTGTTTATTTTTTGTTTCTTCAATTTGGCTTTCAGGGATTTTCTAATATCATGAGTTGATATTGTTTCAGTTTGGGTGGTGGTTGAGAATGTATTTTTTGATGAAAAGTTATCTAGCTTCAGTTTGGGTGGTGGTTGAGAAGGAATTTCATTGTTTCAGTTTGGGTGGTGATTTTGAAGTATTTTATGAAATGGGTATCATTGGTGGGTTGAGTTCAATTTTGATTCCTATATATTTATTGAAATTTCCAGTTTCTTTACATATTCTAGATTGGATTTTAATGGATTATATGCTATTTTAAAAATTATTGTTTTTTTTTGTTATTTTGTAATCTTTG
Source organism: Papaver armeniacum (assembly GCA_023531295.1). Classification (NCBI taxonomy): domain Eukaryota; kingdom Viridiplantae; phylum Streptophyta; class Magnoliopsida; order Ranunculales; family Papaveraceae; genus Papaver; species Papaver armeniacum. The sequence continues at coordinate 84,497 of JAJJWW010000968.1, read as the reverse complement.
GTTTAGCAAGAATACAAATCAAAAGTAAGTATTGGGTTTTCTCAAAGTTCAGATTTTTGATAATGAAATTAGTGGAATTGGTAAGTATTTTTATTTTATTTCTGTTTATGTGAAGGAATTTGTATGGATTTTCTTCGGTCGATAAACCAATTTTAATACAAGAGCATGATGGACCTGCTTATGATGTCAATTTCGTTGGCGATTGAGATGATTCTTTACAGTTGAGGTCACTCTTTCTCTTTGTACTATGTAAATGGCTGTTAGCTTAGTAGCAGTGTTATGAATGGGTTTTGGTTATAATGGACGTCAATGTGAAACAATAGTTGGACTGTATCTAGGATTGCATGTCTGAAGTCTGTAAAACAAGCCAGAGTTACAATGTGAGGTCCATTATCGTTTGTTTTCCCTGTGGTTTGCTATGAGGTACTCAATGGAGTTTGAGTAGCATGTGTAGTTTGTGAAAGTAACTTAAGTGCTTAACGGTTTTGAATGAGCTCTTTTTTTTAGAAAACAAGTTGTTATTGTGAATAAGTTGTTAATGGTTGTTGATTTCTCATCTACGAAGGTGCCCGACTAGTTAAAGCCATTCACTCATCGGGTATAGTTGTTTTCAAATTATAACATTTAACTATCATGTCCATTGTCCAATTTTGAATTCAATTGTACTTGTATCTTGTAGGCGGAAATTCGTACCTCGACTAGCTCAATGGAGTTACATTACAAAACCACTTAAGTTTCTCCGCTCACATTATGGAACATTAGAGACTTTCGAACAATGGAATATTCAGAGTTGAAGGTGCAGTTTTTCGTTTTATCCTTTTAGGTTGACTTATCCGGATTATTTGATATAACTTATCTGTTTCACTTATTCTTTTTAAGTGCAGAAATACCTAGCCGACAGATTTTCCGTTTTGGAAGATTCATAGTTAAAGGTGCAATTTGTCCTTTTATCCTTTTTAGACTGACTTATCTGGATTATTTGACAACTTATTTGTTTCACTTATTCTTTTTAAATGCATAAATATCTAGCCGATACACTTTCCATTTTGGCATTAACGAAGTAGAACGGGTAGGTGAAATCTTCATAGTTTACCCTTTATTTCGCAATCACGTTTGAACTCTAATAAAGGGAGAACCTTCAATTGTAACTATAACAATAGATGAAGTTATAGGGCATGTTTTTCATTTAAGGGTCATTCTAATCTGGTTGCCGACATAGTTTTCTACTAAAATACTTGATTAAATAGCTCGAAAAATTGAACTGGTTTGTGTTTGTTCATTTTGCATGTTCTCGTATCTGTTTGGAGAAACTAAATAATTTGTTCTATGGTTGGGTGAGATTAGTTAGGAGGCTGGCAGATATACAAAAGAGCCTAAAGGTGAGAAAAGATGACTCGATAGAGTAGCACTCTCTCCATATCTTACTAGATGGAAAGATTTTCTTGCACACTTCCACACACTTCTTCATAATTAGAGTGGTAACCTTCCCGGTCCTTGTTTACATCTTAGCTCATCGATATTGAAATTGAATATTATTCTTTATTTTCTTCTTAAAATGGCATATTTCATGTTTCCTGTTTTTGTCCATCTTTCAAGTAGCACTCTTTGTATAAGATTTGAAGTTCATTTGTTCAATTGTGGTAATTGGTTTCATTTACTTTGTGACTGTGTTTTTGTTTGAAGGCTTTATCTATTGTGGTTCTTGGAAGTTACCCTTTCATAGCTAAGCTATCTGCAACCATTTTTCCATTCTCAGTTCACCATTGTGATTAGTCTCATCTCAAATCTTGCAGATAAGTCCTACTGGAATCCAGGCATCGTGCTCGGGCGTAATTATACTTGACATAGACGGGGTTCGCAGAAAGTAAAGTGAGTGCTTAACTTTAAAAAATTTTAGTTAATGAGATGTTAATTTGTCCTTATTGCACTATGTTGAAGATTTTATACTTGAAAATATGCATGCCTTGAAGAATACTTAAGCATCATATTCATGCCTTGCAAGATACTTTAGTGGTTATGGCTGGTAACTAATTGTCACTGGTGCATGAAGGCCGTTAGACTTTGCTTGAATGCGTTAACTGATTAGATTCTTACTATTGGTTTCTTTTGTATAATCACTGGGTGGTGATTATTGCATGATGAAACTTCCATTTTCGCATCCTTTCGATTATTGTAGATGACGCGTGTCACGCCTTATTATGCACTTGGCTCAGTTTTGAAGACCTCCTTGGTGTCATCACACCTTCACGCACTCACGATATCATGTTAGTTAGAGTTGCGTAAAATATCCGTCTGCTTTTCTCTCATACACAGATGGTGTTAATTGTTCAAGAGTGGGTTTGCTCAAATGATATAATGCTTCCTTATGCTCATTTGTGTACTAGTCAAATGTCTGCTTTTCAAACATTACCTTTGTATAATCTATAAAGTAATCTATTAGACTTCTCTGTTGTGAAGTTAATTCCATTATCTGTGATGCTCGTTGATTGAGTTGTTCAATTTTTGTAATTTCCGATGCTTATGGTTCCATTTCTTAATGGGTTTTTCTTGTTTCTTTTTCAGGTAGTTTAGCCAAACAAAGCAGGGAAACAAATGCCTCACTCTGCTATTTGTGAGGCGGCTCCAGTGAAGAAAGTTAATTTGGAAGCACATAGTAAACAAGGGTATTGATTTACACTTGTCTTTAAGAACTTATTAGCTAGGACTTGTATTGGTGCAAATTCAAGATTTCTTTTTCTTCTAATTTTAAAGCCTAGTACAGGTTTCATTTACACATGAAGATTACTTCACAAGTATGTATTTCTATCTATTCCCATAAATATGAGTCATTGATGTTTTGATTATTAGTTGATGATTAATAAAGTTGGCGAAATGTCTATTTCAAGCTTTGATAATGTGCATGCCATGGTTATTGTTTTTATAATCATTTTCTTGAGTATTGTGACCTCCCAACATTAATCAGCTGATGGATGAACTTATTTTTGTTGTGCAGGTATAACATTATGAAGTATGAGCTAAGTTCATTATCATCATCGAGAGTTTATCATTTTGTTGTTTAATCAATAGTTTTTAGTTCATTTTGTAAATCGAATCCTTGAACTTAGTTACTTCTCTTGTAAGATTACATTGGTCAGAACTCCATATTTTAATCCTTTTTGTGTAATTTGAAAAATCAATTAATTAGTGAATGTTAAGTTGAATGATTATTTGTGTGCAGGTTTAATTTGATTCTCATTTTTATTTGATTTGAATTTGGTTTTCATTTGAATTCTAATTCGAGTTTCATTTGAGTTACATTTGTGTTTGATTTCAGATTCAGTCAGGCCAGACAGCCAATCTGAATCTATTTTTTTTTATATTAAGATTTATATCCATGACTGATTGAAGACAGTCATAAAGTTTTGACCGTTATAATCGGTCGTTGATATAAGATTATCAACGACCCCCAGAGACACGTCATAGTTGAAAAAGACGCTCAAACAAATGACCCTTTCTTCGATCGACAAAGCAAGTCATAGATACGAGTTAAATGAATTGCTTTGTCGGTCGCAAAAGAGTGTGATTTCCACTAGTGGTGTCACAAGAATATTGGGTTACCTCCCAAGAAGTGCTAAGTTTAAAGTCTTCACCGGACATTGGAAAGGATTAGTCACCTCGAAGAATCATATAGCAATAGCCTAATAACTGTGGGTCATCTGGATCAAAAAGTGCTACCCAAAAGAAGAGGAGACTGCAACATACCAGGAAGATATCCAACACACCCTTATCTATTTTTTTTGTTTAAGACAACTACATCTAGTTGTGGTTCGGTTCTAGCTCTATAAAAGGGTCTAGATAAAAAAGTTTTCATCTACTGGATTTCCTCATGAGTTAGATCCGAATGTTCAGGTTCTAGAGTCTGGAAAAACTCAAATATAAACTTAGAAGCACATAATAATAACCTGAATAATTGAGGATCCTCTAAGTCAATCAGTTTTGACTTACACAGCTGACCACAACAAGATTGGTGGTCTTCCTTAAGCAAATGTGTTGACCCTAATATCCTAAAGTAATTAGGTTTAGCCTCAAAACTTAATAATTTACACATCCAAACTTATACGTTCCCACAATTGGTTGAAAAATATTTGGTGGGAAAACAAAATCAATCGTGGTATCATAGCCCTGGGTTAACCACATCAACTAGAGGATGGGTTCTTAACAACTGAACTTCTTTATGGACACAACTAGGTTCAAGAAAAAGTGTATGAAGATAATCTTTTAAAATGGTTGAGGCACATATGTCAAGTCCCAAGTTAGGGACCTTTCTAAGATTTAAGGCACATGGAGAATGGTAATCACCCCCAAACTTAGAGTTTTCAGTGTCTCCAAAAAGACTAGTCACAACTTCCCTAATTTTAAGGTCATCTGATTCCTGAAAATGGTCAATTGATTCTTCTAATTCAGGTACATCCTCACTCATCTCTACGAGTTCATTTTCTTTTTCTAAGTCTATTGTTTCGCTAGACTCAAAATATACTCGTTCCTCTAAACCATCACTGGCTTCGTAATCAAAAGGAAATACTACATCGTCTAAAACGGGGGTATCTCTAGTCAAATCCTCATCCTTTTGAATAGGTGAATAATTATTAAAATTATTTGGATTTGAACTAGAAATAATATTATCGTTATAAAGCTCATTTGGGGTAACAATTTCACGATCACTATGCCTATTTATCTCAAATTCTTCATCAACACTATCCTCATCATAATCATCATTATAATAACATGAAAATGGTTGAACCTCATCTAAATTAGTGTTACCAAATCTAACCTCGTCATCCCGATTATAAAAATTGTTCTCATTTTCACGGGTGATATTGTAAAGAATGTATTGGCAATCAAGATTATTTCGAGCAAGTTTTTCGGCAATCCTATTTGTACTTTCAAGTAAATTTCTTAAGAGTCTCTTCTAAAGACATCCTAGTTGATTGCTCTGGGACTCATCTGGAATATTTAAGGTTTCCTTCACGAATAAGGAATGACTCTTGAAAGCCTCTTCTAGAGAAATAGAGGGATTGTTTTGCTCATATGACTCGGTGATTATGCGAATAGTAATTGGGCTCACCATGGTATGAACCATAACTTTGAAAAGGTGGATGCTCCCAACCACTATTCACACTATGGTCATAAAAAGAGTGATGTCCATATTGTTCAGATTGGATATTCATATTCATTGTGATGGCTATTATAATACCAAATTTGACATCCTAACCAAGGGAATTCTACACAAGCACAAACAAGGTGACTTCGACCACAACAAACCTACGATTTCTAGCAAACAAAAAGCATGATGGCTCCACTTAGATTGTTTCTAGACCAGACTTCTAATCCTTTGAAAGGGAATTGCGTTACAACTGAGCAAACCCCCCGGAATCAATCCGAGTTTAAGTAAGTTGAATAGAGGCGAGGGAAGGCTGGCGTGGAGCTTTTATACCCAAGGCCTCACCGCATTACAAGGCGGCGCAGTCACGCATTCAACTTATAGAAACCATCATGAACTTCGAAGTATGCTCAAAAGAATAACCAATATTTTTCGAACGATTTTCCTATTAAGCTCGTTACCCTATCGGTCTCGTTCTAGTCCAAATTTTAAGGCTTAGGTTCGCGTAGGTTACGTTTTCCTAAGGCGGGCAAGAAGAGAACGGTGATGAAATCCGAACCCTTATCTTATATGGCCAGGCCTTGCCCTTTACTAGAAAATTAAATCCTATTTCGGGTCCTCAACATATATGTATACAAAATCATCCAAGAAACCCACCCGATAGGGGATTCACGGGTGTTTAGAATTCTTACCTCCCGTTCCAGACGGGGGATGAACCGTTGAGGTCGACTCGGGCCACAACTCCTATGTCATTACGAACCCGAGGGGCCGAGACAGTATCGTAATTGTCGTCCTTCCCCGGTGCGCTTTATATTTAAACCAACCCTTCTTTAGGGTTTTAAAAATAAAGTCCAATGTTCAATGTCCCAAAGAAAAGAAAAAATGTCCAAAAATAAAATATTACAAAAATAAAAACCTTAATTACGCTTTAAAGAAGTAAAATAAAATAATATACAAAATCTTCTTCTTCACTCCTTTTGGGTTCCTCTTTTCTTTCCTTCTTTGGCTTCGCTTTTGTTTTCAGCGCTTTCTCCCGTTTTCTTTAGCTCGGTTCCAAATCTGAAAACAAACAAGAAATACCAAAAAGGCGTAAAAAAGAACAAAAATAATAAAAATAAAAATAAAACCTAAAAAAAAATCTATACACAAGTCCGCGTCGGCGGCGCAAAAAATTGATGTGACTCAATAATGTTATAGTAAAAAGGTTCGTTGAGACTTGTGAAAGCAAAAGATTTTAGACAAATAAAACTTAAAAATAAGGAAAACTTAACACTAAATCGATTCAAGATATGAGAAAATAACCAAGACACTGATTCCACTATTACACATGAATAATTTATGGTGAATAACACAAAGCTCTAATATCTTTTTTAAGTACTTATTTCTTAATCCACAAATAATCAGGCAAATTCCCAAAAATTAATTGTATCCCCTAAGCATAGATTATCTAAACAAAGTATAACCTATTGTTTATGGTGGTTTTTAAACAAGGGGTAAAATCGTAAAACCCCATGACCTAGTGTTACCCGCAACACATTAACTAAGAGCATTTAACTCAGGTGTAAATAATTAATAGGGGTATTTTTTCAAAATACCAGATTAGGGTTTTCGACACAGAACCCTAATTCCAAAACCAAGCCGCACACCGCGCACCATGGCAACAATGCCAAAACCAAGGCAGTACACAGCGCACCATGGCAACAATGCCAAACCAAGCCGCACACTGCGCACCATGGCAACAACGCCAAACCAAGCCGCTGCACCGCGCACCATGGCAACAATGCCAAACCAAGCCGCACACCGCGCACCATGGCAACAATGCTAAACCACCCGACATCGCGCACCATGGCAACAATGCCAAACCAAGCCGCACATCTGCGCACCATGGCAACAATGCCAAACCAAGCCGCACACCGCGCACCACGGCAACCATGCCAAACCAAGCCGCACACCGCGCACCACGAAACCATGCCAAACCAAGCCGCACATGCGCGCCACCATGGCAACAATGCCAAACCAAGCCGCACATCTGCGCCATAGCAACAATGCCAAACCAAGCCGCACCCCGCGCACCATGGAAGCAACGCCAAAACCAAGCGCACACTGCGCACCATGGCAGACAACGCCAAAACCAAACTACATATCACACTCATTGGCAACCATGCCAAAATAAGCCGCTATGCCATTGGCACATGCCAAAGATAGTGCCATAGGCTTGCAAAACGTGCAACTAGGTCAACATGGCCGTACGTGCCATTGGCACATGCCAACGCGTACCACAAGCCATATTTCCAAGCCGCTATCCCATTGGCACATGCCAAATATAGCGCCCTAGGCTTGCAAAACGTGCAACTAGGTCAACATGGCCGTACGTGCCATTGGCACATGCCAACGCGTACCACAAGCCATATTTCCAAGCCGCTATGCCATTGGCACATGCCAAATATAGCGCCCTAGGATTGCAAAACGTGCAACTAGGTCAACATGGCCGTCGTGCCATTGGCACATGCCAACGCGCACCACAAGCCATATTTCCAAGCCGCTATGCCATTGGCACATGCCAAATATAGCGCCCTAGGCTTGCAAAACGTGCAACTAGGTTAACATGGCCGTACGTGCCATTGGCACATGCCAACGCGTACCACAAACCATATTTCCAAGCCGCTATGCCATTGGCACATGCCAAATATAGCGCCCTAGGCTTGCAAAACGTGCAACTAGGTCAACATGGCCGTACGTGCCATTGGCACATGCCAACGCGTACCACAAGCCATATTTCCAAGACGCTATGCCATTGGCGCATGCCAAATATAGCGCCCTAGGCTTGCAAAACGTGCAACTAGGTCAACATGGCCGTACGTGCCATTGGCACATGCCAACGCGTGCCACAAACCATATTTCCAAGCCGCTATGCCATTGGCGCATGCCAAATATAGCGCCCTAGGCTTGCAAAAACGTGCAACTAGGTCAACATGGCCGTACGCGCCATTGACACATGCCAACACGCACCACAAGCCATATTTCCAAGCCGCTATGCCATTGGCACATGCCAAATATAGTGCCCTAGGATTGCAAACCATGCAACCTAAGCCAAGTCGGCCACGCATGCCATTGGCACATGCCAAAATGCTCGCTGGTAGCTTTTCCTACCAAGGCCACGGCCCTAATGGCCACGCATGCCATTGGCACATGCCAAACACACACGCTGGTAGCCTAACTTGCAAACCGTGCAACCTACCACCAAGGCATTCCGCACATGCCATTGGCACATGCCAAACACACACGCTGGTAGCCTAACTTGCAAACCGTGCAACCTACCACCAAGGCATTCCGCACATGCCACACACGCCACTAGCAGCTCTGGCATTGCCACTTACACTCAACATACAACCTACCACCAAGGCATTCCTCACATGCCAATGGCACATGCCACACGCGCCACTAGCAGCGCCACTTGCACTTAAGGTGCAACCAACGAGATATCAACACAACCGGGGATGCTTTCCCGGGGTTTTGGTTTGGCGGTCCTGACTTAGTGTACACTACGCTCACATTAAGAAAGCGTGAAAAGGAATAAAGCGGTCAAATAAATGAGGAAATAATGGTGAAAACGTTTTCACCCATTAACACCATGCGGTTACCACCTCCTCCCATTATTTCACCCTTTACTCTCTTCCTTCATGAGACCAGGTACGTTTAAATCTCGACTTGTATAAATAGGTCTTACCTATTTCCACCGACAACAAGTCTCGGTCGGAGAAAAATACTACACTCTCGTAAAAGGCAACTTTGCAAGCTCTCCAAAAGCTTTCATCTATTGCAAGCTTCCTAAGCTTTCACTTTCGATACAAGTCGAGACACTACTCTCCCGAACTATTCCGATCTCAACACCTTTCTTTGCTTCCTCCCCAAATCAACCCTTCTCCTTCACTTTGTGTCCGAAGCAAGTCCGGAACGACCATTTCTTGGTTTAGGCCGGACTTGTGCAGTTGATCTCTCGAATCTATAAAGTGCTCACGTGCAAAGCACATTTGTTTAGGGTTTAAACCAGTTTCACTCACCCACCGAATTTATCGAAATCGGCGAAACGATTTTCACCCATAAACAATTGGCGACCACACGGGAGGATTGATCTATCGGCTACAATGTCGAATGTCGATCTCGTTCTTCGACCCGCATGTCAAGATGGTAGGGGAAGGCGACTCAATCCGACGCAACTACCAGTAACCCGGTTACTAGTTGTAAAAACTACACGAGAAAAACTGGGGACTTGCCGAAGATGCTACCACTGATCCGACTCAACTACCAGCAACCCAAGCATACTAGTTGTAAAAACCGCACGAGAAAACTAGGGACTTGCCGAAGATGCTACCACTCGATCCGACTCAAGTACCGAGCAACCCGGTTACTAGTTGTAAAAACTACGAGAAAACGGGGACTTGCCGAAGATGCTACCACTCGATCCGACTCAATCGCCAGACAACCCGGTTATCGCTTGTTAAAACTACACCCGAACTGGGGACTCACCAAGACGCTACCAAAGAATTGGGGACTAATCATGATGCTTCCGCAAAGCCGCCTTGCTACAAGCAAAGCCGCTTTTACTTGGAGGGAGGCGTGTTTGCAAGTGAGTAAATTTAGATTGGGCAAGATATACGATCTGTTTTTAGGTTCTTAATAAAACCGCCATACTATTGCGTCTTGTGCCTATTGCTAGCACACACTTTCATAAAAGCAATATTCCTTTCCCAAAACATAATCAGAGTTATATTATCAAAACCATTCATCCCAGAAATAATCCAATATCCTCAAAAGCTAACATTTATCTATCAACCCAAGAAATCCAGGAAGACAAAAACCATAAACCAGGCGCTTTGTTTGCCTTTCAAAAAAAAAAAAAAATCACCTACCCGTACATACCTACTTTGCACAATAATAATTACCTGTCACTATTAGCACGTTCTATGCAGTGACATTTGAAGAATTATTTATGATGAGGTATTTCCACAAGTTTATGAAAGGCATACCTATGGCTACGGTTTACACCAAAGACAAGAAAACAATAAAACAAATTGAAAGATAAACGTTGGAGTACATAGCTGGGATATGCTTGCCCACTTTATCACTACTGCGCTCACCGCTAACACCATGACGTGATAACAAAGATACGAGGTAAAAAGGGGAGCCAACCCATTTCATAAGCATAACACTTTTTGAATTTGAATAAGGAAAGGATTTCCTGTTTGAGCTACGTATGGGAAGAGGCAACTGGGCCCGCAGGAACAAGTCCAAGCCACGCCAAGCCAGCACCGTGCCAAGCCAATGGTCCACACCATACCGAAATCCAAGTCAGCGCCCATTCCAAGACGATCCAGCACCTACCAGACGCGTTTCCCAAATGCGCTTACTCAGATCGCTTGCCGACGCGCATGCCGGCGCTTGCCGGAGCGCTTGCAAGACGCGCTTGCCGGGGACGCGCTTACTGGCACACATTCCGCACACGCATGCCGGTAGCAGTACCACACTTTGTGCTAACAGTTTGCATCCTTCCGGCGCTAACATCTTGCGCCCTTCCAGCACCATCCTTGCCCTTCCGAAACAGCGCCATGGCTCCAAAGACTTCGTGATCAAAACCGTGTCATCTCCGCACGATACACTTACGATCACTGGAACCAGAGCCACTTCCGCCACCCCAACGGTTCTTCAAGCATGAAAGCTCCAACCATCACCGAGACGCTACTCCACCATCGGGGCAAGATACTTGGGAAGATCCTAAGAAGCCGACCTCCTTTTAACACTGTTGATTCGATGAAAAGACGAAAGATACTTCAGCAGGACGCGCGTTATAGATGAAGAGGCTCGCGTTGCTCTTGAACGCCCAGTAGAAGGGGATAAGCAATCCAATTTCGTCACACGTGAAGATCAGGAAGGACTTCTCCAAAATCGAAAGCAATGAAAATCAACAACTCCCCCGAGTTCACGGAGACCCTTCTTCTGTCGGGACCCTCATAATTGGAACTTCGCCCACAAAGTCGTACAGTCTATAATGAAACATTTATGTGAGATTCTATATTTCTCCAAGGCATAGCATCAAGACATATTTGCATCTCTCAACCGCACTGCATCAGGAAAGCAGGCGTTTCCGGCCAGAAAGCCGTTCCCAAACCCCAACCTCTCCTAGAAAGCACGATCGACGGATGTAACTCGGGGACTCTAACCTCTTTTCTCTTGAGGGATGTCGAGTTTGACAGAACATGACGCGGCCTCCGACTTCAAAATGGTAGCCGTCAAGGATCCGAGAGTTGCAAGATGTCGTTTCAACGTTCTCCGTAAGTAGCTCCGCATCAACGTTCTCTCCGTGTAGCTACGCATCAACGTTCTCCAGCAGCGGCTTCGCTTCAACGTTCGCTTCAATGCCACTCCTTCCTACAAAGGGTCGTGCCGCCACACTCCCCATATCAAGGAGCATAGAATATCAGCCAACCTACTTTGTTACCACGACAATGTAGTTTCTCCCCGATTACATCTCCTACCAAGAACCGTTGCCCCTCATTCGTTGATACCAGCGACGAGCTTCACCGCGCAGAAGCAATTACTACAAAGATGGAAACACGTAAACCATACTTGAGAACGGAAGATATACACCTGGATCCCTTCACCGTCAAAGCTACAAAGAACGTTCCACCAAAAATCCGTACCCACAACAAGGTCCTCTACTCTTCAAGGGTGCAAACAAGAACATCATCACCTCTGCTGTCTAGAAGACGCCTTCAACACTTTGCGAGGCCGCGGAGGATCCCGAGCCTGCACTATCCGAGAATATGTCATCATGTAATTTCGAGCATCCCGGTGTCACATCCGGAAGAGTACGATAGGCTTATATCAAATCCCGTGGAGGGGGATTCAAGGCGATATAATGAAAGTAGGTCATGCATGGGGACTACCGGCGTGAGATGCTTTCACTCCCTCAACCAGGTTATTACGATTTCAACATCATCACTATCGAGGTTTTACGAGCCGCGAGAATTTCTCAACATGAATCCGTACATGTGCACCGAAAACTCCAAAAGCACGCGGGAAGGTTACGTTCACGTATTCAGCCATTCCATCATATCAAACCGAAGTATGACCGGGGACTTCTCATGCATCCCATTTCGTAAGATAGAGCCCTAAATCGGCGTCCTCCAAGTCTGCAACAATCAACAAGGACGGATTCGAAGGAAGGGGAACGACTAGGTCATCCTCGTCGATAACGGATGACGCATGCTCCAACAGGATATCTCTGCACAAAAGGGAAATTTTCCATTTATACAACAAGCGGCGGTAAAGTGTACGACAGTCCACCAAAGAAAAAGAAAACATACTGGGTTATGATTTTCTTAACCCGAATAACCTTTGTCGGGATGCTCATGCAAGAGTCGGACCCTCGCGCCTTCATCCGGAGAACCCGACCGGTTAGAAGATGATTCGAATCTGCGTGACATGACAAAGAGAGAAATTCAACAAGAATAACCTTTTCTCAAACGAGGGAGATGATGCAGTTGCGTTGGGTTTGAATACAGAACCTTTAAAAAGGAAAGGAAGCAATGAGGGACATAACGCTTCCAGATTTTAGCATGAATAATGCCCTAACTGAAGCCGCACGTGAAGGAAAGCAAGATAAGGAAACTTTGCTATCTGAAGAAACTCCCTCCTCTTTACATCGGTCACGCCAAAGAAGCACGCACAGCCTTCCACACCTTGCGCCGGTCCCACCAGCTAGCACAATCAGCTTCCCAACTCACGCCAACTTCCCAACGTCGCCCAAGCTGCACCGGCCCCACCAATTGTGCCGACCTCCCGATTTGTGCAAAACTACCAGAGGCAAGGATTCCAAATCCTATTTATAAAAGGTCGACAAGCCTCCTCAATTCTCTTTACGGTTTTTGTTGATAGTTTGTCACCATATTATGCTTACCTTACGCAACAAAGCCCCTGTTCCGAGCTAAGCAAGGGACTTAATGTTGATGGTGGTTTTTAAACAAGGGGTAAAATCGTAAAACCCCATGACCTAGTGTTACCCGCAACACATTAACTAAGAGCATTTAACTCGGGTGTAAATAATTAATAGGGGTATTTTTTCAAAATACCGTTAGGGTTTTCGACCGCGAACCTAATTCCAAAACCAAGCCGCACACTGGCACCATGGCAACAATGCCAAACCAAGCCGCACACTGCGCACCATGGCAACAATGCCAAACCAAGCCGCACATCGCGCACCATGGCAACAATGCCAACCCAAGTCGCACATGCGCACCATGGCATAAATGCCAAACCAAGCCGCACACTGCGCACCATGGCAACAATGCCAAACCAAGCCGCACACTGCGCACCCCGGCAACCATGCCAAACCAAGCCGCACACTGCGCACCACGGCAACCATGCCAAACCAAGCCGCACACTGCGCACCATGGCAACAATGCCAAACCAAGCCGCACACTGCGCGCCATAGCAACAATGCCAAACCAAGCCGCACCCTGCGTACCATGGAAGCAACGCCAAAACCAAGCCGCACACTGCGCACCATGGCAGCAACGCCAAAACCAAACTACATATCACACTCATTGGCAACCATGCCAAACTAAGCCGCTATGCCATTGGCACATGCCAAAGATAGCGCCCTAGGCTTACAAAACGTGCAACTAGGTCAACATGGCCGTACGTGCCAATGGCACATGCCAACGCGCAGCTACCACAAGCCATATTTCCAAGCCGCTATGCCATTGGCACATGCCAAATATAGCGCCCTAGGCTTGCAAAACGTGCAACTAGGTCAACATGGTCGTCGTGCCATTGGCACATGCCAACGCGTACCACAAGCCATATTTCCAAGCCGCTATGCCATTGGCACATGCCAAATATAGCGCCCTAGGCATGCAAAACGTGCACCTAGGTCAACATGGCCGTGCGTGCCATTGGCACATGCCAACGCGTACCACAAGCCATATTTCCAAGCCGCTATGCCATTGGCACATGCCAAATATAGCGCCCTAGGCTTGCAAAACGTGCAACTAGGTCAACATGGCCGTACGTGCCATTGGCACATGCCAACGCGTACCACAAGCCATATTTCCAAGCCGCTATGCCATTGGCACATGCCAAATATAGAGCCCTAGGCTTGCAAAACGTGCAACTAGGTCAACATGGCCGTACGTGCCATTGGCACATGCCAACGCGTACCACAAGCCATATTTCCAAGACGCTATGCCATTGGCGCATGCCAAATATAGCGCCCTAGGCTTGCAAAACGTGCAACTAGGTCAACATGGCCCTACGTGCCATTGGCACATGCCAACGCGTGCCACAAACCATATTTCCAAGCCGCTATGCCATTGGCGCATGCCAAATATAGCGCCCTAGGCTTGCAAAACGTGCAACTCGGGGTCAACATGGCCATACGCGCCATTGACACATGCCAACACGCACCACAAGCCATATTTCCAAGCCGCTATGCCATTGGCACATGCCAAATATAGCGCCCTAGGCTTGCAAACCATGCAACCTAAGCCAAGTCGGCCACGCATGCCATTGGCACATGCCAACATGCTCATTGGTAGCTTTTCCTACCAAGGCCACGGCCCTAATGGCCACGCATGCCATTGGCACATGCCAACATGCTCATTGGTAGCTTTTCCTACAAGGCCACACGGCCCTGTGGCCACGCATGCCATTGGCACATGCCAACATGCTCGCCGGTAGCTTTTCCTACCAAGGCCACGGCCCTAATGGCCACGCATGCCATTGGCACATGCCAACATGCTCGCTGGTAGCTTTTCCTACCAAGGCCACGGCCCTAATGGCCACGCATGCCATTGGCACATGCCAAACACACACGCTGGTAGCCTAACTTGCAAAACGTGCAACCTACCACCAAGGCATTACGCACATGCCATTGGCACATGCCAAACACACACGCCGGTAGCCTAACCTGCAAACCGTGCAACCTACCACCAAGGCATTCGTGCACATGCCATTGGCACATGCCACACACGCCACTAGCGGCTACGGCATTGCCACTTACACTCAACATACAACCTACCACCAAGGCATTCCGCACATGCCAATGGCACATGCCACACGCGCCTACTAGTAGCGCCACTTGCACTTAAGGTGCAACCAACGAGATATCAACACAAACGGGGATGCTTTCCCGGGGTTTTGGTTTGGCGGTCACGACTTGCGGACACTACGCTCACATTAAGAAAGCGTGAAAAGGAATAAAGCGGTCAAATAAATGTGGAAATAATGGTGAAAACGTTTTCACCCATTAACACCATGCGGTTACCACCTCCTCCCATTATTTCACCCTTTACTCTCTTCCTTCATGAGACCGTAAGTACGTTTCAATCTCGACTTGTATAAATAGGTCTTACCTATTTCCACCGGACAACAAGTCTCGGTCGGGGAGAAAAAATACTACACTCTCGAAAAGGCAACTTTGCAAGCTCTCCAAAAAGCTTTCATCTCTTGCAAGCTTCCTAAGCTTTCACTTTCTGATACAAGTCGAGACACTACTCTCCCAGAACTATTCTGGTCTCAACACCTTTCTTTGCTTCCCTCCCCAAATCAACCCTTCTCCTTCACTTTGTGTCTGAAGCAAGTCTGGAACGGCCATTTCTTGGTTTAGGCCGGACTTGTATAGATTGATCTCTCGAATATATAAAGTGCTCATGTGCAGCACATTTGTTTAGGGTTTAAACCATTTTCTCACTCACCCACCGAATTTACTGAAATCGGCAGAAACGATTTTCACCCATAAACACCTATCTAATTGAATCACAACTAATGACGACAATTTTGCAAACAATTTAAAACTCTGCAAAAGCAGTGATTGAGTGAATTATAAATTATAAATTAGAGAAAATAAAATGGTTACCACTTATTCATGCGTAAATAGCTTCCTCATTGCCTTGGTTGTGGGAGAATTAGCCGCTCATCATGTTGGAAACACGCTCAAAAATCATTATTATTGCTCAAAGGGTGTTTACAAAGATGAAAAGGGAGAAGAAATTATAAAACCGGGTTTGTAACAGTTTTATTTGTTACAAACCGATCTGTTACAGAAAATGATAAAACAAGAGTGTCGTTGTCACTGTTTCTTTAAGTCTGTCTCCTAAACTACGACCCTCAGTCGCTGTAGCATAAACGACTGCTCCTTGTGCGTTGTATGTTCTTGGTGTTCTTCACAGCAGCAGAAAATGGAGATTCTCTGCAGCTTGATTTTCTTGACTCTGTGACGTTCTGTACCTCTCCCTAACTCTCCATATCGCTTGTACGCATCCCCTACTCCTCTTTTATACCCAACAGGACAAAGGAATCACATGCAATAACTCAAAATAATCTGTCATCACTCGGCAGTGAAGAAAATATATTTTCTTTCCTTTTTTGTTTCATGTACGTATCTGCAGCAGTCAATTCGTGCTTACTCACTCCAAACACAATACGGATTCAGTAGAGTCTTCTCCCAACACAAGCCAACCTCTGAGAAACACGGGAAGGAGTAAAATAATCCTGTGAAACTCTCAATGCCTCTGTTTTCTCCTCGCGAGTTATCTAGCCAATTTTAGTCGAGCCAAAGACCCAAACCAAGCCTGTTAGGCTCAAAGGTAGCTACCCAAACAATCTCAGCCATTTAGTCTCCCAAACAACTTGAAAACCAATTCCAAAATCTGCATGCTTTGTAATATTTTCCGCCTAAAGCGAATTTTTGAAATGAAGAGGATGAAGTGCCCCATCCAAAACAGGGCGCCTTTATCGGCTAGGGTGCACAGGGGTTCCCTTATCCAAAAATGAGGTGCCTTTATCACTTTTCTCCTGGGTCCAAATAACACTTTTTGAGCGACTTTTTCCACACAAGTGTATTTCTCGAACACCTACACACACATAAAAACACCAAAATTAGTACAAAAATCGAGACTAACAATAGAGACAATGAGGACAATTCAGACACAACAATGTGTCTATCAAAAGCCCCCCTGACTGAAGAGCAACTATTGAAAGTGTTGGAAGAGAAAGAAAAACGAGAAAGGTTATCAGCCACTATGCAGATGATTGGGCAGATGACCAAGGATGATCTAGAGAAGGTACAAAAGAGAGTAAGTGACTTGTTATATGATATTGAACTCCAACCTCTCGGGAAGATATGCATGCCTTAATGGATGAAAACAAAGCGAGAGAAAACCGGTTGAAAAACCTGGTCTGATTTTTCGAAGAAGCGTCATCATGATTTTTTCATAGATGAAGAAGAGGAGGAAAAATTAAAGATCGAGGTAAAAAGATGAGGTTAGGCTGAAATGGCATTAATGAAGAAAGAATCTTGGCCGCATGACGAGTGTTGCTTCCGAAGATGAAGAGCTTCTGTTTTTGTTGATTATCGAAGTGATACACATACTTGTTTTCGTCCTACAAGAGATAATTAAGGAATTTCGCCAAGATGAGAGATTTGGGATTAATGATTCATTGTTGGACCAAAAGACCGATTCTGAAGCGGACGATGCAGATGAAGACGAGGAGGAAGAGGGGTTTGATGAGGAAGAGGGGTTTGATGAGGAAGAGGGGTTTGATAAGGAAGAAGAGGGGTCTGATGAGGAGGAAGAAGAGTCTATTGAGGAGGAAGATGAATCTGATGATTCTGATTCCGAGTGATGGGTATGACAATGAGTAAGCCTTATCGAAATTTGAATTCTTCTGTAGAGAGATGGTGGATTTTTGGGTAAGTGCTCGAATGGAAATGATGACATAATGTTAAAAAATGGTTAAGAGATATATATTATCATCAAAGTACATAGAAGAATTCAAATGGAAAGGGGTCTAATGCAAATGGTAAGTCACTGAATCATGTGTTTCTTTTTTGGTTCTGGCAATGGAGACTGAAAATGTAGGGTTATGTTATGTCTATTTTGCTATTTTCATTTTCTTTATGGTATTTGGACGTTTTGTGGGTAAGATGGTGAAATACTTTTAAATGGGTATGTTTTAGTTTATGAACATGTAAGTGGATATGAAATGATAGTGTTGCTGCTAAATGTTGCTCAAGACTGAATGCACAGAATGGTTGTAACTTTTTTGAATGCAATATGATGAAGTCAGCTTATTTATATTGTCCAACAATTGTGTGTCGATAATATTGGAGATGCAGGATGTATTCCAGAAACTAAAACTACAATCAAAGAACTGGAACATGTACAAGACTAAAATGTATAGAAAACAAATGCATACTGAAAACAAGTCACTTTAGTGTTTCTCTATGTAGTCTAATTCACTTGGTGGAGAGGCATATACACACCTAGTCTTAATCTACAATCACTAAGTAAGTCAAGCATATCAAGTAGACTCACACATAGTCTTCAGTCAAATACATGACTAACAAAAATTGTCTTGTGTTGGTTGCGTGTATTTGACTTGCACATAACTGACATGAACACTACTTGGTGGAGACTTATGCACACCTAATTTGATTCTACAATCTGAAAGTAAATACAAATCACAAAGGCTCCTGAGATGCTGCTTCTAAAAACAGAATACAAGCTTTATTCACCAATGATGATATCCTACAACCAAATACTATGTCTGAGTTTAAGATCATCTGTCAACTGACATATAAAACTACTTGGTGTAAGCATAAATCATGCAATTGAGATGTTCATAATCACCAAAATATTCTAAAAACAGGATACAATTCACAGCAACATAATAAACCTAAAATCTAAAAGATAGAGATGTTCATAATCACCATCAGAAATTGTACCATTCAAAATCAGTAGTGTGTAACCTCCAATTTGTAAAATCAATAAACCCCCAAATGAATGAATGAGAAATACCTTAGATGAAGATGACCAAGATTTTCATTTCCAAAATTATGAATCACTATCAATACTTCTATGAGAGATCAATTAAACTTAAATCTAGGCCTGAATCGATATTTCACAGAAGAATCAATTGATTCATTGTTGTTGATGAAGTTTTCTGCAGATGAAGTTTTCTACAGATGAAGTGTTGTGCGGCTCAAATGAATGGAATTAGATGAAATGATAATGAGTTATGTCTCAGGCGTTGTTCAAATAGTGTTGGTAGATTTTTGTGTCTCATTTGAGTCGTTGGTCAGGGACCAGGGTATTGAGATATGGCATGATGCAGGCCAAGCCATCTTTGGTACAAGATATGGCCCATCATTTTACTAATTAAAATTAAATGAATATACACTATCTATTATGTTTGACCATTTTTGATTTTAATTGTTGGTCACTTGGTCGGTACTTGAGACATGGCATGATACATGAGCTAAGCGTGAACCACCGGTGAACCATAATGTTCACTGATTATGGCCTTCAAATTAGGTAACCGCCAGGTGTGCAATTAAGAGATGAGACAAGTCTGGAGAGGATAATAATGATGTACTCGGCCTATTTTGAAAAATTGCGTCTTGAGACTAAAGACGCGTGGTCTGCCAAGGGACTAGATGTTTAACCATGCGTCATAAATGGACATTTATGGTTAATCTAACCACTCTACAAAAGGATGAGAAACTGATATACTTGCAATTACTCTAAATCAAACCAAAAGAATAAATAAAATTTGCAGAGAGAAGAAGATTAAGAGATGGCTGAAAATCAACCACCAGCATTAGAAAATGCAAAACAAGCAACTCATGCATTATTCAGTGAAGAGATGGCTGAAAATCAATCACCAGCATTAGAAAATGCAAAACAGCAACATAAAAATAAACCTAAAATCTGAAACATAGAGATGTTCATACTTCATAATCACCATAATAATTTTGCAAAAATTCAATTATGATTATAGTAATAATGTAGCGTCTGAAATTCAATAAGGAAGGAGTATTTTGTTAAATAAGGAAGGTAAAATTTTAATTTTAACAAGTGTTGACGTGTCAGGATATTTAGAGATATCTTTAGGGTTACGGCAAGATTATAGGCGTCTAATTAGAATTGAAAATCGGTAGTCTAATCCTACAATCCTAATAAATGCAATATTTTTACTCGCTCGGTCTCGCAAAATCCAAAATCGCACTTTCCATATATCACCTTGATTTTCGTTTGTTATACATGGTAAACATAACCCACACACTATATTTAAATTTGCATACTAGATATGTATAGAAGAAGAAAAAACACTATATTTAGCTAGATTTGGATCCTAGAAATAAGAAATTAGATACCTCGTTCATAAGTAAAAGAAATAAAGAATTGAGAGGATGAGTTCTAATGAGAAATGTGTTGTTCCTGCCAATGGTCTTATTAATAATGATCCTCCTCCTCCGAAGGGCTTTGCTTCATGGGATGACTTTGTGGAATGCATTGGTGATATACTAGAAGATTTTGTCGATGAAGAATGAGAATTGGTTCATATTAAGAAAATGATCCATGTTGAAAATGATCCTCCTCCTAAGGGTTTTGCTTCTTGGGAGGCATTTGAGAAAAGCTATGGTGAACATTTGGATAATGACTTTAATGAATAAGAACATGGGAAGCCACCAAGGCGAGCAAATTTATGGCTGAGCACTCGGCATTGACTAAATTCAAGTTTTTACACATTATTTTTAGTATGCTAATCCTATTAATGTGTAAGCAAAATTATGTGGCAGTCAAAGGCCTCTTGTTCAATTGTGCTCTCAATTCGGATTTTTTTTTTGGTTAAGTTTGTCAGATTTTGCATTGCAATTTATGAAAAATTTGGCTATATTTTTCAACTTTGTTACAAGACTAAATATACAGTCCCTATCATATTCATGATCCTATCACTTTAACAGCAAAGACATAACAAAATCATGGTTAACCTAACTCTTCGGTTCAAATCTCTAAGCCAAGCCCCCTTAAACACGTTACTAGTTCATTCTGTTTTTGTCAAAAGATTGATACTCCAACGAGATGAACAATGGACAAAAATTAAACAACATATGCACTTGGAATCTAAACAAAATATTACATCCGTAAATATTAAACATTCACAAAAATTATACTTCCAAGCGACTTTACAAGCAGAGACTAATTAAACATCCAAAAAAAAAAAACATAAGTTACACTAATAACACACACACAAAAGACATATATATAACTAAAGAAAAGATGATGTATCAAGATGTGATTGAATACCATTCTTGCATAGCAGAACCATGAAAACGGAGGACTAGATCAGTTAGAATACCCTTCTTCTTCTTCACTGCTGCTGTCAACAATCGTAACCACATCTTTGTATGGCTAATCATCATCATCATCAACATCATCGTCTTCATCTTCATCCCCAGGCGCTGTCCCAAACCAAAAGAAGTGTTATGGATCATCTAAATCATCATCATCATCATCCTCAGAATCATACTCATCATCCTCTTCATCGTCATCCTCTTCTTCATCGTCAACATCATCATAATCATCCTCCTCTTCATCTCCAAAATAAGGAACAACCTTACAACCAAAATAACCAACGATCTCTTTGTCTTCATCAAGAAGAAGAAAACGGAAGGAGGTTACAACTAGAAGCTGATCATTTTTATCTCGGTTTGATGCTAAAACTTTGTTTTGATATTGAAACCCTAGGTCAGTTTAGAGAGAGACTTGTGGAGATAAAGCGGGTAGTACTCTCCTAGTCTCCCTTGCTCGTGTTTTATACCGTGACACACGTTTTCACCTTAATATTCAACCTCTAGCTTATCCACGTACAAGCATGATAACTTGGCTAGTGACAAGTATAGCTTTGGAAAATAAATAAATATAGTATAATATAAAACACTTAATGAACACTAAAAATATTACAATATAAAATAAAAAAATTGGGTGGAAAATTAACATCAAGGAATTTAAATTGGTTTACAAGCTCGTCCAAGAGTGACATTGGTAAAAATGGAAAATTAGCATTAAGCAATTTGTCTCAGTGGAAATACTCCTAAACTTAGATTTGGACGAAAAATTCTTGCTAAGATCGTGACATCGAAATAAATAAAAATTGGTTTAGAAGCTCGTCCAAGAGTGACATCGGTAAAAAATGAAATTACCATAGATCGTGACATCGAAATATAAATTGGTTTACAAGCTCGTCCATGAGTGACATCGGAAAAAATGGAAAATTAGCATTAAGCAATTTGTCTTGGTGGAATACTCCCCAGAAACTTAGATTTGGACGAAAAATTCTTGCTAAGATCGTGACATCGAAATAAATAAAAATTGGTTTAGAAGCTCGTCCAAGAGTGACATCGGTAAAAATTAAAAATTACCATAGATCGTGACATCGAAATATAAATTTGTTTACAAGCTCGTCCATGAGTGACATCGGTAAAAATGGAAAATTAGCATTAAGCAATTTGTCTCGGTGCAATACTCCCCGGAAACTTAGATTTGGACGAAAAATTCTTGCTAAGATCGTGACATCGAAATAAAAATTGGTTTACAAGCTCGTTCAAGAGTGACATCGGTAAAAATGGAAAATTACCATCAATCAATTTATCTTGGTGGAGATATTCCCCGTAATAGATTTGGACGATAAATTATACTTGTTAAGATCGTGACATCGAAATATAAATTGGTTTACAAGCTCGTCCATGAGTGACATCGGTAAAAATAGAAAATTAAACCAATTTATCTCGGTGATCTCCGGAAACTTAGATTTGGATGAAATATACTTGCTAAGATATCTTGACATCGAAATAAAAATCGGGGGTTTAGAAGCTCGTCCAAGAGTGACATCGATAAAAATGGAAAAATCATCAATCAATTTATGTTGGTGGAAATACTCTCGGAAACTTAGATTTGGATGAACTATACTCTCTAAGATCGTGACATCGAAATAAAATTGGTTTAGTTTGAATAAGCCATGTCCAAGAGTGACATTGGTCAAAAAATTGGATATCGAGTCTTGTCGACGAAGCCAATCATAGTCGTTCGTGAATTCATAATGCCGACCAATCAAATAAACTAGTTACACCTGATAACCTAACATCCCAAAACATGCTTGCCAATTTTATCGGTTGATCGGTCCGAATATGCGACCAATAATGCGATATTATCGGATATCCATATATATGGAACATTTAAAGGCCGTGAGATATTTCATGTATCCATATGTATCCATATATCCATATGTATCCCTGATATTTCATGTTTCGTCCAGTTAAATTTCCATCTCCAACACAAGGGTCAAGCACAGACATGATAAATCCTATATTATCTCGGCCCGATATTTTAAAAAATAAATACTGATCGATCGGTTCTTTAATACAAATTTAATTGTAAGAGCTAGATAGGCTTCTAAGAATATGAATTGGGATTTTATATAATCAAAAAAATCGCACCAAAAAGCATTTATGATCTTAGGGGTATATCTAGTGGGACCACATCCTAAATACCAACCTCATCACTAAATACTAGGAGTATATATATGGAATATTCCTATGATTGGTTTTTGGATTTTAGGGGTACATTCCTATGGTAGTTGTATTTTGGGACTTCTTGTTATGTGTGACCTGAAAGAGAAGTATAATTGTATTATAACAAGAGCCTTTATCGTATACCCCACAAAGATCGATAACTTTTGGTCTTATCAAAAACAATAAAAAGTTGATATAGCCACACTTATTTCTTAATTTACTTTTTTTGGTAACAAGATATAAAGTAGAAAAGAAAACAACCTAACTATATGCTTCTCAGTTCTCACACTCTTGGCTTACCTAAATAAGTATTATTCTTAAATGTAGCAGTATCTTTGATCAGAGCAATGAAGCCTTTTTATTTTTTTTTATTAATTGTGTAATAAACATTTTCCTTTTTTTTTTTTTGAATTTGTTAACATTTTATTTTTGGTAAAACTTGGGACAATATTATTTGGATATATATATTACCTTAGATACTGATGGGGTTATGGGTGTTATCAAACCTTCTAGAGTATTCTCTCCTTCAAAAGCGGTGTTTGTCAATCACCACGCTATCAAGCTTTCTTGGGTACATGCAAAAGAAAAGATAGATCTCTTCGCATTCCTCTTCTTGTTTTTGCCAAATAATATAGAGAAGATTATTTCTTGTTTCTAAAATGTCTCCACATTTTTTTGCCTTGACCCAAATTTGGCATTGGTTCCAAGATCCCTTGTGGTCCGTCTTTCCATAAATTATTGCTATATTTCTTCCATTTGGTCGAGTCTAAATTAAAATTAAAATATGATAAATATAATAAGGGCTTATGTTTATATAAGGTATATTATGGAAAACGAATTGTGTTGACTCAACGAGTTAATTAACAAACAAATATCAAGCAAAGAATTTAAAGAACCAATATTTTTATAAAACTAAACGAAGCAAAATAATACCAACATCCTCAACATTTAAAAAAATAAATAATAATAATCAAAATAAACAATTTCTAAAAACAAAAACCACATTATTCAAAGTTTCTTTGATTATCTTCTCAACTAAAACCATCACATCTCGGTACTCGTGTTCTGACGTTAGCGATTTCCATATCGATAAATATATGGTCATATACGCGAACAACACCACATTGATTTTAGTATATATATATATATATGATTTATCTAAATACGGAAAAATAGGGAGGCATTTTTGTATTCCAGTTGTATTTATGGTTATAAATTATGCGAATCTATAGGGAGACTTTTATGTGTTCATTAAAGTAAATCCGAGAGAGAAAAATAAAAATGTAAAAAGAAGTGAGAATTTGAGATGCAAAAGGTATAAGTGATTGATAGACAAATCAATGCTGAAAATGCACACGAATGAAAAAGATTTTTTGAGAAGTCGAAAAAAATAATGTTGATTACGTGACTAATCGGGATTCTTTTTGTAGACGAAAGCCAGGAAGACCCCTTCCCCTTGATGGACCTAGTCTTATAGAATCCATGTAATTTCAGCAATCCTTTGTGATTTCAATACAATGTCAAATTTATGTAATATTGTGTAATAAAATTAGGCATGATTTTTCCAAGTTTTGAACACATTACTTGTGCTTTCTATATACTCCTATCCAGTTCTTTGGTCATAGATTGAGTTTGACAATGCAACCAAAAACTCCAACACCATTCAATCATACACAAGAAAACAGTCATTAAACAAGAAGATTAATCCATTAGACAGTCATTAAACAGTCATTAATTAAGCAACTCCAACACCATTCAATCATTAACATTACAAAAAACATGAAAATAAATCCTAAATCCAAAACATTAATTCCAAAAAACAGAACAAGATTCAGTCGTCCACAGTCCATAATTTCCCATTAGACCACTCTTAATTCCAATTTTTCTCTGTACTTTGATGATACCTATTTCTTCAAAATAGTAACTTGTATAACCATTTGCAAAATTTGTATCATCATTTCCATTAAAGCAACTTAACCCAAAAAATTCACCAGCTATAAGAAAATTGGAATCGGTAGAGCCTTACATTGTTGTCGGCCATCACTCGGAGTCGTAATCCAGACTTTTCCCTATCCGATCGCATACCAATTTGGAATCAGTCACTATGTTGAGTATGACCTCATTTTCATGTGTTGTTCGTGATAGGTACGCCTGATACTCATCCTCTACACTGATTTCATTCACAGGGTGGTCTTTATAATCCTTATATCTTCCAGCATAAATTGATGCTCTTCTAGCCCTAATCCTTCTCATTAAAAACACACTTGTCTCCTTTCCCTTTTCTGCAACAATTGCAAAAATTCTTCTGGTATTCTTCATCTTTTACTTTCTCTATGCTTCTCTTCTTTGTCTCTTCATTTTCTGCCTCACGTACTGAATTTGCATGATCAAACTCATTCCACAACAGATCCATATCATCATCTTGTTATTGTTCTGCAAACCTACTTCTTTCTCTTCTCTCATATTCCTTGCCTCTTCTTTCTTCTTATTTTTATTCAATATTATTGCTTTCGATATATGGTACTTAGCTTTCTCTAGTTGCTCCAAATTCATTTCACATAGTGCTAATTTGAACCTCATCATCACTTCCTTTCTCTTCAAGCACTCCTCCTTATCAACTTCTTCCGCTATCATTGGGGTCTTGCCTTTTGATGGTTTGGAACCACTCCCTTTTTCTGGGTTATTCGGAGCCATTGTTATCTCTGAAACTTTTTTTCTTCTTCTCCTCTCTTGGCTCAATTTTCTCTTTGGAAAATTCCTCTTTCACAATAATTATTTTTTTTTTTTTTTTTCTTAGAGACCTATTCCCAAGAGACGCATCAATGGTTGAATTCAAAGAAATAATAACACCCTACTAAAATGTCATGTCCTTTCAGACCTACTTCATGACGTAATGGTTATCCTTTAGATTTTGTTCCCTTAAATCCGGTTATATATTTTGTTCCCTTTTAACCGCTTATAAGATAAAACGGGCAAATATGCGTTACTTGCCTGCTCATAAGGACGCGACCATTCAAATAATACACCTTTCATCATGGACGCGACCATTCGCCAACAGGTGTATTGGATGTCTATATAAGCTTTACTC
This sequence comes from Papaver armeniacum, assembly GCA_023531295.1. NCBI lineage: Eukaryota > Viridiplantae > Streptophyta > Magnoliopsida > Ranunculales > Papaveraceae > Papaver > Papaver armeniacum. The sequence continues at coordinate 57,854 of JAJJWW010000968.1, read as the reverse complement.
GTACTTGCTTGAAGCATTCAACAATATTAAGAAAATCCTAAAATCTTGTAAATTTTTTTTTTTTGATAATCTTTCATCAGTATAATAGTGATGGATATGTTGTCGGAATTAACTACCAAGATACTACAACACCTCCAAACTGCTGAAAGCATTTTAGAAAGCAAAAGTGTTTCCAAAGAGTGGAATACTATCCTCGGGGACAAAATAATTGGACTTCTTTTTGGTGTCACACCAAGAATAGGGAAAGAAGTTACTCAACTCTTTTATAGAGAGGAAGATTTCAGCCGATCGTAACGACCAACAATCACGATGCCCGTTGATGGAACCCATGAAGATTTGAGTAAGTTGCACCCAATAGTTGGATCCCGCAATGGTCTGGTATGTTTTTATGTTTCACACCACGGCATACAAGATCATGTATACGTTATGAATCCAGCCAGGTGAGCACCTACATCTCGCCACAACTATGCATCTCAATTGCACGAGATCAAGTACTTTCGTGGTATCCATGATACAATGTAATTGGGGGTTTCGGCTACTGTCAACGTACCAATGAGTACAAGGTTGTGTTACAATGCACTCACCAGAACTTGGACGGAAATTTGGGGGAAACTATTGTGGGAAACAAGCAGGATTGCAATTATTCCTCGTATGAGAGCACTTTGTCTCGTTGAAGAATTTTGGTGGACAATCGGAAACGTGTACTCATGATGTCCATGCCATTAACACATTCCTTGGGTTATCTATGTAGCTTTTTTTTTCTTGTAGTTGTGTTGTTTTTTTTTTTTTTGGTATTTGGATTTTATTCTATGTACAATTTATTCCTTTGGTTATCTATGTAGCTTTTTTTTTTCTCTTGTTGTTGTGTTTTTTTTTTTTTTTGGTGTTTGGATTATTTTCTATGTTGAAATGTACAATTTAATTAGTTTGGGTCATTGTTTAACTAGCCAACCTTTGGTTTTTTTCCCTTTTATGTGTTACACCTATGGTCCAGCCATCCGGGAGCCCACCCCAACCGACCTAGGTAATTAGTCGAAAAGTAGAAAAATTATTTGGGTATTTCCTAAGAGATCATGATTTATTTTAGTTTGTTATGTTCGGAATGTATATTTGATTAAAAGGAAATTAGATAAACATGAAAATATTCATTCTATATCTCATTATATTGCTACAATATCTCATTTTTTAGTAATATGGAAATTGAAATATTCGGTGTAAATACCAAAGAATAGTGATTTAAGATGGAAAACCTAAAAAAATTAGCCAATAGGTGTATTGGATGTCTATATATATATATCCAATAGAGGGTCAAGCTTTTTGTTTTTCATGACATGTAGGATTTTAGACCCCCAATTAACATAAATCCATCTCCAATGGTGGGATCCTACAAACTAGGATGGATGTGAAAATAAAGTCTTATTTACACCTTCACTTGCACCCCCACGTCATATTTTCAATTATTTTATTTTTTTTAGAAATTAGTAAAAGTAAAGATAAACTGTTAAGATTTTATCATATAAAATATTCTAAAGATTAAACTTTTCACTATTGGAGATAATTTTTTAACCATAAGATCCTATATTTACTATATGTGTATAATAATCTCTTAAATAAAAGTCTTAAATAGACTTCCACGTAGGATTTTTTACACCCACTGTTGGAGATGCTCTAAGCTTTACTCGCATCTGCTTGTAGCATTCTACAATAAGAAAATCCTAAAAGATTGTAATTTTTTTTTTTTGATAATCTTTCATCAGTATAATAGTGATGAATATGTTGCCGGAATTAACTACCGAGATACTTCAGCGCATCCAAACCGCAGAAAGCGTTTTAGCAAGCAAATGTGTATGCAAAGAATGGAATACTATCCTTGGGGACAAAAGAATTGGATTCCTTTTTGGTGTCACACCAAGAATGAGGAAAGATAAAGTTACGAACTCTTTTATAGAGAGGAAGATTTCAGCGGGATCGTGTGACCAACAATCACGACGCCACGAATGATGGAACCCATTTTGATTGGACTATGTTGCACCCAATAGTTGGATCTTGCAATGGTCTGGTATGTTTTTATGTTTCACACCACGGCATACAAGATCCTGCATATATTATGAATCCAGAAACTGGTGAGCACCTCCATCTGCCACAACTATGCATCCCAATTGCACCGTATCCAGAAAATTCGTGGTATCCACGATACAACATAATTGGGGGTTTCGGCTACTGTCAACGTACCAATGAGTACAAGGTAGTTCGAATTCACATGGATGTATGGTAAAGTTCAAATACACACTCTAGGAGACAAGAGCGGATGGAGGAACATAGCGACGAAGATTCCTTATACTTTTCGGAGTTCAGGTGTGTATGCACATGGTTGTATTTTTTGGAAGGATTGTTGTCAGCAGGATATTAGCATAATATCTTTCAATTTACACACTGAGACGCTCCATCAATATTCTCCACCCCCGCATCATATTCCTGGGAGTGAATTTTGGATAAATACTAACCCATCACTTGGGATGGTCATGTTCGGAGTTCGCATTTTATTTTACTACATCCATGAGGGGATTGATAGGCCCAAGGATAGATTTATGGGCTCCCATTTCAGAAGAAAATATTCATACATGGGCACACAGCGGGAATGGAATTGGAATTATAAGATAAGCATTTACTTTGAAGAGGATGAATGGCCGACTTATAACCCGATAGCCTTTGTAAATAACAAGGTCCTCTTATTTTGGCAAAATACGCGTTTATTGCGTTACAATACACTCACCAGAACTTGGACGGAAATTTGGGGGGCACTACCGTGGGAAACAAGGGTTTCAATTATTCCTCACATGAGGAGTCTTTGTCTCGTTGAAGAATTTTGGTGGACAATCGGAAACGTGTACTCACGATGTCCATGCCGCTTACACATTCCTAGGCTTATCTATGTAGCTTTTTTTCTTGCGCTTTTTTTTTTTTTTTTTTTTTTTTTGGATTTTTTTCTATCTGAAATGTACAATTTATTCATTGGGTTATTTATGTTGCTTTTTTTTTTCTTGTATTTTTTTGTTTTTTGTTTTGGTGTTTGGATTTTTTTTTCTATGTTGAAATGTTCAATTTCGTGCATCAACATGAAAGTGTTGCCGCTAAATGTTGGGTCATTGCTTAACTAGCCAACATTTGGTTTTTTCCTTTTTTTGCGTTACACCTATGGTCCAGCCGGCCGGGCCACCCCAAACGACCTAGGTAATTAAATTAAAAAGGAAATTAGATAAATATGAAAATATTCATTCCATATATCTCATGAGATCATAATTTTTTTTTGTTTGTTATGTTTGTTATGTATATTAGATTAAAAAGGAAATTAGATAAACATGAAAATATTCATTCCATATCTCCTTATATTGCTACAATATTCGATGTAAATACCAAAGAATGGGTGATTTAAGATAATGATGGAAAACCTAAGAAATTAGGGTTTTCCTTATAATATATATAAATTACACCAAGCATAGAAAAAAAATAACATAGAGTATTAAGAGGAAAATGAGTTCTGCTAAGAGGGACTGTAGAGATGAAACTAAGAGAGGATCCAAAAATGTCCTCGATCGATGGGTCGGTCCTCGTAAATTGAGGATTATCATTACTGTGGATGGAATAACTACTGTTCCTGGTGTTCCTCTCAACGCTGTAATTAGTTCTGTTGTCAGTAGTGTTGACAATGATGACGTTCCTATTTATGCTGATGTTATTCATGGTGTTCCTCTCGGGCCGTAATGTCGTCGATGAGGATGAGGATGATGTTCCTATTGTGAATGATGATGCTCCTGCTTCTATTATTGAAATTATTGATGAAGATCGTCCCGATGTTCCGGATATGGCAGATAATCCAAAATTTAACAAGCATGTGGAGCCTGATGAAGAAGAAAATGACAAATCTGAGGATGACAAGGCGCCCAAGCCTGCTGGTTGGAGTGATCAGGTTCACCTCAGCATTGCAAGAAGAATTGTTTGAAGATGGGGATGGTTCATTTGATATGGTTTTTTTTTTTTGATGATATGGTTTGATTTATCGATTTCATTTTGTGGACGCTTTGAAAGTTGTTTTCGTTTCTTGTTTCGTTTGCTAATTTTGTCATTTAGAAGAAGGTGATGTTTATGAATTCTTTTATTATTTAGGTATTGGAATCATGAAATAAATTAGATAATTATTTACAAGTTCATAGACTTTACAGAATGCAATATACTCTTGCAAATTTATTTATTTATGAGGTGTGCATTCTTTTGGAAAAATAAATATAATTAGTTGAAAGAACGGAGGAAATGTAGAAAAATACAGTTTCCCACCTGTAAACAATAAGAATCAATTTATCACTTTAGGTCTGATCTTATTATCTCCTTGCATATACTTTTAACAAAAATACAAGTTTGAACAAGTAAAGTGCTATTGAAAGTAAAGTACTGCTATACGACGATGTTAATGATAATGATCTTTGCGTGGAATTGGATGAGAATGAGGAACCAGACTAATCTGACAAAGAACCAGGTTTTTGATGACCATTTTGTTTTAAGTGGTGGTTTTATTTATTTTTTAAGTACTGCACTAGATGGAGGCTTTTTACGCTGATAGATAGGTTGACATGTATGTGATGAATGATTCACTTTGAACTTTTATATTTTCTAAAATGATGAACATGAAAATGGATGGGTTTAGTTTATTTATCTTTATTAGCTTACCTTGTAATACGTTTCCTACATAGGTGCCTCTAATAATTCATATGTTTCCTCCCTAAACCAAGAATAATACGAGACAACCCAAACTTAAAATTATTAAGGTAAATATTATTCTAAATGGAAAGTAATTTTTTCGATAGCCTCTTCTCGAGTTGGTTAGAGATCGGAAACAAAATTTCGAAAATTTTGGGAAACAATTTTATCATAATCGTCTCACGATATATTCTCTCATAAAATAAGGAAACTAACCATATTGGTTACACATCAAAAATTTGGAAATAAAAAAGAAAAACACCAAAAATCTTTTGTTTGGCGGGTGATGAAAATGGATTTTATCAAGGGATGATTTCAAAAGGAAAATCAATTCCCTTTGATGGTTTGGTTAAATTCCAAAAAGAAAAAGAAAGATGAGTTCGATCTACTTTTTCATTTTTATTACTCGATTCATTCTCTATATGAAATCATAATTCTACTACTATCTCTAATCTTTACAAGGAACCTACCTCTCCAGACTTGATCTTTGTTGTTGGTATTATTTCTACAACCCATTATCGAATGAATATTAAATTGATGTTAGATTTTTTGTTCGATCTCATGGAATCAGATGTTAGATCTTATAGGTTTAGTAGTTAAAGCATAATTATGGTTTTTATTCTATCACTTCTTATAGGTTTACTAGTTAAAGCATGAGTAGGGTTTTTATTCTATTACTATCTCTAATCTTTACAAGGAATCTACCTCTTTAAACTCGATCTTTGTTGTTGGTATTATTTCTATAACCCATTATCGAATGAATATTAAATTTATGTTAGATTTTTTGTTTGATCTCATGGAATAAGATGTTAGATCTTATATGTTTACTAGTTAAAGCATGATTAGGGTTTTTATTCGGATGTATCAAAGAACAAGTTAATGACAATCACGGGTTGTACGATGAGATGTGATTTCATTTTGTTACAACAATAATATTTTAGGCTTAAGTTACATGCATGAACTATTATAAGATGTAGGTAAGGATTTTTCTTTCATGTTACTTAGTTAGGCTTTACTAGTTAGTTAGGTTTTACAAAATAAAATAAAATAAAAAACTTAACGATGCTAATTTTTCTAGGTTTTTGTTATTGTTTGGGTTGGATTTTGATTGAGAGTTAATAACTCTACTTTGATCGACGATGTTGTGTCAATCATATTTATATACAAGGCTTCTCAAGATTTAATCATTTGAGTCTCTGTTACTTGGTGAGCACCGTAACGTCACGCATTTTAAGTTGCCACTTTTAATAATACCATGTTCTTTGGTTGGCCAATTTGACTATATCTTCAAGCTAAAAATGGATAATCATTATCTGGTGCTTTAGTGCTCTTGGATTTTGTAACAAAAATCTATATAAGACCGTTTAACCTGTACCTTTCGCTTTGTGGATAACACAATAATATGAGGAGATTTTGTGTGTTGCAGTGATGTTTTAGCCTCAAGTTACATACATCAATGAGTTCATGTTTGTTTTCTTTTCATATAATAGAAAATAGGTGTAACACATGTTGCCTATCCTGTTAGGTTTAGCTAATATTTTCCAAAATAAGTTCAAATTCCTAACTAAGATGCACGTACCTACACAGCTTTTGTCATGGGAGAAGATGATGATTACGACCAATGGAGGGAATAAGATGATGAGGTGGATTCTGATGAAGAAACGATGGATTTAGATGAGAGTCATGATGACATTGTACAATCAGATGACGATGATGGTGAACATATGCTCCACACTGCTAGATTTGAAGACTTAACAGGTAATGTGCGAAACCTTGTTCTTACTTGTTTCTACTTAAACATCACATGGTTTCATATGTTGCCTCTTTTATTTCCAGAGTCATAAGATTCTGAAAATGATGATTTGGAGGTGTTAGAAGAAAAAGAATTGGAAAATGCTCCAGAAGCGAGAAAACGACCACAACAAGAAGACTCTACGAAGTGATCATAAAAGAGAGGGGAATGACAAGAATGTTGAAGCTGCATAGATACTTCTCGGATCAAAATGCCAAAAGAAGGGATATTGAATTTGAAAAAATGTTCCTACCTATTGGTGACCATAGAATTGAATTCGGTAGTTACCTAGGCTATTTGGTCCGTGATATGGTTGGCATAAAACATTTATGTTGGAAGGAAGTCCCTTCAACAACAAAAGAAAATATGTGGGAGAAAATTCTGTATGCATATGCGGTTACCAATTCGTCATTTTTGTTGTCCAACTCATGAGTCTGTGATTAACATACATTAGATGTTATTGCGGCTTCATTATGAGGTGCCCCATGAGTCAAGCGAGTGGTCATGAAGCGTCTACCTTGCCCCATTCAGTGGTCATGAAGCGGACTTGACTGAGGGACTTGAAGGAAATTGTACAACAATCATGTAAAACCCTTCCCGGAAAGGCCGCACAAACTAAGAACTTTCCCCAAAAAGTAAGAAACGGTAATGGACCAAGAAAATCGGGACAATTACCTTAATCATGTACTAAAATCGCCTATATTTAAGGTATGGAATACACATTGCTTTTTCTAATTTGTGTTTCGTTCTTATTGTCTATCCCAAACATACTAATGAAATTATTTTTATTTCCTCTGCAAGAAAAATTCGAGAGAGGGAAAAGAGGCAATATCACAATCCAAGTTCCCACATCGGACGGGACGAGGAGGATACTCGGGATTAAAACTAAAATTAGTAAGTCTGTTTTCTTATTTATTATACACCGCACAAGAAACCGACCATATCTCTTTTTGTATGTCGTGTTGCGTGTCTCATATATGCAAAAACTTAAAACGGTATAAGTATGTGTCCTCTTACACCAATCTGTAATTTTGTCACATTAGATGCTTTGGAATAGGTTTTCTGTTTTACAGGTTAATATCTCATGCGGATGTAAATCCTTACTTTTTCTGTAACTAACTACTAGGTCCAAAGCGGAAATGTTGCCGAAGAAGATCTTGAAGACCGGTGCTTCATGTGGGCAAGAGCACGCGAAAACAAAGACGGAATTGTTCCGCACAAGTTTGTCTGGAAGAAGACATCTGAAGTTGTGAGAAAACAGAAACTTTACAGTCCTCATGTTTTTAACCAAAGTAAGTACAAAGTAATTGCGCAAGGTTTAAATTAGAATTTAACACATTATTTGAACAGGAAGAGAAGCGGAAGATGATTCAAGAGGGAACTCTAACGGTTGGTCATAACGAGGATGCCCTAACAGTTGTGATCGTCCCGGATAAGGGTGGACGTGCCAAGGGGACTGGCTTTGGAGTGACGGCAACCCTTTACTTTCCAAATGGAAGAAAACCAAGACACGAAAGAGAATGATGAACTGCGTGAAAAGCTGAAAGCTAAGGAGAAAGAATTAGAGTCTACTAAAAATGCGTATCAGAGATTGACAGATAACTTGTTATCTCAAGGAGTCGACATTGCGAAAATTGTGGGCAACAGTATCAGCTAGTCTGGAGGAGAGGTAAGTGAACCGAGTTTTGATTAGATTGTGTAATTTTTTTGAAAAAATTGGCAGACAGTATATGATTTTTTTAAATAATGTGTTTAACTACAGTCACAGGATGCAGGACCTAGCAACGCCTCCAATCGATCTAAGAATAACATAGGTCCAGAATCAGTTAAGCAACTTCCAAAAAAACATGGGAAATCCGGTCCACAGAAGTCATCTGAAAGCACCAAAGGGTCCGCGAAGCAGGTCTCTCCTTGTACTAAAACGTCGACCGTTTCTACTGAATCCCCGACGTCTTTAGTATCAAAGAAGAAGTCTTCGTATCCTCCATCCACTGGGGAGTCTCAGAATGTGCCATCTGAAAAAGTTACCATTGATGTATGGTTTTCCAACGCGTTTAAATTTTTAATCTTCCATTTACTATCTCTCACGCACCTTGTGTTTCCGCAGGGCAGAGGATGCAAACTTTGGTTTGGAGAAAAGGACAACATTGTTGCCATTGGTAGAGCTTACTCTTCAAAGAAGGTATCTTATAAAATGAAGTCAGGAATGACGGGTGAGGTTACATGCTATAGCGTCCAGGTTAGTGTAGTACTAAATGAAACCATCAAATTACCCTTTGGCACATCTTCGGGATAAAAACTTTAAAAGATGTTGGTGATGTTTGAAATTAGTTGGCCATCAAATCAAACCATCTTGGATCAAAAGGTTGGTTGCTATGCTTGTTTGCTTTATTAACTCATTGGATATGTTTTTACACAAACCAGCATATATATATATATATATATCTTGTTTGATATAAGAGACGAATATGTTATCACTATATGAATCACGACGTTAGTGTATATTTTAGAGAACCTTATAGAACGAGATATGTGGTTAGCTATTTGATTGTGAGTCGGTTGTGCGTTTTGGTTAAATGGTTTCAATTTTTCAAATGCGGGTAAGTCAACCAAAATATTCGAGAGGGTGTGAAATCACCGGATCTACTCAACGGAAGCCAATCTCGTATCGCAATATCCTCAAAAGTTCCGAAGGTATGTGTTTTAAACCGCTTACATGATCTTAAGACCATATGAGTCCGAAATATGCTATCAACTACTATATGAATCATGGATGCTAGGGTGTATTTTGGAGAACCTTGTATATTTGTTACCTATTCATCCGTGTCTTCGTATTCACGGTGGAATTTGGCATATTTGTCACCCGAATATGGAATATTACTCTACTGCTGCAAGTAAGTCAAAAAAATTTGGGGAAACATACTCTGGATGTGACATCAAAAGATCCACCTAGTCGGAGCCAATCTGAGATCACGACAACTAAAGCGAAGTTTCTTCTTGATTCTGTTTTATTTTTACATGCATTTAAATCTTAATTTGTTTTGAAGTTTTCACTTGAAGATGTTCATATGCCATATATTTCCGCAGGTAGAAGGTGCAACCTTTTGACGAGCCGTCTAAGGCAAACGTCCTTGGTAGAGGTAGAGCTTTTCATTAACAGAAAACAACAATTACATGGAAAGGAAGGGTTGGAGGTTGATTGCCACAAAATCCTGATTGAGGAAGTAATAAAACCGAATTTCTGTCTACCCGTACGATTTGCTGGTATGGAAACATTAGGGCAAACTCTTGGAAAAGCGATTCCTTGGACAAAGTATGGTGTTCAGTTTACCGAGCTTGCTAAGAAGGTTAGTTGCTTGGCTTGTTTGATTTGTAAGTCGAATATACATAAATCAGTCTATCAATTATATGAATCACCGATCCAAGTGTAAATTAGAGAACCTAGAAAAATAGAAACATGTGTAACTTTCAAAAGTAACTAATAACTCTTTTAATCTTATGCAGAACCCTACCAGTAATTCACAACCAACTACTTCTCTGCGGAAGTCTCCTTCACGTAGCAACCCTTCTAATGGATCTAAGAAGCAGTCTCCTAATTTTATGCAGAACTCTACCAGTAATTCCCAACCAAATCCTTCAATATCTCTAGAGAAGTCGTGCACATCTACGGCAGAACATCTGGATAAGACATCTAATGGAGTATGTTTTTTTTGATTTTTTTTTTCTTCGTAAATCTATATTGCTAATTCTAGCATCTTCTTTTTGTATGATGTTCATATGCCGTATCTCCGCAGAAAGAAAAATACGACTTTTGGAATGGATCTAGGGGAAACGTCGTTGCTAGAGGCAGTATTTTACCTATGGTGCCTAACTAGAAAATACATGGACAAGATCTTCCTAGTAACTGTTATGTTGTCAATATTCAGGAGGTTATAGTTCCATCGTTCGTGTTAACCGAACCAAGTGGTGAGTTTAAGTTATTAGGGGAAGCTAGAGATGGTTTTGTGGCATGGCCGAAAGATAAATGTTCCATCTCTGATGACAAGGTTAGTTTCATAGCTCTTTTGCTTTGTTAATAAAGTATATAAATAGTTTTACATAAATTGTGTATTCAGTTTGATTAAAGAATAAGTACGAGATAGAAATATATTAACACCTAAATGAAACATGAACGCCAGTGTAAATTTGAAAATTGATATTTGGTTACGGATTTTATTATGGGCGTCATCTGTGAAAAATGCCGCGGCCTTCAGTGAAGTTGTCTTTATTACATTGTTGGAAAAATGACTTTTGTCTGTCTTTTAATGAGAATTCACATGACAAACGAATTCGCCTTGGATTTAGAATATATATATATAATACATTTAATCTCTTCTTTGCAGGAAACTCCACAAAGATGGAAAAATTCATAAGCAACCAGAACCAGCTTTTAGATTCCGAGAAGAAATTGGACAAAGGACCTAAGAACAACAAGCAACCTTGCATAAGATAAACTCGAATGAGGAGCACCTAGCAATCAATCCACATTCGGGAGTCATGCGACCTCGATAAGCTTCCAAAGAAGATTAAAAAGGCGCAGAGAAAGTTATATGTACAAAGTGTAGATCGGGCATACCAACTTCCGGATGGGAAACAGAGGGATGACAAGGTTTGCCACAAGCGTCGAGAATGTCACAACCTCGATCAATTGCTTGAAGAGACACCACCATCAAAAAAGTTGAAGAAAAACCGATGATTTTTGGATAAATGCTCTTTAATATTTTCTTTTGCAAACTGTTTGACCAAAGCTCAACATTTTTTACTGTGTTATTAATAATAATATGAATTTTTGGCATATATGAATTTCATATTTAACCACAATTTATAAAGTATAAGAGAATTTGGATAGTGTCAGGTGGATGGTTTAGATGCCTCATATTTGAACGGCTTAGAGGCGACACACGCGTAATACACACGCTTCGAGATTAATTGGCGTGGCTAAACATAACATAAAGACACATTATACAAATATAAATTAGCGTGACTAAATATCAAATAAAGCCACACTATATGGCGTGTCTATAGGTTCTCCGATGAACGGCTCCCAACGTTACATGTGGACGGTCAGCGTTACATCTGAACGGTCAATATTGCATCATCTTAAACGAGATCCAATGGTTCCTAATACATCCACGTGGATGAAGGTAATTTTAAATTGGCGTGGCAAAATATCACATATAGCCACGCTATATGGCGTGTCTATAGGTTCTTCAATGAACGGCTCAAAACGTTACATGTGGACGGTGAAGGATGCATATAATTTAAAGGTCAATATTGCATCATCTTAAATGAGATCCAACGATTCCTAATATGACCACGTGGATCAAGGTAACTGGAAATTGGCGTGGCTAAATATCACATTAGCCACGCTCTATGGGGCGTGTCTATAGGATATCCAACGAACGGCTCACAACGTTACATGTGGACGGTGAAGGATGCATATAATTGAACGGTCAATATTGCATGATCTTAAATGAGATCCAACGATTCCTTATACGCCCACGTGGATCAAGGTAATTGCAAATTGGCGTGGCTAAATATCACATATAGCCTCGCTATATGGGGCATGTCTAAAGGATATCCAATGAACGACTCACAACATTACATGTGGACGGTGAAGGATGCATATAATTTAACTGTCAATATTGCATCATCTTAAATGAGATCCAACGTTCCTAATACGTCCACGTGGATCAATGTAATTGAAAATTGGCGTGGCTAAATATCACATATAGCCACACTCTATGGGGCGTGTCTATAGGTTATCCAATGAACGGCTCACAACGTTACATGTGGATGGTATTTAACGGTTCCTAATACACCACGTGGATGAAGGCAAGTGAAATTGGCGTGGCTAAAACATAACATATAACCACGTTAAACCTATATGGCGTGTCTACCGGATAACCAATGGCTACGCCAAAAAGCAATTTGCGTGTCTAAAGTGAACCAAATAGCCACGCCAAAAAGCAATTTGGGTGTCTATAGTGAATCAAATAGCCACGCCAAAAAACAATTTGCGTGTCTAAAGTGAACCAAATAGCCACGCCAAAAAGCAATTTGGGTGTCTATAGTGAATCAAATAGCCACGCCAGAAGCACTTAGTGTGTCTATATGGAACCAAATAGCCACGCCAAAACAAATAAATCGTGTCTATAGAGTACCAATACTTAAGTTTTTGGGACACTATATAGCAACGCCTATATGGCTCAGGCGTGTCTATTTCATGCAGAAATAGACACGCAAGGCAAGCGTGGCTATAAGCTACCTAAAACCACGTTGTGTTACCTAAAACCACGCAAGCAGAAGCCACGCCAAGTCCAAACCAAATAGGCGTGTCAAAACCCCTATGGACACGCCAATTTGGCGTGGCAAAAGGCTCATCCTGTACTAGTGTATATATTGGTGTTTTACACCATGTTTGTTTTGATAGGTTATGGTTCAAAAGTTGAACGGCATCGTTTGAAAGAAAGTGATGTTGAGTTATACTCACATCTCTAGGATTCTTGGTATTGGTATGGTCTGAAAAGTTTACTTCCGGTAGAACTATCTTGTTAAAGATGTTCATACCACCAAAATGAGAAAGAATCTAGTTTCTGCCTATCTTGTTTTTAACAAAATTGAGATTAAAATTTTTGTTGAACTTGATCATTGCACTACTACAATAAATATGTTATCAATGGAATGTTTGAACCAAATATTGTATTATTTATATGATATGACTGAAGCTTTGGAGTTCTTGAAATATGTGATTTTATCTTCCTTCTATGAAATTTTTTGAGTTAGTGAGCATGCTGTGTTTTCCTCTAAAATTTCTAAGAATTTTTTAAGTGACATGTATCAAATTTTACCCAAGTCTTCAAAGCATGTAAACTCCCAATCTTACTAGTTTACAAAAGCATCGAATGAAATAAAATGTTTGAGAATTTTATAAGATATTTTTGGTGTTTCACGAAGTCTAACTTGGTGACTAAAATTGATCTTTTGAGTAGTGAATAATGAAATGATGTCTTCATGAAAAAATGTTTGTTTGGTCATCCTCTATATTGTGCCAAAAGGATTTTGAAATTGGATAATTACTTTATTAGTAATGAGCAAGAACACATAACGCGTCAAATATGAATTTAGAGAAATTATTTGCGCTTAAAAAAATTATTTCTAATTTTTGTATGAATGAGGAAACTTTCTAGTTTTTGAATTGGTATTAAACACCGAAATATGACGTCTAACGAAGTCTATAGAAATTTTTGAATGAACGTGGCTAGAAATGCAATTTGCATAAGTAACTTCTCAATTTTATATTTTGGTGTTGATTTGAAGTTTCCTTTGGTCGAGAAATAGTGGGGGTTCTCTACCCTATGTATGTTTGATTGCTAAACTTAGATTAAAGATCTAGCTAGAAATGGAGATCACAAGATCATTAAGAATTGATGTGTAAGTAGTAAGACTAAAACAAACTTTAGTCATTATTATTATCTTGTTTGAGATACTTAGCTCCTCATAATTTTAATCTTTGAAAAAATGTTTTAAGAACCAAATATTTTAGTTTGAAAAATAAGGAAAGGGTAATTAAGTTCAATACTTGCTTTCATGTCGCTTGATTTACATTCTTGATTGGTGATGTTGTTTCTACGATGCGTGATTTTTTGTGTATCATATGTAGAAAAATATATGGAGTGTATAAAAGATGAGAATCTATGTAGACCAAACATGAAAAATTGTGTAGTTTCTACAAGAACAGAATGGATATAAGTTAGATAAGTAATCATCATATATATTCTGAAGCAAACTTTGAAACAATTGAATGAGACAAAATTAATTTTTTGATTAGTTTGAAAATTTTTAGAATTGTTGAAAATGAAATGCATAACGCTCGTTGTTGTATATGCATAAGTGATTTGTGGAATTTAAATTCTAACTTATATGATGTTAATGAAAATGAGAACATGCTTAGTTTACTACTTGACATGAAAGACTTGAGGGAAGATAGTGTATATGCTCGAATTGAATTTGTTCTTCTCTTGAATATATTTAATACAATGGAAAGAAATAGAAATATATATAGTCTAACTTAAACTAGTTTTCACTCATTTGATTTAGTGCCAATTTTTTTTTGAGATTGTGTGTGATTGCACTAGAAATGAGTATGATAGCATGACATTGCTTCTTGATACGTGATAGACTATATGTATATTACTTCTGTAGTGGGGGTTACATATATGCAGATTTACTTATAATCCATGTATGGATAATTAGTAAAACATTGAGAAGGTTATGAGGTGTCTGAAAAGAACCTTAAACCTAGAAATACACTATCTAAAAATGTTTACCGCAATCCTTTAAGGATATTATTGCGATGATGATTGAGATATCCTCTCAAATGAATCCTCTAAGGGATGGAGTGATTCAGTCCTCTACTAGATAGAGAAAGAACAGACATATTAATCCAATGTGATAGTACCGTGGATATTGCAAGAGTTGAGAACCGTTAATTACAACGGTAGAGTCGAGATATAAGGCGATAGAAAGCATTTTTAATGCTATGAGAGTGGATTATATATGGTCTAAAAAGAGTTATCGTTAATCCTTTGACGAAAGGATTAATAAGAAGGTGTGAATACATCTTATGGGATGATGTTGATGCCCATTGAGAATTGAGTCATTTGTGATGGATACCCACCTAGAAATAGGTTCCAAGGGATTAACGATTCACAAATGATATGGACATAGTTGTTCGTGATGGACACTCAACCTATAACTCAAGATTCCAGAAGTAGGTTCAAAAGGTAATCCCTACCTATGAATGGAGATCCCAAAATGTAGGTTCAAATGAGGCTAAGTCACGGATAATATGTAGAAACAGAATCATGCTTTTGAGAATTCATCCCACGCATGATATCCTGAAGCGAGTTAAGGTTGAGTTTTTGTTTCTAAAACTCTTAATGATGTATATATCTCTATTTAGAGTGGGGTACTTAGCTACAGGGTACTCTTGATAGACTCACCTATATGAATGTGAAAGTGTGGCCGCTTTCTATGAGAATATGGGCAGTTCTCTCATTCATTAAACCGATATTCAAGCACATGGCCGTAATGTGCTGGCTTTAGACTTTACACTAGCATAGTTTTGTGTGTGTTAGAAAATCTTCTTATCTCCTAGAGTTCAAAGACTTACGTTCACTCTATGGTTAGATTTTTTGAGAGCCTAACACTATGTAAAGGTTCAAAATCGAAAGATACCTTTACTTATGCACATCACTATATAGATCTTGCTCAATGTTTTAAAAATATAAGTGGGGGATTGTTGGAAATATATGTTTTAAAACACAATTTATTTCCATTTATTATTTTAGTTAAATATGTTTTTAATAGTCTTAATGATCTTCATAAAAGAAATTTATTATTTGTGATAAATTCCTTGACCGTTTTATGTTACAAGAGTAAATGGTTTTTATTAAACCATATAAATGTTTTCAATAAAATATTTGAAACTCTTAAGCACAAAATCAGATTTTTGGTTGGAAACTAAAAGAAGAGAGTTTTCATTTTTAATGTTTTTGGAGTTCTAAAACAAAAAATAAGAATTTTTTGAGAGAAAGAAAACTGGTGTGGGATCATCACTTGTTTTCTACAAGTTTGATTTTGAGCAAGAATAGAAGTGTACAAGTATCACATACTCTCAAAGTGCAAGAGTGATTGTGAAAGAGATTTACTCGGCTGTTTTATCATGGGGACGATGCGACATGGAAGAATTGCTTGCACAATCTTGGGCAGAGCCGCGAAACGTCTTAAAGAGAGCGACCTGGTCGTGACTCAGCCATAATATTTTTTATTTGTTTGGTTTATGATTGTTTTGCAGGCTATTTTCAGCAATTGTTCCAACAACATCTAAATGATTCTTCTCTCCTCCTTTCTCCTCCTCTCTCTCTCACTCCTTCTCCAATAACACCATCAAGAACAACCCTTCTCTGCTCAGATCTAGTTCATTTTTGGACTAAATCTGAGCAGATTTTTTCATTATTCCTTGTTTTTTAGGTTAGTTAGTAGTTTAGTGTAGTTTTTATTATGTTTCTTACTTATCTACACCGATATGGTGGTTTTATCTACTCTTTTGAGGTTTATCTTCGCTTTAATGGCGATTCTTGGTTACTGGTTTGGGTTCTAAGATCAATAGTGATGCTCTCCATGCTCTCCAACGACGAAATCTTCATCTTGGTTATCTCCGGCCACGGAATCTTCATCGGAATCTTATTCGGCGACGGAATCTCCATAGGTGGTCTTTTTGACGACGAAAGCTTCATCACTAGTTACAAGAGATTTGAGCAAATCACTCATACTTTGGGAGCACATCTTTCTATAGAAGAAAAACAAACTAAATGGTTGGAAGTTAATTCCGAGAAAAACTTCCGATTTAATCGGATCTTATTCATACTTGTATTTGTCTTACTCCGGTAATCCTTCTCTTTTTCTTGTCGGATTTCTCGGTATTGTACTTTTACGGTATGTTCTTGCTACTTTGTATTCTCTTATTTTCGATCTTAAACTCATTGTAACCTCAAATTTTCATTAATGAAAAGGTTCTTTGTTAAAAAAAAAAAAAAAAAAAAATTATAAAAGTTTAAAGAGCATAAAAAAACCTGGCACTTTTAGGGGCGACCCCGAAAGAATTAGGGGCGACTTTTTTATTCCCAACCCATATACACCGTTAAGGGATGTCCAAAAACGCGGAGAATACGTTAATGCCCTTACACAATCGGAAGCTATTTTGTGCCCGATTGTTATACCGAAATCGGAAGCTTAGTAACTATATTATACTACCGATTATTATCGATTTTGTGCCAAACTCGCATCTGGGTTCTATAACAATCGGAAGGGAAATAACCTCACGAGACTACCGATTGTTAAAGTATAGAAATAAGAAATCTTTTGAATTTTGCATTGGTGAAATTTGGGGCTCCTATATAATCGGACGAATAAAAAAATGTCTAAGCTACCGATTTAGGGATTCCCATAATCGGATGGTAAAAGTAACAATGCCTACCGATTATGGTAGATTTCAAATTTCCCTGCAATGAAGGATTTTCGAAAAAACTCATTTTGGGGCAACCTATAATCGGGAGGTTGGGTAACCTATTTGGCTTCCGATTATGGCTAAATCCAAATCACGAACCACATGGTTATGGTCGGCTCTGCACCCCTCAAAACCTAGGGAATTTGTCCAATGCTCAATTTGGGGCTTCCAATAATCGGTAGGTTATAAGTAACCATTTCTACCGATTTTGGGCTACTCAATAATCGGTAGATAATTAGGTGGTATTACCTACCGATTAATAACCGTTTGACAGATAAAACCAAAGTCGACCTAAATTCAAATTCATTTCATTTTCTTTTCAACTTCAACTTCAACTCCTCTTCTCCTCTTTCCTTCCGATTGCAGAGAGGAAAACTCTCCCCCTCTCCTCGCTATACATCGTTCATCGTCGAATCGAATCATCGTCGATTATTCTCTATAAAGATGAAAAAAACGGAACGTAAGAAAGCTCGAACCAAAAACGTAGTGCGCGGTGAGGATCCGAATATTGGATTGCATGCCCGTAATAAAGAGGTTTTAACTCACGAACCCGAAGAACACGAAGACGATGAAGTAGGCGATGCGATAGCCAAACTCTCAGGCAACTTCAAATGGCGCCGATTAGGTAAGATTCTACCATTAATTTGGTTTATATTGCTTCAATTGGACGAATCCATGTTTATTTATTTTAGGGTTTTCGGTTATTACCCGAGAATCGGTAGGTTAGGTATTGTTATAAACTTCCGATTGTGGTCGAACTCTTCATTTCACGAGAAAATTTGTCATATTCGGGTGGTAAAAATTTAGGTATCCTACCGATTATATAACGTTTTTCATTACTGAGGCCTAAATCGATCATAATCGGAAGCTAATTGTGATTTTTCCTTCCCGAATATACTAGGGAAGAACAAGTATTAAAGACGCAATAATCGGGTGATATATTCTCGTAATTTCTTTCCGATTGTTTAGGCTACCAACTTGATTAGTTTCTGGACACAAAGTGACGCATATTCGGTAGACATTAGTTTTGTGAGGCTTCCGATTGTGTGGCATTCGGTAGGTGGACTTTTTTATGCCTTTCGACTATTTGTATTCGGAGGGTTATGTTGAACTTTATCTTCCGATTATTGTGTGTAGATAAACATATTCGAACACCAAAATTTTTATTTTGTTTCCGATTATACGTATTCGGTAGCTTTAGGTGAACTGATACTTACGATTGAGAGTAATCGGAGGCAATTTGTTAAATCAACCAACCGAATATCTAGTTTCATAACCTGTTGTACTTTTTTTGTTGTTTAGGGATAGGCGAGGTAAAAACATCCAAGATGCAATTGTCTCGGCTAGTGCAAGGAAGGATAGGCGTCGAACACGACGGCTAGTGCAAGGAGAGCTAGGATCGCTAACGCCGCTTCAAGTGATCAAGTTGGAACTCAACAAGCAAGCCAAGAAGTTGTTCAACCTAGTGCCCCTCAATCGAACCGGTTCAATCGGTGTTCAACCAAGTGCCTCTCAATCACAACCAATCCAAGAAGGTGTTCAACCAAGTGCCTCTCAATCACAACCAATCCAAGAAGGTGTTCAACCAAGTTCCTCTCAATCACAACCAATCCAATAAGGTGTTCAACCAAGTGCTCCACCATCACAACCAGAAATTGAACTAGAAGCACCCAAGAAGTAGGACAAGCCGAAAAGAAAAATCCTCCTCGAAAGAAAGCGAAACACCTTGTCCGAGATGAATCCCCCTCAAGGTGAAGGATATTCCGAAGGTGTAATCCTTGGTCTGCTTGGAGGATGGAGGACAATTGTTATTTGGATACAAAGAATCCTGGGCCGAGAAATATATGAAACGAGGTAATGATCGTATCCATTTTATTAACTTATTATGTTTTTCTCAGTAATACTTTTAAGGAAAAATTTTATTTTTAACTTGATGTGTTTAATAGTATCATATATTGACTTGGATCTACGACAACTTCCCTATATTGGGATTGGCCATTGAAAACCGTGGGAGAAAGGTGACCCTATAGGAAGAAAGTACGTCTTCGATGACAACCATTCTAGGACGAAGGAGCATCGGCTGATTCGTTTGAGGAGATTTTGGACTCACTTAATGCCCAAGACGTATGCTTTGATCCATACAAGGAATACGACAACTTCCCTATCTTGGGAGCCATCTTTGGACATATCGCGGGAGCATCGGAGGGGGAGATCCGATTTGGCACTTTATTTTGGACCGTTGTGGCACCCCACGGGATATGTGATGTACAATGCCTCAAGGGTGATGCAACAACACGGTTTTGTACAAGGTATACCAAAGGAGGAAATCCATGGCAATTTCACTTTGGATGCGGAGCAATGCGAGTCGATAAAGATTCTATCACGGTGGTTCACAAGGGTTCACCATCCTGTAAATTCCACTGGGATAGAAAGGCGCATTACTTGATCAACCAAGGAAGGGCAGCCAACCAAGGTTTTGAAAATGCTCCCAACTATATGGATTGGTACCGCAATGTTTCTCATATTCGTGTAATCCGTGATCTTAAAGCAAAGCCGACTTCGTATAAGAGTATCCTCAAAGAGAAGCTGCGGGTTTTGATAGATTGGTACGTATTTTTTGTTAATTTAGTTTAATATTATGGGTCAAAATAGAGTAATAACCGTTTGATGGTATGTTATGTTTTAAAACAGATGAACAGGTTCAAGCGTTTGTCGAAATGGTGCACTGATTGTATAAAGTCCGGAGAGCCTGTTTCAATTGAGAAGATAAAAAAGCACCAACAGGTTGATGGATAACGTTGACAATGAGGAGTATGCATCTCGGTTCGGGAAAAATTGCAAAAGAAACCTACAACCAAGGTGAACAAAAGAACTCGGGCGCATCAAGCACTCAAGTTGATGAAACCAATGATGATCTTTGGTCCAAGTCGTAGAGGTGGTAAAGGTCGCAAAATCAAAGCAAAAAGGAACAAGTAAACTTTCGATGTTGTAAACTCTAGATGTTTTTCGTTAACTTTATGGATAACTTTGTTTATGTTGGATTATGTCGGATTCAAAGTTTGTGTCGGAATATTAGTTGCTACGTTATGTTTATGGATTAAGAATAGTTATTTTACACATTTTATGCATTTAACGATGACTATAAGCGAATCACATGAAGAGACATGAAAGTGTTGAATTTTGGAACACAATCGGAAGTTAAGTGTATATATTAACCTACCGATTCTGGGGATGTTCCATTTTTAGTCGAAATCGGTAGGGTTATACGTTATTAACCTACCGATTCTGGGGATTTTGCAAAATATTTGGTCGAAATCGGAAGATTGCTAATATACTTTTCTCTCCGATTATCATGTGTAAAGAAAACTTGTCTTACGTATCCAAACAACACCACAATCGGAAGGTAAATGTGCACCTTCACTCCGAATAACAATAATCGGTAGGTTTATTTGTAATGTTCCTTCCGAATTATATGTAGAAAAACTTTGTTCTCTGTGACCAAACAACACCATAATCGGAAAGTAATTGAGCACCTTGACTTCCGAATATTTTTAATCGGAGGTTTGTGGTTTTGTAAATTTCCGATTATTCTACCAAAAACAACTATGGTTTCTGTAACCAAATAACACCAAAATCGAAAGGTAACTTTTCACCTTGACTTCCGAATATAGGTAATCGGTAGGTTTAGTTTTTGTTGGTTTTCGATTATTATGTGTGAAATAACCAATGTTTCCTGGAACCAAATAACACCATAATCGGAACGAAAGTTGACACATAATATAACCGAATGTGTTAATCGGTAGTTTGTTTAACAACATAAGCTTAGTTTATTTATAATCGGAAAGTTGTTGTATTAATAATCCTCCGATTACATCCATTACATAAAGTTCAAACGACCTTAACCTTACAATTTCGTCAAAAGCACCTAAATCCATACTCCTAATTGACCATAAAAGTATTAAAAAAGATCATAACGTCCAAACACCACAGAAATTGTCCCTCTTGATCTTGTAACATCCTTCATGTTCAAATCGTTTCCAGTAGAGGTCCATATACCGATAATCGGCAAGATTTCTCGAAACTACGAATGAGTAACAAGTTAGTACTAACTTATGTTAATGTGAGTCGGAGTTATAAAGATACTTACTCGTTTTTCATACGTCCACCAAGAAAAAGCGTTCCTAACAAATCGTTCTTCATCTTCAAGTTTGTCAATCTCCTTGTCGACCGCATCCTTTCTCATCTTAATGTCATTGGACGATCTTGAATCGATTACCATCTAACGCCTCAAATACCATTAGAATACGGTTCCATAACTGCTCTTGGGATTCCCGTTTGTGGAGCTTGTGAACACGATCATGAGCAGTTACCACAACCCACGCTCTATAAATAGCACAATCTTCTTCTTCGGCAAAAGCAATATCCATGTTTTTGGTTTTCAAAATTAGAACTCAAGAGAGGAAAGAGTTTGGTGCAATTGGGTTGATAGATATGAGTTTCTTTATATAGGTTTAGGGTCCAACGACTCTTTTTCTTTTTCCCAAAAACTACAACGGCTATTTCTTAAAGTTGGTTTAAACTGCAACGGCTAATTTGACGTAGGTGATATCTTGGAAAACCAATAATCGGTAGGTATGTAAGTTAGTATATCTCCCGATTACGGTAGCTTTCAAAATTTTCAAAAAAAAAATGATTTTTGAAAAAACTCATTTTGGGGCAACTAATAATCGGTAGGTTTGGTAACCTATTATATTTCCGATTATGGCATGCATCCAAATCACGAACCACATGGTCATGCACGGCTCTGTGCACTCAAAACCTATGGAATTTGGCAAGGGTTCGATCCGGGCTACTTATAATCGGTAGGTTGTTAAGTTGGATACACTACCGATTATGGCAGATTTCAAAATTCATCACCTGAAGGATTTTAGAAAAAACTCATTTTGGGGCAACCTATAATCGGTAGGGTGTGGAACCTATTTGGCTTACGATTATGGCTACATCCAAATCACGAACCACATGGTTATGCATGGCTCTGTGCACTCTAAACCTATGGAATTTGGCAAGGGTTCGATGTGGGGCTCCTTATAATCGGTAGGTTGTTAAACCCTTGTTAAAATTCCCTTTTACTCATTTTGGGGCAACCTATAATCGGTAGGGGTACGATATTTCAAAATTCATCACACTCTAAACCTATGGAATTTGGCAAGATTTTTAGAAAAAACTCATTTTTCAAAAAGGATTTAACCTATAATCGGTAGGGTGTGGAACCTATTTGGCTTACGATTATGGCTACATCCAAATCACGAACCACATGGTTATGCATGGCTCTGTGCACTCTAAACCTATGGAATTTGGCAAGGGTTCGATGTGGGGCTCCTTATAATCGGTAGGTTGTTAAGTTGTTAACCCTACCGATTATGGTATATTTCAAAATTCATCACATGAAGGATTTTAGAAAAAACTCATTTTGGGGCAACCCATAATCGGATGGTTTGGTAATATATTTAACTCCCGATTATGGCTGCATCCAAAACGCAAACCAAGTGGTTAAGGCTGGCTGTGTACACTCAAAACCTATGGAATTTGGCAAAGGTTGGATCTGGGGCTCGTTATAATCGGTGGGTTATATAATTATATACCCTACCGATTATGGTATATTTCAAAATTCATTACGTGAAGGATTTTAGAAAAAACTCATTTTGGGGCAACTTATAATCGGTAGTTTATGTAACCTATTAGGCTTAGATTATGACTAAATCCACACTCAAGCCAAGTGGTTATGGTTGGCCCTGCACCCCTCAAAACCTATGGAATTTGGCCAAGGTTGAATATGGGGCTCCTTATAATCGGTAGTCTTACAAGTTGGATAACCTACCGATTATAAAAGAGATTATTAGCCAAGTATCTACACAATAATCGGTAGTAAAATATCAATTTAACCTACCGATTGAATGTTTACCTCTAGATTATGGTGTTGGCTACCGATTATATAATAAGGGCATATTGGCCATTTCGAAAAATCGAAGATAAGGGGTAGCTTAGATTTACGTTTGGGTGACATTTTTTGTCTTTTAGTGTCGTCTCTAATTCTTTCGGGGTCGCCCCTAAAAATGCCAGGATAAAAAAGCATAACTATAAAAGTGCTCTTACATTTGGCTTATGCTAAAGAATATGAGGTGTTCCACGGTACTTGTGCGGCTGTAGCTCGTGAACACGTAACTTGGGGGATTTAAAAAGTATTTAATTTAAGTGTGAATACTCAGATTTGGTAAGAGAGTTTTGATCTTGTAAAATCTATAAAACTAATAATTTTCTTGCGAGTTGAGCATGTTATTCTACTATATTTTAGATTTAGTATGATCGGAGGTGATCGTGTGCTTTCACATTCTACCTGTAGTGCTAGTTTTCAGCGTTGTGTACATTTTCAAAATGATGGAGACCCTATATATACATGGTCGTCTCATAGTCCACTCCAATTCATGCACTGTTCGGGACACAGGGTATCGTCAAAAGCTATCGGTGGCGTTAATTGGGCCGACTCACCGGAGGGTCCGAAGGGAGGAAGTCCTTTTTATGGCCATTTTTTTTGTAAAATGAAGCCTCACACAAATGTTCAATTTGATAAAAAGATTGGAAATGATTGCATTAGAATTTTACAAATTTTATCTCGTTGGAAAGGTAATAAAAAAATCTACGTAATGAGCACAAACAACAATATCAAATTTAGAGTTTTTACGAAAAATTCGGAAGTATTTATCATTTTAAACATAATTTTAGAAAATTTAATGTATATACATTATGCAAACCACCAAAAAGGATACATAATACTTTATGTAAGTCATATTTTAGTTTATGCATTAACTAATTTTCAGTTGCAACTAATAAAAGGATGTACTCCATTTGTTTCAAGAAAAGTGATACTTTCACTTTTTTCAATCTAGCATATTTGTTTTTTTGTTCGGTCGACCCTCCCCACCGTGGCAGCGGTGTTCTAGTCTATAGATAACATGGCCTTTTGGCTAAGATCCAAGTTTAGTATACTACAGTATCTGTTCTTTTCCAGAGTGTAAGTAAATTATTTAGAAGACGGCACGTAGAAGATAAAAAATCTCTTATTGTGAAATCGAACGAAAGCCAGAGATTTCTGGAGCTTTACATATGCCACAAAATATCTACTATAACTAACGAGAAGCTTCAAAAAAATAATGAGAAATGTGATATTTTTTTGTTGGCCTGAACATCATCAACAATTAAGGGACAGCTATAACATGGTATGTCGTCGATTCAGTTATGTAGACAGCTCCTTGTAGATCTACCACATGAATGATGCACTCACATTTCCAGAACTTTCAACAGAGGTGTCAACCTCCTGGCTACAGAAGCAAGAACCCAATCGGCTCCCTACATTTACCACATCTTTCTGGCTGTTCTATATCCCGACAACAGCGAATTAATGTTCAACCAGGAGCACAATGCCTTAAAAGTGCGCCTGATTATATTCGGCAGATTTAACATATGCTAAATATAAGGTACTGTAGTGAAAGCCGGACCCGGGCCCCTACCCGAACCCAGCCAGTTGGACCGGCCTCACTGCCAGACCCAACACCGCTAAACCCCACAACTAATCTATGACAAACCTTTACGGCGGCGGAGATTGAACCCCTGACTTCCTCCTTACTGGAGTTGATGGGATACCACTGAGCTATGCTCTTGGATCCATAAGGTGTTGTAGATGTTCTTTGTATACTCGATATCGTGGACACATTTATAATTAATCCAGGATCATCGAGTCAGAGTCCAAATTTGTTCACACTCCTCTAACGAGTGTATATTTCACATATTCTTCTGATTGGTTGATTATTTAACCGATAATTCATTATCCTCCATGTTTAGAATCACGACCCTCGTTACATAACTCTTAAAATTAAATCAAAGGGTACATATTTAAATATGAAATATACACTTTCGTTAAGGAGTGTCTGCGAATTCAAACTCTGTCATCGATCTTTTGAACTAGAAAAAAATCGTGCAATACTCTACCAAACCAGTTTTACTTTTTCCTCTAGTTGATGATACTATGATTTCACCGTGACTGCGCGCGCTTTCCTCGTGGCAGCTGAAGGTTAAGCTCATGTACGCACACGCTTTCCTCTTATCTTGGTTCAAACAAGAAAAGCAAATCCAGCTCCTCTTACCATGGACAGGCTCAAATTAATCTAGGAGTAAAAATATCAGTGTCAGTGAAACTTTCGCTTTCCATCAGTTATACAAACATAAACTCGTTGGAATATGCGCATCGAATCGGACTCCTGTTCAACAACAAGAGGAACTGCTCTCGTTTGGCATATGGATATTCGTTTGGTTTCAGTTAAATGGAATATAAGTATATAACTCGAAGAAGGGTTGGACGTTGTTTCAAGTCAAGTTAAAGATCATGAAAATCTGGAATTATTTAAGCAATGAAGAGTATGTGTATGGCCGACAAGGTAACAAGCATTCTTCATGATCAACAATCACCAAACTAGTGAATATCCAATCCGAATATTATTTCTGAACCAATTCGAAGCGTTAGATAAACAAATTAGCGTACGTGAAAACTAAAATTTGGTTCAGAGGATATACCCTTTCTTGAACTATTATAGTCCCACCTGATGATCGAATAATTAATATATAAACAGCTATCAAGAACTCAATAATTCTTGTTGTAATAATAAAAGAGGTGATGGAAACCTAGAAACTTGTAGAATTATTCATGGTCCCATATAGAGTGCACTCCATCAATGCACTTCAAGACACAAAAGGGTCTCGACAAAAGTTATTGGTCGATCTGATAAGAACAATGTTTCGGATAATGTTTTGTCTAGACAAATAAGGTATTGGTCAACTTCCACACTACCTTTAAGTTTAACATTTTTTTTCCCACAAAATTGGTACATTAACCCAACAACTATAATTCCTGGGTGAAAAAAATACACAAAATTGGTTAAAAAGACCAAAATTAAAATTTCCAGGTGAAAAGGACAGTTAGATTTTGATCTTGTTTAAATGGACAAAAATTTAAAAATAGGCGGGATGTAACCAGTTTCATCCCGCCATTTTAAAATATTTTTCTTATTTTTAATTGACACGGGATGCATCCAGGTTTCATCCTCGCTTATTTTTTAAGTTTAAGCGGGATGAATCCAGGTTTCATCTTGCTATTTTTTTGTGTCCATTTCACCCATAAAATTTTTTACTCGTCCATTTGAACCGTGTTTTAAATTTTTTGGACAAATGACCCATTTTCCGAAAAAAATATGTAAAATTTGATACTTGTAAAAATAGTAGTCAGGATGTAAACAGTTTCATCCTACCCATTTTCAAATATTTTTTCTTATTTTTAATTACATCAGGATGCATTCAGTTTCATCCTCGCTATTTTTTAAGTTTAAGCCAGGATGAATCCAGATTCATTCTTGCTATTTTTTTTTGTGTCCATTTCACCATACTAATTTTTACTGGTCCATTAGAACCATGTTTTAAAAATATTTGGGCAATTGACCCAATTTCTCTTTTTTTTTTTTTTTTTTTTCCAAATATCATTTAGCAAATCATGTGGCACATTTGGGATCACATTAATTAGGGGCCTCACCCAATTGTTTTGGGTCTTGGAGCAAATTTTAAGTCACAATGTAAGAAATTATCTTTTGAGTTTTCTATGTGATCGAGTCGAGTGTGTACTTACTATGTTGTTAGAGCAACTGCAGTGGGCGACTAAACCCATTTATTTGGTCTCTGAACCAGGCGTAGCGGGACGGACCATCGACCAAATCCCAAACTAAATCAACAGTGGGCGACTATATTTGGTCGGGACCAAAGACCAAACCCAAATTTTAGTCGAGCGTTGATATAGTGTTCGCCCACACTGCGAGGCGTTGATATAGTGTTCGCCCACACCCGGGCGGACGTAAAGTCCACGCCCACGACGCGTGGTTTATAACCCCGCCCATATATTTTTTTAATTTATTGTGGGGCGTGGTTTATACCACCGCCCCACGAAACTTTTTAAAACCATTTGAATGGGGCGAGGTTTATACCTCCGCCCCATTGTTTTTTTTTTTTTTTTTTTTTAAATTTTTTTTTTAGAAACCTCCCCGCACAATGCGAACGTATAATCCACGCTCCACCAAATTTAGTCTTCCACCCGTAGCGTCACACACCAGACTAAACCCAAATTTTGATCTTTTTTTCCCTCTTTGGTCTTTGGTTATACTCGCACCACTGCAGTCGCTCTTAACGACCTTATAAGAACTCCGAACAGTCGTTTTTTAGTGCAAGGGGATTCAAGTAAAGAAAAACAATCAATGTTTTCAATAAAGGGGTGTCAGAGTATCTGACAATTTGATTCATTGGAAGGTGGGGGATTGGAAACTTTAATCACTGTGATTGGGGTGGTGGTGGAGTTGGACATGACATTTATTTATTTACTACTTGGTAATGTAATTAGTTGAGATTACAATGTGAAAGAGAACTAATCTTAAGGTTAAGTCTTATGAGCTAGATATTTGGCTGCAAGATTGGCCATTCACGTTAGTTTGTGAAACTTCCTAAGTCTTATGGGATGGCGAATCTAACAGCGGAACGCTGAACAGTGTAGTGTCCGGGTAAACGCTGAACCGAACACACTGCTCAAAAATTTACCAATTAAATCAACTTCACTGCATGCATCCATCGTGTCTATCAATCAATCCATCTTATCACTGTTGTATTTGAATATTAAAATGAAATGATCCCTACTTTTTATAATTTTCTTAAACAGTACACATTTATATGATTGTTTTTGGTCCTATAAACCAATACGTGTACATGATCGTAAGAAAAGTGATTGTTTACTCAAAAAAGTACACATTTATAAGATTGTTTTTTGGGTTTAGCAGCATTTTGGATCTTGTCACGCATGCTCTGCTTTTACCTCTTCATCTGTTCTTTACTCATAAAACAAAAGTGACGCTGTATGGTTCAGCGTTTCTGCGCGGATCCCTTGGAATATTCATCCAGCGCTGAACCGTTCAGCGTAATTTTTACTTTTTGGACGTTTCAATCTCGCTGCTAGTTGAACTGCGAGCACTTGCTAAGAGAGAGAAGTAGTCAAATATAGTGTTAACTTTTTCCCACACTTTTTTCTTGATTTGCAACACTTTTTGGCCAATCTAGCAGTTTAATCTAGCCCATAAGACTTAGCCTAAGGCTAAGTCCTATGTGCTAGATTGGCCAAAAAGTGTTGCAAATCATGAAATAAGTGTGGGAAAAAGTTAACACTAAATCTGGCTACTTCTCTTGCCTAAGATTTGCTCGTAGTCTCACTATCGGCCAATTTGAAACGCCGAACAATCTTGGCTCAAAAAAGTTACACAAACGCCGAACCATTCGGCGTTGATGGAAAAAATGAAAAAAAAAGAGGAAAAAACGTGGAGTGGATGGAGAGAGAGAGAAAAGGTAGAGAGAGAGAGAGAGAAAGTGGGGGAGAGAGAGAGGAAAAGGTAGAGAGAGATAAAAAAATTGTTTTAAAAAAATATAATTGTGGAGAGAGAAATGAAAAAGGTGGAGAGAGAGAAAAAGAAAGAGAGAGAAACGCAGCTAAGCAGTTGGCGTTTAAAGCCGAATGGTTAGGCGTTTATTTCTAGATTGGCCATCCCATAAGACTTAGGAAGTTGCTCAATCTGACGTGGATGGCCAATCTAGCAGCTAAATATCTCTCCCATAGGACTAAGCCTAAAGATAAGAATGGAGATGACAGTGCCGATATAAGCTTCCTATACTCTTCCCCCCTTAAGTTTTAAAGATGAGCAGGCCATTGCAGGTTTGGGGAGGCATCAATGATTGTGTCAACAGAAAGGGATTTGTGGCTGTTTCTATATGCTCTATCAGTTATCATGTGCAAAGCCGTGGTTTACTACTGACCTGGAAATCAGAAACAGACAACCCTTGTTTGTTGCCTTTGTTATGTGGTATGTCTGGAAAACCAGATGTTATGTGGTGTTAGATAATTTGTGGATTCAAGTTGCTGGAATAGCTAGGAGTACTAAGCAACATCCGCTGGAGAGAGAAAGAAGCCAAAATGATATCTTGGCTAATCATTTACTAATAGCTTGGACTAAGACCTGTTGAACACTTGAACCTAATAGCTTGGACTAAGACCTGTTGAACCATTTGAACTGTCGATAATGAAGAATCTAGACTATCAAGTATTGGTCTAATCCTGAGAAGTTCTGCAGGTGAATGCATGGAATTAGAAGCCAGCCAGCAGAGCAGGAAGAAGAAATGGGAGCTCTGGAGGTCGTGCAATGGGCTAGGGAAAAAGGAATTAGACATACACTCGGAATTTTGTTAATGCAATTAATGGCAGACTTTCAGCTGTTAAGTGGGCCACAAATAAATTTTTTAGGTAGTTCTGAGACTTGGGTGTGTAAATTTGTTCCTAGGACAGCCAGTAATGCGGCACATCTAATAGCAACATATGCAAAAGATCACTCTACAGTTGAAAGTGGTCTCAGAATTGCCCTGTCCAATTTGTTGCCAGCCATTCAGGCTGATTTCAAGGGCCTATGCCCCTGGACTCTAATTTTATTTAATGAGGATTCCTTTCTTATTAAAAGAAAAAAACAAGAAAAAAAAATAAAAAATCAGTAATCATGTAGGTCCTCAACAAACATCTAACTAACACCAGTCCTTAAGGAAGCAAATGCTGCTATAAGCTAACTATGGTGAAAGAAATGGAGACAAATGCCATGACTTGCATCAAACAGAAGAGCTCTAGTTCCCACTAATGATCAAAAGTCAGTTGCTATCTAATCAAATCCGTTGCATCAGCAACAATGCAACCTATGAAGATTGAGTCTCCCACAAAGCAATTAAGCAGTAAAAACTAAAAAGTACACTTGGAATAACTACAAATATAACTACGGCACCTGCCTCGAATTTGGAGCACCTGCTTATATAACTGTTATGGGTCTCAAGGCCCTTCATGTGAAAATCTAGGATCTGCTGTATGTGTATTTATGGGAGGGACACGGAATTTCATCATCAAACAAGCTTATGAAGAGTTTTCCCCTAATTATCAAAATATGCACAAGCACAATTTTAACAGAAAGAATGTTTGCAAAGTTTTTGCCTGAAAATACTCTTATATACAGATACGAAGTCTCGAAAAGTGAATGCTCAAGTGAATTCAAGAAAATGGCAATGGTTAGTTGAATTAACAAGTAAAACTGCCTCTTTAAATTTAAAGATAAATCCATACATATTTTCATGGAGCCTAAGCAACTTTTGATCTAAACAGCTTTCTATTCATTATTTGACTCGTATGTTTTGATTCACTCAGCGGACTACA
Source organism: Papaver armeniacum (assembly GCA_023531295.1). Taxonomy (NCBI): domain Eukaryota; kingdom Viridiplantae; phylum Streptophyta; class Magnoliopsida; order Ranunculales; family Papaveraceae; genus Papaver; species Papaver armeniacum. The sequence continues at coordinate 26,828 of JAJJWW010000968.1, read as the reverse complement.
AAGAAAAACCTACTTACCCCTCGTCTTGGCCAATTTGGGTCTTGAAGCTTTTTCTCCAGTTTTCCCTTTTCTTCCTGCTTTTCTCATCTTCCGGGACTCCCTATACATGTAAAAATGCCACAAAACCATTGTAATGATGCTAGGCCTACTATAAACACATATAAGCAGACGAGTAACAAGAACTTACATCTGAATCATGAGATAGAAATCCTTTTGCAAGACCAGAAAGTTTGTACGCAGCAAAGGCTGGAATCTGGCAAAAGCAGAGAACAAAAAAAGCTAAGGATCTGATTCTAACATTTGAAGCATGTTTATTGAAAATGTTAGGTGCTTGTGTCTTACCACCAGATATGTGTACCAAAATTTGCCGGAGAGGATTGACATTACTTGCACAAAGCTTGTTATATAGATCACGTCATGCAGATAACTGCAACAACACATAAACATTTGTGATGTACAACTACAAGGTACTATAAGGTCGAAGCACTGTAAAAATCATATATCCATATGAACAGCAATAAGTCAGGAAGCTTCCTAAAGATAGCATAAGACCATCAGAGAAGTCATTCATTGAGGTTTTTATATGAAGAGCCAAGAAATTAGCAACTTATTTCAGAAATTTGAGGGAAAACAGCTTCACAAAATAGTCACGACCCTTCTAGAATTTGTGACAAACACATTTTTAAGTGCAGCATTGTGAAAAGTTCAAGTACTTTATGTTGCTTCATGTGGTTGGGGGAAATAAAAGAAGAAGTCTCCTAACATAAAGACAATGCTAGAAGCATGTATGTTGCAACTACAATAAAGCATGTACTAACTAAAACTAATAACGGTCTGCTAATCATTTTTGTAAAAAAAAAATTACACATTCAAATTAGTTGCACACAAAAGAATTCTCCAAGGTCTTCTTCCCAAGATTCAGTAAAGTTCATAAATCTTTTGTCTTCTTAATACTTATTTTTCAGTGTTCTTTTCATTATTATGTGATAGGTAAGTAGAAAAACAGGGAACAGATACATGATCTTGCTGGAATGCAGTAGAATGTTCGAGAATAATGGAAGCAAAGAAACCAGGAAAGGCATACCTACAAACTCCACCAGTGCTCATATCATAACCCCCATCTAGAAGGTCTCCGTTATCATCATAAGATGGTTGGGCCATTTGGGCAAGTTGTTTGTACGAAAGAGCATAAGCTGCTGACGTCACAAGGAGGCCAACGAAATGTTTCCAGGTTACTGAAGAATGTAAGATAAGCAACCTTACTATGACATAAATAGCCTGTCCATTAAGAGTTTGGAATTCAAAAATTTATTTAAGAAAAATATAACAATTTGATCCCTACTTAATGACCTTTAACAGAAATTGAAAGTTAGAGATTCAAATCAATTCATTCTACTGATCTAATTCATTCACAAATTGAACATAAAAAATGGGAGGCTTATGCCCGGTATTAACTGGAACAATGTTACAACGCCCTCATGGATACAACACTTATTGAATAATGTAAACGGCATAAGACCATGGTTTAACAACCAAGTTTTACCCATTAACAGTAACGTAAAATATGATGCATACTTCATCATTATGTCACTCAGAATAAGCACATGAGGTCATTAGAACCTGATTTGTAACTAAATATGTTTCTATCAAATTGGATAAGGAAGAAACAGCAATTCTAATAGAAACAGATTAAAATCTACTTCAATAGTTAAGAACTAAAAACCACATAAGAGACAGGGAAAAGTAAGTAATTTATTACATTGCAGATGATGATAACACGAAGAAGCTTGGCCATGTGCTTACTGTTTTCTTCTTTCCGCTTCTTCGCCCCCTGGTTAGCCATATCTCTTTAACCCTAACTCTGTGTCTACCAAAGACTCAATCCCTGAAAAGGAAAACTATTAGCAAAATTTTACAAAGACGGGCAGCTGATTTATATAACAACCCCTAATTTTCACACAAGCCTTGCAGAATTCTAAAACAATCAAACATGAAATGGACAATAAGCTCCAAAATCTTCAATCAATACAAAGGAACTTTTATTCAATAATCCATTAAAATTGCTGGTAAACGTTATAAAATTTATTAAACCCCAAGAAATTGAACAAAACTAATCTTGGAACAAACCCTAGTTCTCATAAATCCTAAATTAGAGATGAAAGAACTTGCCTTAAAACTCCAAGAGCACGAATCCCACCCAGGCTCAGGTAGAGAGAACTTTCTTTTCTCTACTCACTGAAAGATCCAGAAAAGAAAGGAACTACCAGACCCGCACCGTTATCGTTCGTATTAAATCCGGGTCCTCTTTCTGGCTAAGTGCCAATCCGCTGCCCGCATGGCGCATGAGGCTTGGCCGCTTAGAATGCAATCACTTCCTGGGAAGCTGCTACGTTATCCCACCTTTTGCCCTCACTAATTGTCGCGGTCATCTAAACCATGCATTTAGGGATCTGCCGAATCTTTTGGGAAGCGATGGATTCCGACTAACAACCATGAGCCAATAGAAAACATAGTGGAAGAAACTTTTTGCGAGAAGGGTACAAAGCATTTTAGTTGTGCTGCCCCGCTGTTTTTGTGTATGGTTTTCTATGTGGGTAGAATAAGTAGGAAGTTTTCGCTTCTCCGGAAGAAGAAATTGTTTTTACAAGCCGGAAAAAAAAAAAAAAAAAAAAAGATAAACACAACCATGCACTCTTTTGCTTTTAGAAAGTCGTGAAGTTTAGTTCCCACCTAACTTCGATTTTTTGATTTAATGAAGTCGAAATTAAACACCATGTCTAGGGTACAAAATGTATTTGCAAATAGGACTTCCCAGAGTGCTTCCCTAGAATAAAAAATAATTTTTCGCTACATAACCTAACAAGAGGAAGGGGAAAATTACATTCTTAAAATGACTTGTAAACTGTAACACAACTCTAATTTCAGAAAAAAAGTCAGACTTATATTTAATGTTGTAGCTTCAAACTCTCTGAAGGATCACTTCTCGAATATGCACTCAATAATAGCTCATTCAAGTTCTTGTCCAGAAGATTGATAGCTTTTAGTAACCCCCTTTTTTTTTTTTTTTCTCAACAGGATCGAAGCCAAACCTCCGCTAATAATCTTCTCGGCACTAGATCTCCATCTAGACACACTATTCCCATTCAGATCCTCAACGAGAGAATTCTCATTTGCACGGTTGTAGAAATGTGAATTTCTTGGTCAAAAATTTATGAAAACGGAAATATATGAATACTAATAAAAAGTTTTACCTCCAAATGAAAGCCCTCGACTTATCTCATTTGCAATTGAAAAAAATTGCCTCCCGAAGAGACCCAAATTTTATGTGATTTTGTGTTTAATTTATAGTCTTTTTATAAACATGCACTCTTTTGCTTCTAAAAGTCGTGAAATTTAGTTCTCAGCCTAACTTCTGACTTGATGACTTAATGAAGTTTAAATCAAACACCATGTTCCAACAAACAACATCCTTGTTGACCTCAAAACTTAAGGAATTAAAGAAGGTTTCACCTATTTGTCACCTACACTTTTCCTATTTGCCATCTACATTAATTGTCACTCCTAATTATCATGTTTACCACCTAAATATCTTTTTGAATATCCTAAATACACTGCTTTCATGTATTTTTACTTTATTTTTGACATGTCATATGAGGTGTCCAACGTAGCCATGAGGTATCACTCCAACTTATGATGAAATGGTTGGAGAGACATGTGGCAAGCATGACTAGGACTCTCTTCTAGCCTCACATGTTTTCCTTAAAAGCAAATTTGTTTTAATTCCATCATGAAGTAATGTGAGGAAATATAAGATGATAATAAGTCATGAAAGGTTTAGTGTCTTGAGTGTTTCTATTTCCTTGTTCTTAACTTGTTTTACTATGAACTATATGTAGTGTCATGGATATGTGTGGTGCTGTTTTCAGTGAGTAGCTGAGTATGCTAATACTAGTTTCAAGTCTAATTACAGCATATAGTCAGCTTATATGATGTTTAGTGGTAAAGCATAAAGGTTAAGGAGCTGAAATTCAAACAGTTATCGCTACAGATCTTCAACAACAAAGGTGCTAAACGAACACATGCGAACCCATAAAAGAACTAGAAGTATGAAGAATTCAAGACGTTTGTTGAAGAACCAAGGAAATCAAGCATAGTGGATTGAGATGAAAAGTTTATTTATTTTGAATCCATATGTAAATAAACTGATAGTATTTCTGTACTAGTAAAATTGTCTTTATAAGGGTTTTTTAGGTTTTTAAGTTTATTTATTTTGAATCCATATGTATTGAATAGTTTTGTCACTTAAATTGACAAAGGGAAGATTGTTAGAGCAATGCTCGGTTGAACCTACAAGTTTGTCAATGTTAGATGATCAAAACTATATCTTGATTTCTAGTCTACTAATTCAAGTGTCAGACTAGGTAAGAATTTGGTAGTTGAGTATAAAACATCACCCTCGAAGACTGAAGATCGACGAAGACATTTGGAGAACTTCTGTATCGGGTATGTGAAAACTGAACCATTCTATCTTTTTGGGACGATTTCGTATGACTTCTAGTAGATTTACAAAGAAGAAGTTTCGAGTCAAGCTTGTCTTGATGAAAGTCTCAAAATATGATTCTAGCAAAGATGTTCAACGATCCTTAACAACATTAGTTCTAAACAATTTATCGTGTGAATTAATTCGTGGAACAATTGAAAATTGCTCATGCAAATAATTTTATCACATGGGAATGTTTCAAACATCATAAGAGAGAAATATTGAATTATCTGATATTTCTAGCTAGGATAGATTGGCGAAACAGTTCGCAAACTATAGATATCCAAGATTCGAAATGCGGTGAGTTGGCGAACCGGGGTTCAAGCAAAACCGTAAGTTCATATGGGAATGTTCACGAACCGTTGTGGTGATTTATTAAAGTTGGTACTATAGGCTAGAAGTTGGCGAACCCGGTTCACGAACCGTACATAATCGAGTTCGGTATTCTTGTAGGGTTGGTGAACCCTGTTCACGAACCGTTGCACCCTAACTCGTGAAAAATCCTAGCAGTTCACGAACTCATTGTACCAATTGTCCCAGTTCATGATTTTAGCTTGATGCTCAAAGACTTATTTTTAAATATGTTTAGCACTTGCTAAAACTCTCTCAAACACTTCTAAGACTTCATTGATCACTCACACACTTACGTGTGTGCATCATGATTAAATTATTAAGTGTTTAAATGAACATCAAATTGCTTTAGTTCTTTGGCATACTTGCCAAACCGAACAATCATTGTACACGGTTCCAAAACTGGTTCCTAGTGTATATTCTTTCATTGTATTTTCAAGACCTAAAAGTGTTTGCTTGGTTCCCAAGTTATCTTATCTTGAATTCTAAGCAACCCTGGTCTTTGAAAAATATAAATAGAGATGCTCTTTCAATGGGAAAATTAATCCACAAACTTTGTGTCCTAGTTGATTCTACAATCGTCCCCTATAGACCAAGGTTTCCTCTGAGAAACATAATTAAGTCTACGACTAAAATACATCACTTTGGGGATTCGTGGAGCTAGGTCCAAATATCTTTACCTTGATAGTTCGTGTATCCTGATATTTCTTTTTTGTTATTGAGGTTTTCGTAATCTTTTCCGGGAAAGAGAGATAGTAATTGCAAAGTTCTCTTCATATCAGACTTTCTAATTCCTCAAGATAGATATCTGAAAACTGATCTTAATTAATCTTTTGAAGATTGTTCTTGAGAGGTGGTTAAGAATCTAGTCTTCTCTTCAGAGTCGTAAGTTCGGATTTGTGAGGTTTGCTAGGTTTGTCTATTGCTATGATTTCCTTACCTTGATCTTTGATCTAAACGGAAATCAAATAGGCTTATCTGTTAGAGGCAGATTGGTATCAAAAGTCTTCACTTCGGCTAAAGCAATTGTTAGGCTGTAAAGGATGTCAGCTAAGGGAATCAATTGCGTAGAACCTTTTCAAGAGGTGTATGGAGCGCGATTGTAACTGAATCACATGGAGGGTGTTTTCGGTCTCAACTACATTATAGTCCGAAGTCTAATAGTAGGTTAGTGTCTGTAGTGGCTTAATACAGTTTGGTGTTCAAATCTTGACAAGGTCGTGGGGTTTTTCTACAAGTTGTGGTTTCCTCTTTAAGAAAACTTAAATTGTCTTGTTTATTTCCTTTTCCGCATTATATTGTTTATCTTTATAATTGGCTTTATGCAAGTTGTAGGTGTTCAATCTTATTAGATACGTCTATCTAATTGTGATCGATTTCGAGACTCGTTTTTGTAGAATTCATATCTTGAAAGATAACTAAAATTTTTAACTACTTGGCAGAATTCCGATTGGATTATTTGGATACAACTAGATTGATCTTGGATATTTTGATACGACTAGATTGATATTTGGATACTTGGCAGAATTCCGATTGGAATATTGGATATGACTAGATTGATCTTGAATATTGCTTTTTCAAATCGTATAAGTACTCTTGTTAAAAATCGTGTTCACGGACTCATTGTCTATATACATACGATTGAGTAGAGGTTAGAGATATAAACTCTATATACATACTGTCAAGGATCATTCACTTGGTCTACTTGCAATCATTCACTTGGTCTACTTGCAAGTGTATTAGGTTTTGTCCTTACTGGTTGTCGAGCGAAAAAAGTTGGTGGTGTACTTGGTACCCCTGCGTTTTCAGGTCTAGTGACTCTATCTCGGCCACGACTGCACACTTAAAATTATTGGAGATTCAAGCTCTGAATGTTGTTGTGTGTTTCTTAATGGAGATTGAGAAAGAATTACAGCAGCAACATCTCCGTTATTCGTTTCAGCACCTTCCTAATTCCTCCATCATCTGTACGTGAACCATGCCGGTAACATCAAATCTTCAACCTTCTCTATGTCTTCTCAGTTTCAGTTCTCCATTACTGCTTTCGTGTCACCAAGTTCAGGCCACTTTTTAACATAGTACTCCATTACTCTGCCGAAATGAAGAGACGGGAAGCTTCCAACCAAGAAATGTAATAAGACTAAATAAAATAACTGCAGCTGCTTGCTGAAATACGCTTGGTGTTGATAGGGAATAGAGAAACTCCATTTGTGGAACTTCAAATGATAAGAAGAAAATGCTCAACGTACATCCTGTACACACATACTCCACCAGCCCATGTATCACTCAGATGGTAGAGAGTATTAGTCCTTAGGTGCACAGCATGCACTATATATTCTCTAGTTCACACGTATTATGCTGGCCGTGAAGTGATGTAACCAAGCAGGTGCGCATGACAAACTTCAATTAGTTAATTTGGTAGCCAACTAATAATTAAGCTCCCTTCTTCTGGTACCGTGAGTCACATGGGTGCCTTTTAAGTCGCGAGCGCCATTTAGCTTCTAATTTAGCTATTTCTTCCGGGGTGAGTGGATTTCCTCGTACTTTCTACAAAAGCACTAAAATAGTGTCATTAGCCAAAATATCGAGTCTTAACTAATATAAATATGGGTATAAAATATAGCGATTCGTGCTTATCATTAAGCTTTTGTTGCAGATCACCGGGATTAGGAGTGTACATCAAAAGACTTAGGGCACACTTTGAATCTCCACATAAGGTTTCCTTTATGCTAGTGAAACCCGGAAAAAACTTATCAAGGTGGTGTTGCAAAGAATCCTAGGAAGACGTGTTTTGTAAAGAGTTGAAAACTTTCTATTCAGAGCACGGCTGATGCTTTTACTATTTCCCTTTTTATATTAGAACTTTTATTCTTCTTTTATAACACGTGTTAATCTTTTTTTTCCTCCAAAACTAACATATGTTATTCTCAAACGTCATAGGTTACATTAAAGAACAACCCAGGTGAGTCCCCCCCTCTCCCCTCTGAACTTTCCTAAAAACATAGTGTATGATTGGATGTCTTCAATTCTTCTTAAAGATATCTGAAAAGATAATAGAGACTGGATAATACGGAAGAAGCTGCATAAAATGAATATCGATAACCTTTTGCTTATACTACTTGATAACTCTAAATAACGATAAAATTGATGTGAACGTTTGCTACAATCAACGAGTTCAGTTGCTTAGAAAATACCAAGGAATTCATGGACATGAATTCCGGAGTGATCCTTTCAAAGATGGGAAAGTATATGGTACATAAACCATATTCGATCAATGATTTTTTAGAATTTAGTATAAATTTAGATTTGTCTGGATTTTTTTATTTATCCATGTAATAGGTTATTGAGGAAGGATCCTTGACATTTTTATTATCACACTATCTCACACGTCGGACGTCATTTTTTGAATAAAAAAACCAAACCGTAATCTAATTTGAAGCTAATATTTTGAGGATATGTTCCTATTACCAGTTTCACATGCCTACCAAAAATGAGCACATTCCGAAATATAAAACCTCACAATCTACCTGGTCTTAATTTCGACGGCCAGAAATCCGTAGATTTTCAACGACTCATTTTCAAAGTAGTAGATGATGGTGTCACTACGGGAAAAACAGTAATTTACAACCCCAAAAATCAGTTGTCATACATGTACGACAACGTTTCTCCATAGGTTGCATAAGGGGGGGTTGTAGAAATCTTTGAAATCCATACAACTCTTCGATAGAGTCGTAAACATAGTTGTGGTTTAGTTTTGTACAATGTTTCTTTCGGTTGTCAAAGTATTTCGAAATTTGATCTTAATGCCTAACACAACTCATATCCGGGTTGTGAAAATAACTCTTATACAACTCATATCTGGGTTGTGAAAATAACTCTTATACTACACTGTTGAGGTTGTAGAAATTTCTTTGACAACAATGGTTCAAGTTGTATTTTTATTTCTTTGACAATTGTGGGAAGAGTTGTATGTCTTTTCTTTGATAACTATGGGAATAGTTGTATGTCATCATTTCAAACAACTCTAATTATGAGTTGTGGTACATATAGGATTTGGAAAAAAAATTAAATTTTGAGAATTTTAATACAAAATTAAATCTGTAATATTTTAATAACCATGTATTTATGCTTCACAAAAAAAAAAAAAAACATGTATTTGAAAAATAGATTGCTTAAAAAAAAATAGATCATATTTCCAATTAAAACCCTTTTCTAGTCCCCAACTTCAACAACCTGAACTGCCGTTGTAACCCTTAAAACAGCATAAGCCACCAAAGACCTCCAATTTCAATCCACAATCCACCACCCGCAATGTCTCGGACCACCGCCTTCACAACATAAGCACCCACCGAGATTCACTTTCTCAACCTAGCGAGACTCTCGGCCTTCCGGTTCTCGGCTCAACCATCCCCAAATGCATCTGCATCACTTGCATAATCACAGTGCGGTACCATCCCGACAAGCAACAACATCAAACTCCACCGCATCACAAAGATATCCTTCATGGCCTAACCATTCTCTGCAGCACAGCCATTGCACCTTGCTGCCATATAATCTCAGTACTTGTAATTTAAACCTGTCCTAACATACATCTAGCCATTCTTGAGCCAACACAAACAATCCAAACTCTATACACTTCAACATCACCTAACCGCACTCCATTCATTCACCATAACAAGCACCATTCTTCTCAAAGATCACTACCCGGATTACGGCTTCACCGATTATCGCTTCCATTCTACCACCACAAATATGAATAGTAAAGAGTTACATAATTAATAGTAAAGAGTGGCGCGAGAACCATGTTATTCTCTAATAGACTTAGAAAAAAATGGAACAAAGAGCCACACCAATAGCTAATAACATAGCTAAGTAATGCGAGGCACCCGAGAAGGTGACAAATAAAAATGCAAATTTCGAAACAATAGCTCCATGTTCACTACCGGCTTTTGTTCGATCTAGAGAGCTTAGTTACGCAAAATAAAAACAAAAAAGCATGTGCGTCAAAGAGTGTTGTAGATTCTTAATCAAATTGACCACCTAAATCACATGTGCAATTGAGATGTAGGGATACAAAGTAGCCTTAATGAATCCATCAAATGACCAAGTGAGACTTTTACGACATATTATGAACTCCGGTCCACAAACTTTCCAAGCCGAACCATTACGAGGACATAACTAGTTAGAGGTTGCATGGGATTCAACAAATAATAGCAATAACGATGTCTTCATAACTTGGAATACAAACAGTAAGAATTTCCTACGCCCTATAGCTGTCCTCAGTATTAGAAATGTGTTACATGTACGCAAGTTTGTTTCACTTTGGGCCATTTCCTATCCTACTACGAAATTCGTTACTTAACTATACCCCTTCGCTCAAAATTAATTATATCCACATTCCGTGGATGACACTTGAAGAATGAAAAGAAAATAATTTAGACATACTCACTTGGTTTTATAATATTATATCATTATTAAGGACCCAACAATTCATTGGAACGAGTACGGCGAACAGTGAGCGAGGCAATGAGGAAACGAGCACGGCGAACAGGTGAGCGGCTAGCATGGGAACGACGGACGGGTGAGCGGCTAGCGAGCGAGCGGCGAACCGGGTGAGCGGCCATTGACCGAGCGGCGAATAGGTGAGCCACCGACAAGGAAGCACATTAATTGGAGACCCCGAGAATAACAAAGGCGAGCAAAAGATAGTAAGAATAAAAAGAGCTCCTTAAATCGGTGCTTTTGTGACTTTGCTTAACTATCTTACCATGGATATCGCCCATAGTCGTGGCTTCGATCCACCGTTGCTTGATGGTCCCTTATATCTATCGTACACTGGAATGTGTGCCCGTCCATAATCAGGACTTGGTCTACTACTTCGACACATAGGACTTCTACTTCTGGAATGGCTTGTCTTCTCTTCCTCTCCCGGGACTATCACGCCTATCACCACCATGCTCGTCATCATCCCTAAGGGCATATTCAATCAAACAACCACATACAAATCGTGCTTTGCAAATCACGAGACCAACAAGTTATAAATGGAAAATTGAAAAGAAAACAAAAATCAGCTATCCAACAGCAAGATATAAGGGAAAATTGAACAAGGCTAAGCACACGTCACTCCGCAAGTATGATTGTTTGAAAGCCGATTAGATGTACTACAATTTGAACTGAAATTGACATGAACAATTGAAAGCCAGTTAGACTAAGATGATATCATCTTTCTAAGTCTCAACTTATTAAACCCCGGAAGTAATGGAAAATTGACATGAACAATTAGAAGACTGTTCTTATTTGACCCATAGTATGCAATTCATTCAATTTTGTTGCCACGATCAAATTAAAGAACAAAACTTCAAAGTATCCAAATTTCAAACTCATAGCAATTGAGACTGCAGTATTGACCTAACCCCAGTTCAGTTATGAGTCCAAAACTCACAGTAAGAACCAACCATCAAAATCACTCAACACCCCATCTATAGATTTCATTCTTGAACCCAAATATCACTCTCCGTCCCACTTTAAAACATGTTTGTACCTCAAATCAAGATACCCTTCTCTTCAGTCAGCGAGGCTTTTTTCGAGCGGTACGTTTGTCCATCCCAACTTCTGCAATTTTTCAGAACTTAGCTTGTGCTTATCTTCCCCTTTAGTAAATTTTGTTAAGAACATGTAGATGAAAAAAAAATTATAATTAGAATAAAGACACCAGCAGTAAAATCATAGACAGCAAAGATTAATTCTCAACTCAAATTAAAGGCACGTAGACTTCATGAATTGACTTACTTCTTGGGATTATGAGACATTGGATACATGAGCTTGAGCTTGTCAACCAAATCCTGTGTTGTGGCATTAATTTTGACGAGTTAAGGTAATTGAATTCATTATAGACTGCAGCATTGGCCCAATAATAAGTGATGGAAGTATCAACGAATCAACCAATTTCATCTCCTGATTCCGTTGATCTCGAGCAATTACCCTCTCCATACTTCAAATTGAACTAAACCTAATTTCGTTTCACATAAAACCCCCCAAATTCATTGTTGTTGCTGTTGTAGAATGATCACCGAAATTCCCTTGAATCTCCATCTTGTTGGAACCACAGCTTGAAGAAGAACTGAAGTTCAGATTCCCTATTCATTGATAAGAGCAAGACTTGTTGATGTTTGTTGCGGTCTAACGCCATCTTCTCCTTGGTTCGATCTGGAATTGATGAGATGCTACCGTTGGATCACGGATGAGAGAAAGGGGAGTTAAAGATAGAGATTGAGAGAAGATGATGAAGAAGAGGGATTAAGAGGGTGTTCTTCGGGACTCGGGAGGAGAGGAAGAGATGAAGAAAGAGAAAAAAGCAGTTAGGTTCGAGCGGTTGAGGGAGGGTTTGGTAGAATGAGTGAGTAAAAAAATGCTTCAAGAAAAAAAAAAATCGACGGACCACGTTTCGTTTCATACATTCATACGGATTGAGAAAGATCTAGACGGATGATATTGTATATGGGAAGCTCATACGGATTGAGAAGCATATGTGTTTTCTTTGTGCTATACGAACTCATGTAATTGGTCTAATTATCAACCTTCGACATGAAAAAAAATCCAAAAAAAATACTAATAAATTTAGGACATTGTTATTGACATTCGATATAAAAAAATCCAAAAATGTATAAGAATGAATCGGAAAATGAAAAATGAATTCGATAATTGGTGTTTCTTTGTGCTTTCTCTTTGTGCTTTTGTGCTTTCTCTTTGTGTTTCGGTTTGAATTTAGACTAGTCACATTGGTCACAAAGCAATTTGGACTAGTCATACAAGTCATGAATAGGCTCCGGGTTGGTTATGACTTCAAACTTAGCAGATACACCATCGAAATTGATAAATGTGAAGCTCAATGTCCATTCAAACTTCAAATCTGGTGTAGTGGCATACAAACTATGAACCAAGATGCTCAAGGAGGGTTCGGACTTCAAACTTAGCATGATACATCATCAAAATTGATAAATATGAAGCTCAATGGCGATTCGAACTTCAAAAGTGGTATAACGGCTTAAAAATTATGAACCAAGAAGCTCCGAGAGGGTTCGGACTTCAAACTTAGCATGATACATCATCGAAATTGATAAATATGAAGCTTAGTGTCGCTTTGAACTTCAAAAGTGGTATGACGACATCAAAAATATGAACCAAGAAGCTACGGAGGGTTCATACCATATTACGGCATATTGTATGCATACCACGGCTCGATATCGAAACACAGTCGTGAGTGGACGACTATAAGTCGAAAACTTGGTAAGAACGATGAATCCATCCATTTACAGGTAAGATTACATTAGAATATTCCCCGAAACCTTAAACAAACTCTATTCTGGCATATTGTATGCATAACCTGGCTCCAATATTGAAACCTGGCCTTGAGCGGACTGGTATAAGTCAAAAACTTGGTAAGAACGATGAATCCATCCATTTACCGGTAAACTTGTATGCATACCGTGGCTCCGAGATCGAAACCTGGCCGGGAGTGGACTACTATAAGTCTGAAACTTGGTAAGAAAGATGAATCAATCCATTTACAGGTAAGATTCCTTAAGAATATTCCCTGAAACCTTAAACAAACCATATTCTGGCCTATTATATGCATACCGTGGCTCCGAGATCAAAACGTGGCGGAGTGGACTACTTATTAGTCCAAACTTGGCAAAAACGATGAATCCATCCATTTACAGGTAAGATTCCTTCATAATATCCATGAAACCTTAAACAAACCCTATTCTGGCATAATGTACGCATGCCTTGGGTCCGAGATCGAAACCTGGCCGGGAGTGGAATACTATAGGTCGGAAACTTGGTAAAAACGATGAATCCATCCATTTTACGGGTAAGATTCCTTTAGAATATTCTCTCGAAACCTTAAACAAACCATATTAACGGCTTATTGTATGCATACGAGTGGCTCCGAGATCGAAACTGGCGGGAGTGGACTACTTTAAGTCCGAAACTTGGCAAAAACGATGAATCCATCAATTTACGGGTAAGATTCCTTCATAATATCCCGAAACCTTAAACAAACCCTATTAAGGCATAATGTACGCATGCCTTGGGTCCGAGATCGAAACACAGTAGGGAGTGGAATGATATAGGTCGGAAACTTGGTAAAAACGATGAATCCATCCATTACGGGTAAGATTCCTTTAGAATATTCTACGAAACCTTAAACAAACCATATTACGGCCTATTGTATGCATACAGTGGCTCGAGATCGAAACACAGCGGGAGTGGACTACTATAGTCGAAGCTTGGTAAGAACGATGAATCCATCCATTTACGGGTAAGATTCCTTTAGAATATTCCATGAAACCTTAAACAAACCATATTCTCGGCCTATTATGCGCATACCTTGGGTCCGAGATCGAAACACAAGCCGGAGTGGACTACTATCGATCTGAAACTTGGCAAAAACGATGAATCCATCCATTTACGGGTAAGATTCCTTCATAATATCCCCGAAACCTTAAACAAGCCCTATTACTCGTATAATGTCATACCTTGGGTCCGAGATCGAAACACGGCGGGAGTGGAATACTATAAGTCGGAAACTTGGTAAAAACGATGAATCCATCCATTTACAAGTAAGATGCCTTGAGAATATTCCACGAAACCTTAAACAAACCCTATCCTGGCATATTGTATGCATACAGTGGCTCAGAGATCGAAACACGGATGGGAGTGGACTACTATAAGTCCGAAATTTCATAAGAACGATGAATCCATCCATCTACGGTAAGATTCCTTTGGAATATTCCACAAAACATTAAACCAACCCTATTACGGCATAATGTATGCAAACCACGCTCAAAATCGAAACACGGCCATCGATTGGACTACTATAAGTCCGAAATTTCTTAAGAACGATGAATCCATCCATCTACGGGTAAGATTCCTTTGGAATATTCCAGAAACATTAAACCAACCCTATTCCGGCATAATGTATGCAAACCCCGGCTCCAAATCGAAACACGGTCGTCGGTGGACTATTATAAGTCGGAACTTTAAAAGAACGATGAATCCATCCATATACGGGTAAGATTCCTTTGGAATATTCCACGAAACAATAAACCTACCTATTCTCGGCATATTGTATGCAAACCTTAGCTCAGAGATCGAAACTCGGCCATCGGTGGACTACTATAAGTCCGAAATTTCATAAGAACGATGAATCCATCCATCTACGGGTAAGATTCCTTTGGAATATTCCCCCAAACATTAAACCAACCCTATTCTCGCATATTGTATGCAAACCACGGCTCCGAAATCGAAAATTGGCGTCGGTGGACTACTATAAGTCGGAACTTTCGTAAGAACGATGAATCCATCCATCTACGGGTAAGATTCCTTTGAAATATTCCCAAACATTAAACCAACCCTATTCGGCATATTGTATGCAAACCACGGCTCCGAAATCGAAACCTCGTCGGTGGACTACTATAAGTCGGAACTTTCGTAAAACGATGAATCCATCCATTTACGGTAAGATTCCTTTGGAATATTCCACGAAACAATAAACCAACCCTATTCTCGCATATTGTATGCAAGCCTTAGCTCCGAGATCGAAACACGGCCGCCCGGTGGACTACTATAAGTCCGAAATTTCATTAGAACGATGAAATCCATCCATTTACGAGGTAAGATTCCTTTTGAATATTCCCAAAACATTATTCCGGACTACCCTTATCGAAATAATTAAAGTAAATGTTCTTGATCATGAAAATGACCATATTACCCTTATTAGAAAAAAGTGCAATAAATATTATGGAGGCAATGAAATTGACCATACTACCCTTATCAGAAATAAGTAAAGTAAATGTTACCGATTGTGAAAATGCCCATATTACCCTTATTGGAAATAGGTAGAGTAATTCTTACATACTGTGAAAACGACCATATTACCCTTATTGGAAAAAAATGCAATAAATACTATGGAGACAGTGAAAATGACCATACAACCCTTATCGGAAATAAGTAAAGTAAATGTTAGATTGTGAAAATGACCATATTACCCTTTTTAGAAAAAGTGCAAAAATATTACGAGATCGTGAAAATGACTATACTACCCTTATCGAAATAGGTGAAGTGATTCTTACGGATTGTGAAAATGACCATATTACCCTTATTAAAAAAGTGCAATAAGTATTACGGAGGCAGAAGTGAAAAATGACCGGACTACCCTTATCAAAAATCGATAAAGTAAATATTATGGGTTGTGAAAATGACCATAATACCCTTATTGGAAATAAGTGCAATAAATATTATGGAGATCAGAAAATGACCAAACTACCCTTATTGAAAATAAATAAGGTAAATATTATAGACTGTGAAAATGACCATATTACCCTTATTGGAAAAGAGTGTCATAAATATTATGGAGACTGTGAAAATGACCAGACTACCCTTATCGATAATAAGTAAAGTATATATTGTTGATTCTGAAAATGACCAGACTACCCTTATCGGAAATAGGTAGAGTAAATATTACAGACCTTGAAAATGACCATATTACCCTTATTATGGTCATTTTCACAATCTATATATTTATTCTACTTTTTTTGATAAGGGTAATATGGTCATTTTCACGATCTCCATAATATTTATTACGTGTATTTCCAATAAGGGTAATATGGTCATTTTCACGATCTATAACATTTACTTTACTTATTTTCGATAAGGGTAATATGGTCATTTTCCCCGATCTCCATACTATTTATTGCGGTTATTTCTAATAAGGGTAATATGGTCATTTTCACGATCTCCATAATATTTATTGCGTGTATATTCAATAAGGGTAATATGGTCATTTTCATAGTGTGTTAGATGAAGACAGATTTCATTTATTGCACTTATTTCCAATAAAGGTAATATGGTCATTTTCACGATCTGTAACATTTACTTTACCTATTTTTTATAAGGGTATTATGGTCATTTTCGTAGTCCGCGTAATATTTATCGCACTTTTTCCAATAAGGGTAATATGGTCATTTTCATAGTCTGTAACATTTACTTTACTTATTTTCGATAAGGGTAATATGGTCATTTTCCCGATCTACATAATATTTATTGCACTTATTTCTAATAAGGGTAATATGGTCATTTTCACGATCTGTAATATTTAATTTATTTTTTCGATAAGGGTATTCAGTCATTTTCCACGATCTCCATAATATTTATTGCATTTATTTCCAATACGTGTAATATGGTTTAATTTCATTTTTTTCATTTATTTCAACTCATCTCACGAGCCTCATTCTTTTTTTCATTTGTTTTACAACTCTTATAAGGGTTGTGATAGTAATAATAAAAAATAGGACAAAATTACCAATATTGAGAGGAAGGAATAATGGTTAAGGGATTGTGCTAACACCTAGTAGGCTTGTGTTCGAATCTCTCAAACACCATTTTTCCAAAAGGTAATTTTTTTATCTTCAACAACCCTTACAAGTGTTGTCGTAGAGTTATTCATTCACTACCTTAACAAGATGAGTTGTTAAAGTCTAAAGGTGGTCACTACTCTTTTCACAAAAACGTTGTGATTTTGATTCTCATCACGACTCTTTGTTCCTCTTTGGTCCTAAGAGTTGGACGTTTTTATACTTTGACAACCTTTGTTTGACAAAAGTTGTAAAACATACCACCTTTCACAACCTTAAATATACGAGTTGTGAAGTTACAGTTGTAGATTACTGTTTTTCCCGTAGTGTGTTATACGTCTCAGAATACGTTCATTTTCGGTAGGAAAGTATAGATATGTAATAGTAACATATCCCCAAAGTATTAGCTTCAAATCCGTTACGGTTTGGTTTTAATTCCAAAATGACTTCCAACGTGTGAGATAGTGTAGTAATAAAAGTGTGAGAGATCCGTCCTCTAGGTTATTAGCAACAAGTGTGAGGTAAAGAAAAAATCCTTAATATATTATAAATAATAATACATATTCAATAATTAACTCTTTGTTTAAAAAAAGTATATTGTCAGGATTCCAAACTCCAAACCTTTAGTTAGGAAAGCCTTTGGCGGGTTAATTTCCTGAATGTCTCTATCTTGTAGATTTGACACTCAAGTGTTAATTATTTATCCTCATGACATTGAATAAATCTCATATAATCATACGTAAACTAGGTTAATAAACCACTAATTAAGAAAACCATAGAAGAAGAAAATAAAGAAAGAGTGAAGTTGTTTCCTTTTCTCTCTTTGCTTCAAATAGTAATAGATGGTACAAGATTGGGGATTAAATTGATTATGACCGGTGATTTTTTTTATTTAGGGTTTTATTTTATGTTGGTGATATATATTATAGAGAGAGAAAGAGTGGGTGATAGCTGACATCCGGATTAACATCATACATTTTCTTTTAAAACTCTTATTTTTAAGGTTAAAGGAAATCATTGTGTCCTTCTATATCAATAGTATCGATCTCGATGAATCTTATTCTCCTTCCTCAAGAAGCAAACACATTCAACTCAAAATTACGGAGTAATAAATGTCCACGTACTATGTTTGGGTATACGATTTGTTAATAAAGTAAGATCGACGCAATACTTAACAATTTGACATTTCATCCCGTATAGTCGTATGTATCTCCCAGATATCAATATAGGGAATGTCTTCCTCGCACATCTCTTGCATTAGATGAACATGTCCCTTGCACTCATTGAAGTACACAATTGTTTTATCATAATAATATCCTTCGAGGTGCGGCTTTGTTTGCATCGCAATTGTCTTCACTAATTCACAACCAATATCGAAAGAAATAATAGAGTGTAGGACCTCCACGGACCGCCACACCCTCTCCAGGCACGGCCACATAGCACCGATACTGTCCCCACTTGACCACCTTGAGTTTAGGTGTGGTATTTTAATCTAAAAGGCCTCGGTTTTATGTAAGGAGATTGGCTTGCTTATATATCACCATATGGAACTTTTCTTCTTCCATGTGGGACTATCTTTAGCTACCCCATGTGTGACTCCCATGTGTGTATTGAGCCACACAACTCCAACAATCTCCACCTTGATGAGAATACACACCACCTCGCCACCTCCATATGCTACCAATCAAACAATGATTACTGCCACCGGATGCTCCACCTGCGACCTTCCGACTGACATTCCATAACCACTCTTCAGCCTGACTCCCGGCAGCTCCACCTTGCTCTGATACCAATTTGTTATAACCAATGGCTCAAGCTAGCACAATCAATCAAGATATGAAAATGGAAATGAAATCAATGAAATCAAGCACACACACAACACAAAGATTTATAGTGGTTCGATCAAGATGATATACATCCACTTGCGAAGACGACGAGATGATTCCACTATGATGATCAAACAAGTTCACAAGGTTTCCCCCAAATCCCCTCTCAAGAAATTTTACCTCCTTTGTGACTCACACTCTCTCAAGAACTACATAAGTTTTTCTCTCTCTATTATAAACCTATCCCTCTTTTTATACTTGACATAGGTTTACAAAAGAGACTAATGGACTGTTGGGCCAAGACAAAGGGAACAGGCCCAACAGACTTGTTAAGCCTTTATTCAAGGCATACATAACAAATCTCCACCTTGACTTGAATACTATCACCATTCATCATTTTCCATCATCGTCTTCGCTTAGCCCTTACAAGGTCTCTCAACACTTGTTGACACCAAGCAATGCTTGAACTTGATACTTGAAACTAGCTTCGTCAATATTTCTGCAGGGTTGTCCGCTGTAGGAACCTTAAGCATAGCTATCTCCCCTTCTTCAACTACATCCTTGATGAAATGATACCTGACATCGATGTGCTTTTGTCCCTTTGGTCTTGCAACTATCTCCCAAGTGTCATTCTTGTCAAGAGACTCAACTTCTTCAATCATAGAAGTTTCCCATTCTGCTGATTCTTTACCATTGATTGCTTCTTTATAGGTTCTTAGCCCATCCCTATCTATGCCCTCACCCACCGCAAGTGCATACGCAACCAAATCGGCATGGCCATATCTCTCGAGGTGGTCTCAGCTTTCCCTCCTCACTGCTTGTCTCTAGCAAGATTGTACGATAATCTTGTGATTCATATTCCTGGGCCGGCTCTTGCACAATTTTCTGATCATCCTCACCAGAAAAAAACAGTCTCATTATTTCATAGAACTTGCATCTCAAGTTCCAGCTTGTCACCTAGCTCCACCTTATCACCAACACTCTCCTCAACTCTTCTATTTAGTTCTTCATTCTTTGGATTCAACATCGATTGCTCATCAAATGTCACATCTCTACTGATCAGAAACTTGTTTGATCTTTCTTCAGGACACCATAACCTGAAGAAAGATCACTTCTTTGCATACCCAAGAAATATACACTTCTTTGCTCTAGGCTCTAGCTTCCTGTTTCACATGAGCATAGGCTGGACATCCAAAAATCTTCAAGTCTTCATACTTAGCATGTGAACCTGTCCAAACTTCATTTGGAGTCTTACACTCAATAGCAGTCGATGGAGATCTGTTCACTAAATAAGCTGATGTGTTTGCTGCTTCTGCCCAAAACTGCCCAGGTAACCCAGCATTAGAGAGCATGCACCGTGCCTTCTCCATTATGGTTCTGTTCATCCTTTCTGCAACACCCTTTTGTTGTGGTGTTTTTCTGACTGTGGGGTGTCTCACAATCCCTTGCTCTTTGCAGAACTCATTGAACTCACCTCCACAAAATTCCAAACCATTTTCTATCCTCAAGCACTTGATTTGTCTTTCAGTTTGTTTCTCAACCATAGTCTTCCACTGCTTGAACTTGACAAAAGTTTCATATTCGTGTTTAAGTATGAATACCCATACCTTCCTTGAAAAATCATCTATGAATGTCAACATATATCTACCACCACCATGTGACTCCACCCGAGAAGGACCCCAAAGATCAGAATGAATATAATCCAAAATACCCTTAGTGTTATGAATAAATGTACTGAACTTGACTCTACACTGCTTCCCAAAGACACAATGTTCACAGAAATCAAGCTTACTTGTTTTATGACCACAAAGCAATCCCTGCTTGCTCAAAACAGCCAATCCCTTCTCGCTCATATGCTCTAACCGCATATGCCACAACTTGGTAGTATCATCCTCAGAACTTGAAGAACATACAACTGCATCACTTGTCACAGTAGTACCTTGCGGCGTATAAAGACCATTAATCCTCTCGCCCTTCATAATTATAAGACTTCCCCTTGAGACACGAATAACTCCACCTTCACCTTGATACTTGCAACCGTTTGAATCAAGTGTACCCAAAGAAATCAAATTTCCTCTCAAATCCGGAACATGCCTAACATTGGTTAAAGTCCTCACAATACCATCATGCATCTTAATTTGAATTGTACCTATACCCACCACTTTACAAGTGGCATTGTTTCCCATAAGAACTCTTCCACTTTCTCGAGCTTGATAAGTAGAAAACCATTCTCTATGAGGACACATATGAAAAGTACAGCCCGAATCAAGAATCCACCCATTATCCGAGCTTTGGGTATAAACCGTGAGAACCGTTCCATCATCACTTTCTACTTCAACGTTTGCCATGGTGCCTTGGTTTGTATTCTTCTCAAGATTCTTCTTTTTTGGACAATCCTTCTTGAAATGCCCTTGTTCCTTACAATGAAAGCAATAGAATTTACCGGATTTAGATTTAGACCTTGACTTTGATCTACTCATATCAAATCCACCCTTTTGGTTTCCACTTCCTCTTACAAACAACCCATCCCCCGAATTATCTTTACCATCAATACCCGTCTTCTTTAACTCCTTAGAGTTCAAAGCCGCCTTAATGTCTTCCATGGAAAGTTCTTCCCGTACATTACGGTATCAACAAATTTATCATAAGATGGTAGTAAGGAACAAAGCAAACCTAATGCTTGGTCTTCATCTTCAATTTTGACATCAATATTTGCCAAATCCAAGAGAATTTTATTATAATCATCAATATGATATATAATAGACATTCCTCCATGCATTCTAAGAGTATGTAATTTCTTCTTAAGATAAAGACGATTAGTCACGGATTTAGTCATATAACTTTTTTCCAACTTGTTCCATAGCCCGTCCGGAATCGTTTCTATCACAACTTCTCTCAAGACCTCATTGCTTGACGCTCAAAACATGAGGGACACCAGTAGTTTTTCTGAATGGAGGTAGGGGAAGCGTTTTGCAATGCCTCATGGACAGATTGTATATGACACGAGTTGTGTAATAATAACCAGTACCATGTCCATCATGAAATCTGCAGAGAACAAGACCATTGCAAGACTGCTCAAAATATACAAGCTAGCCATGTCTAACAACAATAAGTGTTGAAGGGGACATAATCGTTACCGTTTCGTTCATCCATGACCACAGTTTCAAATTCTTCAAGATCTCTTTTTGTCGATCTTTTCTTCAAAAATAGGGCAGGCATAGAAAGGCGACGACTCCGAAGATTATAGTTTCTTTCAAAGTATGGATCAGATATTAGAGATTGCCATTGTTTTGATACGGTTTTGAATGCACACAATGATTTCAGCGGTAAACAATATAAAATATCTATTGAAGGATTATCATTGTTGCCTATAGTCGTTGCTGTTGATGATAATATTAAGTTTTCGTTGCACAAGTTCTTGCTAGTAACTGAAAGCATCTTTGAATGAAAGGAAAGAAAAAGTTTAATTCTTACCTAATAAAGAAGCTCCTCACTCTAGCAGGCCAGAAAGTTTACTCAGTAAACCCAAACTTTTAGCATCCAGTAAGTTCCTATATATATTACCTGCCACGTGAGACAGTGGGAGGTTTTGGCCTTTTGGGACACTAACACGGCCCATTAGCACCGATTAGGACTTGGGAGTATACCTATTTAGTTGTGAACACAGAAATAATGATGATATCCATATGTTCACAAACAATACTCGCATTTATTCATGTACTTATCTTTCTTTATAATAAGAGACCCCCAAGTAGCCACATGTCGATCCCACAATCACTCTTGATTTTGGTGAAGCCACCTAAGCACTAACTATCCATGTCATTGTTATCTGATTGGCTAAGACGTTTCCCTGTTGGCAAACCAAACAATCACTTAACATTTAAAACATACATTACAGAACTCCAACAGTCACTTGAAATATCTAATGGATGCAATTTTTAATTTAACAGCATGACCCTTCACAACCAACAGTTACAAACTCTCAAATGTTCAACGGATGCAATACATAACCACACCACAACTGTTGCCTCATTAGAGAAAACATCTCCTTAATTATAACGCTTCCATAACCACCCAAAAACAAAGTGCTCCATTTGGATTAGATGAAGTGAAAATTTGCGAGGAAAGTCAATACAACGAACCAAGCGTAGACCCACTGGTAGACCAAGTGCAGTGGAGGTAAGTTTTTCATTCATCATAATTGACTTTACAAATGTTTTCAGACAAACAAACCTAATGTTTCCAGACTAATAATCCAATAGATACAATGTTTTATACGATAGATGAAGGTAAAATGAGAGCAATGGGAGATTTAACTTATGAAGAAAATTTGGAGAATGTTAGCGGCCTTTACTAATATTGCTAGATCAACACTGTTTGAAATGAAGGTACGTACGAAGGATTGAGTAATTATCATCCCGTCATCATAACATATATAGACAACTTACAATAAACGTGTTCAAAACAATGGTGTATATTATGGTAAGACGGGAAATGGAAGAGAAGATAGATTAATAAAACACAAGTTAAGTGTGTGAAATCAGGATTGTTTGGCGTAAAGGTAGAAATGAATGATAAAACTTCTACTCAATTGCCATGTCATTACACTGTCATTTCTTCACGTTAGGCACATCTCTCTGCATAAAACTTCCATAACAGACAACTAATACAAAAGACACCATACTACCCAAGCGTCCCTTCCAATAGGTATGTTTGCTAAAATGGTTGGTGGGTAATTTGTAGAAAATGACAAAAAAACGTGAAGTACTGCTACCAGACAATCGACACACTGCTACTATACGCGATGGCAAAGATCCAATTTCTACACTAGCATACGTGATATAATTGGGGCATGAAACAATAAAAATAATCTTATCAGAATGCTACATGTAAGTAGTCTTCTTCCACAAATGTTCAGCATGGCAAAAGATCGTCATCAAGAACCTGAAACGGTGCCAGGTGCATTGATACTCATTGCATCATGGGAAAAGATGGCCGCCAATATAACTTACTAACTGTGTTAGAGGTGTTTACTCTGTAATCCCAAGCATTAGTAATAGCAAGAAAACGTGCAGAGATATAATAGTCGGACGAAAACAGACCCGGCTAAAACAGGAACACTAAATTTTATCCAAGTTTTAGGGCAATGCAAACACGTTTATGTTTCCTTACATCGAAAAAAAATATGGATACCCAATTATACAGAGATGCAGCCTTAACCAGAAAGAAAGAAAGAAAAAAAAAAAACTTACAATAACGCGGGAGCACTTTGCATTTAGGGCAGAGCACAGATCACATGAAGGTCTCATTGTAATTCAGGGAGGTAGTCAAATTGATCATTCGTTGGAAAAATCCAAGACACAATCAAAGCTTAACTTTACAATGGTTTCAAAATGGGGTCATGGCAGGCGAACGCATTACATACGTTCGTCGGAAACAAGTGAATGGCCGAGATACATTTTACAACGCTATCATGATGCTGCGGACCCAAAGGATACATTTTACAACGCATTTCAGACGACGATAAAATCGTACCAGCAGGAATATATCAAATAAAGCTGCGGACCCAAAGGATATTCTAATTAATAAAAGTAGGGTAAGTTAATGCCAATTTTACAGTCAACCGGCCGGTTACACACTCGGTGCGTATGCACCGGTTAGCGCTTGTAAAGGAGAATAAATCATAAATGAAACTATGTTGATACGATGACTCATCGACTCGAGCCTTCGGGGCTCATCCCTGTCTAGTCGTGGGGGAGTAATTTATTTATTCTTACGATCAAGATGTATAAAAAATCAGAGCATAATAATAATAATGACAGAAAGTAAAGTGTTGAATGTAAATGAGACGATGATTTACGTGGTTCAGCAATAAGGCCTACGTCCACGGGGGTTTGTGTTTCACTATGTATTTAAGAATTATAAAGATAGTCGAATGACTCTGTGTGAATAACGAATATAATGGGGAAACGGAACTCATACATACTCTTCCTAATTCTCTCTCTTATTGTCTTCTCCTCTACTCACTAAAAATTGGTCGACCCCTTCTCTCTCAGTGGTGAGGGGTATTTATAGGGATAGAACATGGAGTCCACCATCAGAGGCAGTTACAACCTTATCTTCTTGATCTTTGTGCGGATCCCGTGATGTCTTCGTTCTCGATTGATGCACTACGGGAAAAATATACATCTATTTGGGGTTTTAATGACCAGCCATATTAATACATCAAAAATATATAATAGATTGTGGATAATAGTAGATTTTGTAATAATTTAACTACCGAATATATGTCGTTCATGTCATTGATGCATCTGTCAATTTTCCATTCCAAAATCACACACAAACGCACATAACATGGATAACATGGGTATTAGAGTTTGTTAACAACATACCCGTATGTTTGATGAATCGTTAGCTTCGATCTCGGGTGATTCTCCATTTCTCTTCATGAAAGCGTCGTCTAGGGTTTCATCTCCATCGAAGTTTGGATCATTCAATATACCAAATCGTCATCTCTAAACGGTAGTGAACCTTGAACTTCAACAACTTCACGTCCTTCTTACGTACTCCATCCATGTTTATTGAAGTTGGCAACAATCGGGAGTTGGCGACATATACCCACCTTCTTCTTCTTTCTTCTCTTCTCTCTCACTCAATCGGAAGATATCTCACGATGAACCAAATTTTTTTCCGAAACACTAATATATAGACCCAGCACTACCGATTACAAGAGTTTGCTTCGATTATTTGTGTGAAACTACCGATTATTGTTTTGGCTACACGAATATTCTAGTTTTTGGCAAAGGTTGAATCCGAGGCCACTTATAATCTGGTAGGTTATAAGTTTTATCGTCTACCGATTAGGGCTGATTTCAAAATTTCGCAAAAAAGGATTTTAGCAAAAACTCACTTTGGGGCAACCTATAATCGGAGGCAGGTTTGAGAGTTTTCAACTCTAGATTATGGTAGATTTCAAAATTCATCAAATGAAGGATTTTAGAAAAACTCATTTTGGGGCAGCCAATAATCGGTAGGTTTTGGAACCAATTTGACGTCCGATTATGGCTACATCCAAATCACGAACCAGCACTGGTTATGCCACGGCTAGTACCCTCTAAACCTATGGATTTTGGCACATGTTGGATTTGGGGCTTCATATAATCGGACGGTAATAAGTAATAAACCCTACCGATTATGGTAGATTTCAAAATTCATCACATGAAGGATTTTATAAAAAACTCATTTTGGGGCAACCTATAATCGCTAGGTTGTGCAACCTATTTGTCCTACGATTATGGCTACATCCAAATGACGAACCACATGGTTATGCCTGGCTGTGTACACTCCAAACCAATGGAATTTGGCAAGGGTTCGATCCGGGGCTCCTTATAATCGGTAGGTTGTTAAGTTGTTAACTCTACCGATTATAGTATATTCAAATTTCCTTACATGAAGGATTTTAGAAAAACTCATTTGGGGCAACCCATAATCGGATGGTTTGGTAATATATTTAACTCGGAGATGTAACGTTGCATCCAAAACCATGAACAAAGTGGTTATGGATTTGTACATGTACGCTCAAAACCATGGAATTTGGCAAAGGTTGAGTCTGGGGCGCTCGTTATAATCGGTGGGTTATATAATTATATACCTCTGAGTATGGTAGATTTTAAATTCATGACGTGAAGGATTTTA